>JAGQAX010000020.1:3409558-3994558 GCA_019142605.1 Cephalopholis sonnerati
TCTCCTGCTCCAGCCCTTCCTCCTTTTCCTCCTCTCATAACAAGCCTGCCAGTCGTTCTCTTCTCTTCCTTTTGATCCCTCATTCCCTCCCTGGTGTATGTCCTTCCCTGTTCTATCTGTTTTCTGCTGTGTAACTGAGGGATTGTACTCTGCCCCCTTTCAACCCCTCCTTTTTTGCTCCCACTGCACTTTCCTTCTGTTCTTCCCAAGTGGGTCTTTTTTTTTAGTTTTTATTGGTAAGAGTGAATTATTTGATTTGGAGTTTTTGATTAGTTTGAATGAGAATGGCTGTTGAACCCTGATAATGACCAGCTTGGACTGTGGGGAACTCACACTGTAAATTCTCAAATCAACTTAAAATACTCTTATACCAGCAGGGTCTCAAATGAATGGCCAGAAAAATTAAAAAAAAAAAAAAAAGCTGTAGCATACTGTGTACTATAATCACTCATATGGTAAATTCAGCATTAAGTGTGAAGTGATGGCAAAAACATGTTCATATCATACTCATAGTCGCTTTACATTTTTCTATCAAAGAGAAATACTGTTGACACACTGACTGATTGATTAATTAGGCCGGTGTTTTAACCCTCTTTTTCTTTGTTAACCCGAATGAACTGAATGCACCCAGCAGATGTGTCACAATTAAAAGCGCAGTAAAGGGATTTTGTCCTCTGAAGACAAAGCATTTTAATGTCAAACAGATGGAAAAGTGTAGGGTTTATTAGAAATTCTAGAAGATGTGGAATTAGGAAAAAAAGGCTAATAATTGCTTGTGGTTCTCTTTTTAGTTGAGGTAGATACAGACATTAGTGCTGTGTTTGATCTAGATCATGAGATGCTTTCAATGAAAATGGCTGCATATGGTTTTAACACTTCAAACTTTAACTGGGGCTATTCATCTAATAGAACACAAATACTGTGAGGACGGTGCCGTTTTGTGTCCCCCAGGGAAGTTGCTTGGGCCTATTGCTCTTCTCTATTTTTACTACTGATATGCCACTTGTTTTCAGTAAAGCTAATTTAGCTATGTTTGCTGATGATGACACAGTATCTATGTCACCAAACAGTGTGGATGACTTAAGTGTTCTTTTTGAAAAGGAAATGAAATTAATTTTAGACTGGATAACTGAAAATAACCCCCTTCTGAATGTGTCAAAGACAAAATGTTTTGTTTTTGCCTCAAGCCATGTGCTATGGCAAGAAAAATAGTTATGCATCTCCTTAAAGAGCAGCTGAATTAAGCAAGTCACTGAGGCTGAACTTCTAGGGGTCACAATTGATGATCAACTATTGTGGCAGAAGTACATTGACAAACTCATTGAAACTTGAATTACAATGTCTCGGTTCAGTTAACCCATCAAGTTCCAAAAACATGGATGCTTCACAAACATCTTCCCCCCAGCAGCACAGAAAATCTATATAATCAGCACAGTTTCAAGGTGGGCACCTAAAATTACTGTCACCAGTTCAGTATCTGACCAAGTGTTTCCCCTTCTGTTCCTCAGTTATGATGTTGAGTAATGCTAGAGAAGTGTTTTTGCAAAACATAATAATGTTACAGTGAAGGTAACCTTTGACCTTTTGGATATAAAATGTCGTCACTTAATCATTTTATCCTACTAAAACTTTGTGTGAAATTTTGTCATAATTAGCTAAGTAATTACTGACTTATGCCCAAAAATGTGTTTTGTGAGGTTACAGTGACCTTGATCTTTGACCTTTCACCAATTCTACTAAGCTCATTAAGTCCAAGTGGACATGTGTGCCAAAGAAATTACCTCAAGGTGTTCTTAAGATACTATGTTCAAAAGAATGAGATGGATGCAAGGTCACGCCAACCTTGACCTTTGACCACCAAAATCTAAGCACTTCATCTTAGAGGAAAAGTGGTCATTTGTGTCAAATTTAGAAAAATTCCCTTTAGGCGGTCTTGAGATATTGTGCTCACGAGAATGAGACACACAAGGTCACAATGACCTTGACCTTAGACCACCAAATTCTGATCAGTTCATCCTTGACTCAAACTGGATATTTATGCCAAATGTGGAAAAAAAAATCCCTCCAGGCTTTCTTGAAATATTGCAATAATGAGACAGGCAGACAGACAGATGGACAAACATACGGACAGACAAATGGATGGGCGGACAACTTGAATATATAAAACCTCTGGCCATGGCTATTTAGGCCACGAAGGTCTAAAAATAGGGAGGGGAATATCTATTGGCAGACGACGCCGCTCTTTCCCTACACCAAGTACCACTTTGCAGGTTATACAAGCCTTGGTATTATCTCATCTTCACTACTGCCCGGTAATCTTGTCAAGTGCTGCCAACAAAGAGCTGCACAAGCTCCCGTTAGTGCAGCTAACAGGAGCATGTCTTGCCCTCAAGTGAATTTAATAAAAGAATGTATAGACCAAATGCATGCTGATCTTGCCTGGCTGAAAGTAGAAGACAGACTTACATGCAATGTCTTTTTTCTTTATTTTGGTGTGTTGAAAAATGTAGCTCAAAGCAATTAGTAATTGGTCATAGATACAGATGCAGCCACTTCGAATTTCCGTTTGACCCGTGGTAGAGCCGTGACCAATCCGTGACAGGTCCCTGCCGTCACCTGGCTGGGCTCGTAGATCCCCCGCGATGACGTAGAGAATATGAGGCTGGCTGGTAATGCCCCTTAGTTTAATTTGTAGAAACCAGTTGCAATGGTCTGTCTATCCATCAGGAGGAGCAGTAAGTGTGGAAGCTGAAGCGGTTTACTGCGCCACTTATTACTGTAATCGTGGGAGAGAGCTTCCCACACAGAGCATATTTAATGATTATCAGGCCACCATATCACAGGTCATAAATAATATGCTTTAGCATTTTATTATTCAAAAGACTTGCACGAAAATTAAAATGATATGGCTGGGAACCGAGCAATAGTACAGCGAGAACAAAACTGTGTTTGAATTATTCGTCTTAGCGGCTGATTTTATCTGCAGTGGTAATGATAATAATGTCATATAGCAATATACATAGACCTCTGTGTGGCATTCATCTGGTCTCTGATCTGAGCTGCTGTTAACTTGCGATTTCTGAGGCTGGTGACTCGAATGAACTTATCCTCAGAAGCAGAGGTGACTCTTGGTCTTCCTTTCCTGGGTTGGTCCTCATGTGTGCCAGTTTCGTTGTAGCGCTTGATGTTTTTTGCGACTCCACTTGGGGACACATTTAAAGTTTTTGCAATTTTCCGGACTGACTGACCTTCATTTCTTAAAGTAATGATGGCCACTCGTTTTTCTTTAGTTAGGTGATTGGTTATTGCCATAATATGAATTTTAACAGTTGTCCAATAGGGCTGTCGGCCGTGTATTAACCTGACTTCTGCACAACACAACTGATGGTCCCAACCCCATTGATAAAGCGAGAAATTCCACTAATTAACCCTGATAAGGCACACCTGTGAAGTGAAAACCATTTCAGGTGACTACCTCTTGAAGCTCATGGAGAGAATGCCAAGAGTGTGCAAAGCAGTAATCAGAGCAAAGGGTGGCTATTTTGAAGAAACTGGAATATAAAACATGTTTTCAGTTATTTCACCTTTTTTTGTTAAGTACATAACTCCACATGTGTTCATTCATAGTTTCGATGCCTTCAGTGAGAATCTACAATGTAAATAGTCATGAAAATAAAGAAAACGCATTGAATGAGAAGGTGTGTCCAAACTTTTGGCCTGTACTGTAAAAAAATAAAATAAAATAAATATATATATATATATATATATATATATACATATATATATATATAGATGTATTACTGTACCAGTGCTGTTAGACTGCTGTCAGACCACCCCACTCCATGTACAGAATGCGAAAGACAAGGATTTTGTTAACCTCAGTGAAAATGTTTTTCAGAGACTACATGTCATCAAATATGGACTGAAACAGAATCTTTTGTTCGATAAAAACAGCTTGTGAATATTGGAAATGATTACACAGATCTTTTCTTTTTAAATTATTATTTTGATGTTCGGACTGTACAGTGCTCTGCACACGGCACACAGCACGGCTTCACCTCATCGATCTGCCACTGTCTGTCTAAACAGATTCATGCTATTCATGTAGAGCGTCACCCATTCAGCTGTTTTACATAGTGTGAAAATGACTCCTCTGCTCAAACACATAATTAGCATCACTATGAACCTTTTCACTCCCTCTGAATGGGCAGTGTGCCATCTGAAGAGGATTCCCAGCCCCCACTTTTATTGCAAACATTCAACAACACATCGTCACTGTCGATGTCTGAACTACCTCACAATAGTGACATTTTACAGTTCTTCATTTATATTGATATGTATATTGATACAGGTTGTGCAATTCTGAGTGTTGTAATTTATAGCCTTTTGTAAACAATGTGAACGGAGATACTCACGTTAAAGACCCTACGAACATAAATATTCAGATTGAAACCCATTCAAATCACTATTTTAGATCCTGCTCGAATACAAAGTATAAAACATGCATCCTCTCATTTTTCCACTTCATTTGAAGCCCGTGGCTTGTAAGGGTGTGCCCAAGGGATTTCCTTCCCGATGACGTCATGTTTACCATATTTGTTAATTCTTAATATTAATAATGAATTTGTCACAGGCAGCTTTCACAAAGTTGATAAAGTTTCCCGCAACTTACTAACTCAAAGGGAGCACACGTGAAATAAAGTGGTCTTGTGGAGGTAGCCTCCACACATCATTAGCATTACCATGAACCTTTTCGTTCTTACTGAATGTGTGATTGTGCGATCTGAACAGCTTTCCACCCCCCCACTGTCACACACACCATCACACCGACTGAGTCTCTTACTGAGCAACTTTTTCAAAATGATTTAAGTAATTATTTTCAGGCACCAAGTTATTTTCAGAACATTTCTCATTATTCTGAGTGACTACCTTAGTATTTTCAGATAGGGGAGACCAGGGCCAATTGTAATAAATTTTTAGGTTTTCCTTAATAACTAATGTGTTTATAACAGCAATGCTGTAGCAGAAAAAGGTAGTCATTTTAATAACTTAAATACTGCTGGGTGGCTTATTGTAACCTATAATAATATAACCTAGAAACAAATTTATATTATTGTACAAAAGTACTGTAATTTATAGGCCAAACTAAATCTTTAAAATAAAAATAGTGCAATAAAAGTGTAATATTTGCATCTGAGAGAGTGGAGTAGATTAGTAATGTAGCATAGAAAGGAAATACTACCAGGGAAAGTACTTGCACCTCTTAATCTTTAGTTTTTGTGTTTCTGCGAGGGAAGCGCCATCTAATGGTGACACCTTGTAATTGAATAAATGGGCGTGTTACAGTGGAAACCAGGCACACCCCCAGAAAGGTGGGGGGAATGGTATTTGGCTGGAAACTGGCTGGCTTCCAGCTGGCTTTCGGATGGCCTGGGAAATTTGAAGTGGCTGCATCTGTACTACTGTTAGTATACAATACAATATTTGTGTGTGTGTGTGTGTGTGTGTGTGTGTGTGTGTGTGTGCATATACACTTATATTATACGATTATACTATTATTATACTACTAATATTATACATCTACTACTATTTATACATCTAGAGAGAGAGATAGAAAGGATCACATTTAAAATAGCTTTTTTTTTTAAATAGTGGTATAAATTGTGTTTATATAGTGGTTTTGTTACAATGTTTGAGTTGTATGAAGTGGGGTGGGGTTATGTTAGTAATGTAAGTGTATTTTTACTCTTTTAATTGGTGTCGGTGGGGAGTGAGGTTGATGATTATGGGGCATATACACAGTGTTGGGCAGTAGCGCCACTACAAGAAGCAGCGTTAACCACATTTCTCAGCAGCGTGGTGGTATCATACAACTTTATGAGTTAAGTAGCTTTTCAGTAGCGAAGTTGATTAATTGACTGACTAGCGCAGTACACAAGTTGCAATCTCTTTATTATTTTTATCATTTAGGTTAGGTTATTTTTCTTGTTTTTATTACTGTCTTTTATTTATTATGGTTTTACTAAGTAAAAAAGTATATTTTGGAATTCTGTTTTTGAATTATTAACATAGCTAGATCGCCTCCTGAAAGAGGCCAAGACAGAGAAATGCATTAAGTAGAAAGAGGAGAGAGAGAGCAATACGCCGACTGAAGATGTCATGTTATTTGAGGACATTTAAATCCGAACTAAAAAAAATGTATAAAATGTTAAAGTGAAATGCGATATAATATATAGTGGCCGTTGTCATTTGTTTTGATGATGTGTGATTGGCTGTAGTTCCTGAAAGTGTTTGGTTTAAATGTTTTGATTTGTTGAGAGCTTCTTAATAGTTTTTTGCTTACAGTTTTGATTATCTAATTACTGTCAGCTGTGTGACTGTGTATGTGACTGTGTGATTTGCTCAACCTAATGATGTAGCATGATGATCTAATCATTATCAGCTGTGTAACAAAGGTGTGGCATGTACCTGTGTCTCAGTATGATAGTTGATCTTGAAGAACAAACAATTTTCAACAATCAAGTCTACTGCCAGTGATCAGCACCTCGTTATAATTCTTGGTGTGTATTACATTTATAATTCAAAATAATTAGAGGACATGTTCAAATGTCACTAAATCTTGAAAAAAAAAGAAAAGAAGAAAGTTTTAATTTAAGTTTGTTATTTTATAATAAACAGCTAAACTGAACTTTTATTTGTCTTTTTTTCTTATCACGGAGAAAACGCTGATTTGACATGACGTAAAAAATAAAACATAAAAGTAGCTTTGCAAGTGGCCAAATAAACAATATATCCCTGTCTCCCTTTAAAATGCCATGTGTCATGCCTCATGTCATTGTTGAATTTTTTAATATTTAACCAAGACCACTATCTTTCCCTAACCTTAACCAAGAGCTTTGAGTGGCTAAACAGAACCATGAGAACTTGAATCAAGTAAGGAACATTTGTGACTTGCCAGATTCATTGATTAACAATGCTTCCTTATGATGCCGATGGACAATTTCATCTAGGCAGCATTACATTTCTTTCCAAACATATTTGCTGTTGCAAATTTATAGTATCGGTGTTTCATGGATTTGTTTGCATATATGGAGCCCAAATAGTGTCTCTCAGTTTCTCTCTTGTATCCAAATGTGCTTTACTTGCATTAACTGCCATTATTAATTTTGTTCAAGCAAATAAAAAATAAGAATTACAGTATTTCAAAGTCAAAAAAATAAATAACATACATAGCACTCTCTCTGTTTTCTTCAGTAAAAAGCGGGCTGCAGTATTGTGTGTATTATTCCTCCCTGTCTCCCTCTCTCTCTACAGAGAGCCTTTGATGCTGATCCGATATGTATTTTCTTCATAATGCCTCAGCATATTCTGACGTCTGATAGTTGCATAACCATAAAAATAGGCAAGTGAGGTGTTCTCGCTTTTTCTGGCTTTCTCTCTCCCTTGCTGGCACTGCACACACACTTCCATGCACACTTGCACACACAAACACTCAACTCTTGAGCATGGTGGTGGTGGTGGTGGTGGGGGGCACCCACAGAGGTCTATTTCCATCTCCGGGCTCTCCCCAACACACTCACAGAGGAGAGAGCGATAGAGAGAGAGAGCATGACACAAAAACTGAAGGAACAAATTCAGGAGAGAAAAAACAGAGCATGGTGCTTCAAGAAAAGACTGTAGGAAGAAAAAGGAGCTGCCATATTTAGTACAGGGTTTAGTGGAACTATGGTTTGGGTTTCCTGTCAGCACAGCTTGGATTAGCCTGCTGTTCCTCTTCTTAAAAAAAGCCTCCTGGCTGCTGCTACAGCAATCTTTCATTTCCATGTTTCATGTTGCTTTTACTCACTCTCTCTAAAGTAAAGCCAGAAGATGCCATCATGAGTCCAAAATCATACTGGTGCCCACAATAATGAAGTGAGTTTGTGTTTGGGAAAAGCATGTCCCTAAAAAGCATTTAAACCTTTTAAGTCTTTAGTTCTTACAGATCTTTCACTTGTCATCATGTGACCATAGTATGGAACCTTGCTCAGCAACGCAGCTGGAGAGAGAGGGTTTGCCCAGGTGAAGTGGGCTGCAGGGCCAAGCAAGTCAACTACCAGGCTGTTATAAGAAATTGAAATTCGAGGCCAAGCCCAACGTTAGGCCAAGCCCTCTCTGGCGCAGCCAAACAAGCAAGCCAGAGGCTATGGATTAAGAGGAGAGACACAATTGGGGCTCCGAAATACCACAAATAACAGCAGGCTTCAAGGGAGTAAAAGCAGAGCGGGGCGCACCTGGGATAGCAGGTGTTTCCAGTGAGCCCGCTGGAGGCGCCATGGGTCTATCATTGAAACACCAGTGAAGGAGGGTAATGCTCTTTCCTACTTTTCTGTCCAACTAACCTTAACCCAGTAGCTTCCTCGGAAACCCCCAGACGGCACTATTACTCCCACTCATAGCTTCAACTATGGGCATCAAGGTCTTGTAACATCTAGTCCTAAACTGGATTTCACTGTGGAGATAATAGTTCTCAGTCCACACCAACTCTGAGCAGCATTCAGCATCTTTGTTCACAGAAGCAGCGGTCTGTGAGGAGCAGCCCCTATGAGGCTGAGAGATCAGCAGCCGGCCAAACTGCCTTCACCAGGCTGACTGAGAGAGGACATTTACTAAACCAAACTATTTTAATGTTTTCGCCATCAGCGCTGAAAATATCAGCAGTGTTTGTATTTATTGATTCATTGATTTTATTTCCCAGCACACTGTAGAGTCTGCTGCTCAAAGACAGACTGGAGGCTGATCAATCAATGAACATACAGATAATAAGTTAAAAACATATACTGTGGGATATCTGATCTTTCTCTCAGCATAACCAAGTGGTGTTTGTGCCTAAACCTAACCATGTTTACCACAGCTTTACTGAAACGTTAAGTTCCAACGTATCTGATACATAATATTGTACAAATGGAACGTATCTATGGTTTGCAGAAATGTACAATTCCAAAAATGTTTTTCAGTCCTTCTATGTTGTTGTTTTCCTGTCTTTCTTCCTCCCTTTGATCCTTCATGTGCTCTTTCTCCTTCCAAAATTCGATTTCTAATAAACTTAATGGCAGCTTGTTGACCAACTGAGACCTCTCCACTTACAGGAAGTGCAGGGGAATGTGTTTGTTTGGTGGGCTGTGTGTCTTTCTTTGTGTGCTCATGCAAATGCTTACATACTTATTTCATGTCTGTCACATTCATGTGTGTTTTATCTGATACTACTATCTGCATCTTTGGTGTTACTGTAAGCATGGTGGTCACTTGTCCAAACATTCTGCCATTAGTCAGGGCTTAAGCCCTTTTTTATGGGAACATAAATAATGTGTGTGTGTGTGTGTGTGTGTGTGTGTGTGTGTGTGTGTGTGTGTGTGTGTGTGTGTGTGTGTGTGTGTGCGTGCGTGCGTGCGTGCGTGTGTGTGTGTGTTTGTGTGTGTGTGTTTGTGAGTGAATGAGAGAGAAAGAGAGAGTCAAGCACTGTATTTTAATGTTCACATGAATTTGTTTTCTCCTGTCAATGGTTTAGAAAACAGCAGATAAATCAGCTTTAGCGACTGAGCCGCAGCCCTGAGCTGCATCCAGATCAACCTGCCCTCTCTCTCTCTCTCTCTCTCTCTCTCTCTCTCTCTCTCTCTCTCACACACACACACACACACACACACACACACACGCTTATACACACACACACACACACACACACACACACACATGCACACAGTGTTGTAAGTACAGTACACGCATTATTTATGCACACCAAACGGTCTCTCTTTCTTTCACACACGTGTTATACAAACACATACACAAACTGACTGACTATGTACACACTGGATAGACACATATAATGTGTACAAGTTGTACATATGTAATATTTATGTATTGCAAATTGACTGATGCTTCTATTCTTTTCCTAAACTACACTTATACACACACACTTACACACACACGGAGTGCAATCTTAGTCAGATACATGTGAATTGTTAACACAGTATAGCCCACCCCTGACCTGATGCTTTCCCATCACTCCTTGCTCTCTTTTTAGCCTTTCATACTCTTATACTCTTCCATAGAAACAATCTGCCAGTGCATTTGTTGGTATTGTGATCTTCTTGGAGTATCTTCAAATGCTTCATATCCCTTAAATCTATACAATACCATACCACAATACCATGATCTATACATCATGGGAAAAAAATCAGACGCTTTTTTTTATCAGATTAAAAAAAACAAAAAAACATACACGAAACATATTAATCCAAAAGATTTCTAAATGTAAAAAAATAAACAAAATATGTATTAACACTCTGTACTCTCTGTACTCTGTGCTTTTTTATTGGGGCAGCAGTAGCTCAGTCCATAGGGACTTGGCTTGGGAACCGGAGGGTCGCCGGTTCAAGTCCCAGCCTGGACCAAAATAAGGAGTGTGGACTGGTAGCTGGAGAGGTGCCAGTTCACCTCCTGGGCACTGCCGAAGTAGCCCTTGAGCAAGGCACTGAACTCCCCCAGCCGCTCGGGGCGCCTGTCCATGGGCAGCCCCCTCACTCTGACATCTCTCCATTTAATGCATGTATAGGTCCCGTTTGTGCATGTGTGTGTGTCGTTCGGACCCGTGTGCACGTGTAAAAAACAACAACAGAGTGTAAACATTGAATTTCCCCGTGCAGGATTAATAAAGTATATAAAAAAAAAAAATAATAAAAAAAAAATCATCACAACACTTGACTCCTCATAGTCTGTCTTCATTTCTCAACGTAGTGTTGGCACATGCACGTGTGAAGCCTTTCAGCGTTGGCCCGTTGTAGTGTGTTATTCAGTGTGTGTGAATGTGTCTTTTTATATATATATCTTGCAGTACCGCTGTCTCAGAGGCTGTTAAAGGCCAGTAATGACGCACATTAATTTAATCATCACATCTAATTAAGCTTCATACCCGACTCGTTGTCTTACGTCTCTGGAGGGGGTGAGGGTGAAAGGCGAGATAGGGAAAATGGGTGTGCGTGATCCTAAGTAATCCCACTTTCCACCTGGCATTAACCTGATAATCACATGGCAGAGTTACGCAGAGGATCCAGATGGGAATGTGCTGGAGATGCTTTGAGGTTCCAGTCAATCAAAGCAGCTGCCAAGATGCTGCAGGCTGCACTTGACCAAACTGTGGAATCAAAATACAGCCAGCATGTACACAGCTGTACACATGTACATATAAAATAAAAATCAAAGATGCAATAGAGACTGTATTCACTATTAAAAATAAAAATGAGTTATTGTCCTACAGTCATACAACACTGTTGTGTGCCTCCCCAAATGAGTCAACTTGCAGTTACAGGTTACATCCATGTCTGTCCAGACTCATTTGTAGCTGTGACAGTTGACAATGTTTCAGATATGGATGTTGCTGCAAAGATGCTACAAAGTCTAAGACATGGATGTTTCACGCACATCTTCAACCCGACAATACTCAAGATTAGTGTCACCAAATCAGTATCTGACCAAATGTCTCCCCTTCTGATCCTGAGATATGATGTTGAAAAATGGCCAGTGTGTTTTTGCAGAACATTTTAATATCACAGTGAAGTTGACCTTTGATCTGTCATCATCTCATTATTTTATCCTATTAGACATTAGTATGAAATGTTTTACATAATAAGCATATGAATTCTTGAGATATCGCCTTCATGAGAACGAGATGGACCAGGTCACACTAGCCTTGACCTTTGACCTATGACCACCATAATCTAATCAGTTCATCCTTGAGTCCAAGTGGTGGTTTGTGCCAAATTTGAAAAAAAAAATCCCTCAAGGAATTCTTGAGAAATCTCCTTCATGAGAATGGGATGGACTAACAACCCTGAACATTATGCCATCTGACATGGCCATCGCTGGCACAGTGGAATAAAAAAGGTGCTGAGCGAACAAGGTCATACTTTTTATCTGGCTGGTTTCTGACTGTTGCAGTGAGGTATAAAATCTGAGCAGTGCATAATGCTCAAGGTATCTATACAAAGAGGAAAGATGCTAAACCTCAAAGCAATGGCTTATACTAAACAAGTAGTGAATGTGCCTCTGATCATATGTTAACGGCCTTTCTGTTTAAAGCATGGTTGGGTCTGATCCTCAGACTGTATAAAATAATGAATGCAGCCACTGTGATATCACCCATTAGTTTGTGGATTCCTGTTTAGAAGCCTTGAGTTCGGCATTTTGGCCATCTCCATGTAAGTTTTATTTTGGAGCCAGAAGTAACCGTATTTAAACAAGATTGTGGAGCTAACCCTAGTGGTAACTGCTAACATGATTAGCACAGTGCATTTGGTTAACATGGTGATAATGATAATGCTAGTTCTTGCTAATGAAAAATAAACCTAAAATCATTGAAACAAAATATATTTACTGGAAAAAATTAATATCCGACTCCTTAGAGGGTCTTTCAGTATGATCAAATGCTGAACAAGACTTTTTTAGGTGACCCAAATGTTACAATTAACTCTCATTAACTGAAAACACACTGAAATGGCAGATGCCTATACTCTGTGAATCTGGGGTTATTTTACCTAATGAACCTTGTTGCTGTTGTAGCTACTTGTCAACAGATGGCACCCACCTGTCAGTCAAAGCAGCCATGCCCCCGATTATACATAACTTTAAGCCTAATAATATTTAAACTGAGTTACCATAAAATTTCAAGTAAAAGCCTAGTCCCCAGTTCCTTTCACTTGTGTGGTGTGGCTAAACATTTTGACTCATAAATGCCTGTCTCAATTACAGTAGATGCCCAGTTTGGTTGCCAAGCAATTCATTTCTATAGTTTCTTCATCTAAAATTAGTTAGGTGCCTCGACCACACATACAGATTTAAATATTTCACCATTTGTCAATATGGAGATGCTACTTGTTTTTTAGCTCAGCTAAATTCTCCACAATTCAATCGTTCAGTCCATTTTACTGAAACAGTATGAGCACTAAAGAAGACAATAAGTCACTGAGATTTAGTGGCCCGGTAAACAAGAAAGATGAAAAAGTGGTGACTCCCTACCTCTGAAGTGGTCATATAGTCAGAATATGTATCTATTTCTTGATTACCTAGGAAGGTATTCATATTCCATCAAAAGAATCAAAAGCATTTGTCATAAATATTAATCCAAGTTGTTTGTATTGTTTTAGAAGAATGAAGTGGTAACAGGATAAAGTGATGTGTCGGTATGCCAGTTGTCGTAATCCTCGGGTACTGTAATCCTCAGGTGGCATAAAACGAGTGTTGTAACTCACTCTCTCTCTCTGAAGCCCTGTCTGTCAGAGCTAAATCAAATGAATGATTCATAATTGATATGTTATCTGAAGCCTAATATTTATACAACTAATATTCATACTGGTTTAAGTAAACAATTTCAGTGCATTTCCCATCTTTGCTGAGAAATAGTTTTGTGTGAAAGGAATTAAAGGTCTGTCCCATATAGACTCCTGTTCCAATTATTGGCCTGTTGAGTTGAGTGATTTAAGCAATCAATAGCGTGGGCTATTAATTGAAGTTTAACGGTATTTCAAAATTCACCCCCCATACAGTTGTCATCAAATGGAGATATTAGCTATAGAGGCCAAAGTCATTTTTTTGTACCAGGCTGTAAACATGTTTATTTCTGCTGTAAAGCTGGGCATTTTAACATTTGGGTTTATGGGATTGACTTACTCTAGGAGCCAGCCTGAAGTGGCCTTTTGAGAAACTGCAGTTTTTGTTACTTTCATACTGGCTTCATTGTTCAGTCTGGAAGGTTACTGCCTGGTCCAACCCACCAATCCAAGCAAACAAAATAACAAGCTTTCCATCTGAGCAGTCAGAGAGAGAGATGGGCTCTTTTCAAAAAACTCACACACCCCTGTTA
This sequence comes from Cephalopholis sonnerati, assembly GCA_019142605.1. Lineage (NCBI taxonomy): Eukaryota > Metazoa > Chordata > Actinopteri > Perciformes > Serranidae > Cephalopholis > Cephalopholis sonnerati. Next base: position 3,423,453 of record JAGQAX010000020.1, read on the forward strand.
TGATTGCAGCTGCCATCACACCACTTCCATCCCCTCAACAATATATTATTAACAGTAAGGATAATTGTGCAGGTGTGTGTGTGTGTGTGTGTGTGTGTGTGTGTGTGTGTGTGTGTGTGTGCGTGCGTGCGTGCGTGCGTGCGTGCGTGCGTGCGTGCGTGCGTGTGTGTGTGTGTTGATTTCAGTGTAGAGTGTGGTTAGGTTATTTCAAGCATTTCAAGCATTCAGCTGTGTCAGAATACAAACAGTAAGGACAAATAACTAACTGAACATCACCAGCTACAGTGCACATGAGCATCTTGCACACACTTAAAGAAATGTAGGTGTATACATGTTCTGACTACAACACCGTCATGCCATTGTTGCAGTACTTCTAAATAATTAAATATAATTGTGATTAAGGATCTTCCTATAATAAAATGTCAATAAAAGGGTCAAATATGAATGTTAATATCTGAAATGTCCATACTCAGTTACTTTTTTGGTTATAGGCCAGCCCTGCACTATTTGACACATATCAGCTACAGTACTTTCTGTACAATGAACACAATAACTGGCAGCTCCTGCTACAGCCTCTGATGGATGGGAGAAGTGATCAATGTGGAAGAAAAAGGCTAAATGGTCAGAAAGGTGAGAGAAAGGGAATGAATGGATTGCAAACTAGAGGGAGAGAAATGACTGAGACACTGAAAGAATTTAATTCTCCTGAAGGGTCTTAGGCCGTCAAAGAGGAGGTACAGAGACACACTAACAATGTGCGGATGTATAGAGTTCCTGCAGGTCAACAAAAAAAATAAACATCACATCATGCTGCAGCTGTTACACCCAAGCCTGTCACAATAACTACCTTTGTGGGATGACATACAGTATTTGCCCCAGAAATTATTGCGATAAATAATAATAGTCATTTTGAGACCATTTTAAACCACTCGTATGATTAAGAATATTCAGATATTGGAATTGAAATAAAAAACCTTATGAATGTCTGGATTAGATAAAGGTGGGCACACATAAAGTTATCAGAGAAAAAGGGGTGAGCACACAGTAGCATGAGATGGATGAGCCATCTATATCTGAGATGCCAAACAGCATCTGAGAAACACTGATTTGTAACGTTAAACTGCTTTGTTCATTGTTTTTTTTTTAATCGTTTTTCTCTTTGTTTTGGAGCAGAATAGACCTCTGTCGGTAATTCAGCTAACAGTAAAAACCTCCTGAACAATGAACACTGAAGAGGAATTCTAGCTGGGAGAAGTTTCAGCTGGTTGCAATCTGCAATTCAACACAATATGCCTACACACTTCACTTTTAATATTTTTAAACTGTAGACTACAGCTTAAGGACTAACTCAGCACTTGCTTAAGTAAACTGGTTATCTTTGTCTTGTGACAAGAAATGTGACATGGACACAGAGCCTGACAGGATGGTAAGAGTCCCATAAGCCAGGAAGAGGTACACTGAAGTTCCTCTGTGAGATGATGGCCTATTTTTTTTTTTTTTTTTTTTTACATGTAATATGTATTATGAAATCATCGCATAAGTGTAAAAGTTAATGTTGCAATATTAGCAGCTGTGGGCTGACCTCAGCAGATCCAGGAATCCTATTGTTCTAACAAAAGGCCAGTACTGACCACAGGAACTAAGCTGTGTGTGTGAGAGTGAGAGAGACAGAGACAGACAGAACCAAAGTGTCAGTGTGTCTAATGGTGATGAATAGCATCTCCTCACCGATATCCCAGCGGATGTTGATGCCTCTCCTCACCCACCTCCTCCCCTCTGGGCTCACACACTCATTAATTAACAGGAATTAATGGTTTTATCTGCAGCCAGTAAATAAAAGATTGTCAGCTCGGCTGCCGATCTACTCCTCCTCTTATGAAATAGTGTGAAAATGTCAAGCCGGCTGAAGCCAAATTAGCTGCGACAAACACATCACACTCCATCCCTGTCAGAAATAACATGCACGCAACCATATTAACACACATACAGCACATTAACCACTTATACACACTCACACATTTTAACGTGGTTGCTCACACACACACAAAATTGCATGAAAATATACACATACCCAAATATTAACAAGCCCACAAATTATAATGCAATTGCCCACATGGTGTACAAGTCACAAATGAGCACACATACACTGGTAGCATAAGTCCCATCAGGGCGGCTGTGTTCAGTCCTCCTGGATGTAATTTAGAGATTTTGTAGGGCTGGTTGTTTGTAACCTAGGTCTTTGAGGAGAGTCCCTCTGGTTACAGCTGGCTATTTGGAGAATCAGCCCCAGTGGACACACACAAACACACACACAGACACACACAAAGAAGGAGGGACAATCCAAATAGCTTGGCAGCTGTAGTGAGATGGAGCACCGGCACATGAAGCCCCACTGGAGTGTGCTCTTTAAAGAGGCTGCTGGTGCTAGTGGCTGCTCACTACTGTAACAGAGCAGAGCAAGCAGGGTCCTCACTGCTGGGACCCACGACAGCAGACAAGGAGCTAATCGTGTCCTCGACTCTCCGCCGAGACACTGAGTGGGCCCTCTGAGCTTGATTGCGCTCTCAAAGTCAATCAGCTCTCTGACTGAGACTCACAGAAGAATCAGGGTGTGGGTGGGGGTAAATTAGCATAAGAGAGAGTGGGGAAAAGTCACAAGAAAAAAGAAATAAAGCAGGAGAAGGCTTCCTCAAGTTGAAAAATGTGAAATTATCTCCCTCCTTTTCTAAAACCTGTGGTGAATAATGAAGGCAACAGAGGTGCTTGTTAAATTTGTAATGACTATTTAACAGCGGAGTCATGGGTAGAGTGGAGATTCTTCTGTGGTACAAACACTGAAAGTCTGTCCCCTACGAACACTCCACCCCATCCCCATTAAATATATTTGATCAGCCCAGTCCACTCCCCCTGCATGAGTCCCCATAGTGATCCCTTCTCATCTGTAAGCCTTTACTGAAGGATATAAAGATTGGAATAATTTCTGTGAACTGTGTACATTAATTAATACTACAGATTTATTGAGCTGGTATAAAAGGTTTATCTGTTTAATTTCATTATACATTACACATATTACTGCCATTAACTTCAGTCTGTGCAAGTCTTGAAGCCCTGACAATTTTTAACTTTCATGATGATGGTCCTACTTTTGTTAACTTTCTATTTTTGTTTTTTGATCCCTTAAAAAAATGTGTAATGGATATGTAGTGGGTATGTAGCAAAATTTTATAAACTCAGAAGTTTACATTGGTTTGTGTAACTTTGCTAAAAAGTATGATGAATACTACTATAAGGCAACCTGACTGAGCTAAAACATTGTCTAACTAAGCCCCCTTGAACAGCGCTCAGTTGTGAGGTGATTTTGGCATAGCGGCCACCCTGGAAAGTCTTGTCACGTACATGGACCAGGGGCTGAGCCTTTATAAGTCAGCTGGTAAAACAGCAGTAAAAGGAGTGGAGAGTTATAAGGCCATTGTTTAGCTACATCCACACTAATAAGTTTTAAAAGTGTGTTTTAATATTAAAAGTATTCCCTTGTTTCAGCTCCATTTCATATTACGAATGCCTGGAAACACATACCACATGACCATGCACACACACTGGTTAGCATGTGCCAGTGTTAACAGGAAGCAGATTGTCTACTCTGTGGTTGGTTGCTTAATTACAGAAAATACTATGGAGACGGCGAAAGGTAAGACCATAAATTTCTTTGCTTGGACCAATAACAAGGTGGAACTGTTATTGAAAGTAACATAAAAGTACAAGGCTGTCAAGGCAGATTATGTAGGCACAGATGCTTCCAGTCGCCTCCCTGTCAGCTCCGCTAAATTTGTGCAAATTAGTGCTAAATTAGTGATAAATTTTGGCTCTTATGACTATTATACAAGTCCTGGTGGTGCTTTTTGTTGTTGGCTTTGGACGATGGTTTGGCACATGGCTGCAGACATCTCATCAAGATGAGGAAGTCAACTCACCAGTCTGGAAATGCTCTTTCTGCCAACTTTTTAGCTGGCTAACTTAGCTGCTAGCTAGCCAGGTCGAGGTTTTCAAATGTAAACATCAGTAAATATTGAGAAAAACATGGAGAAGAAATGGGCACCAGCTGAACTATCATCCTGCTAGCCATTGTGCAGGTGCTGAAAAAATAAATTCTACAGCCTCTGTGCTGCATCAGTTTCCAACGGGATATCAACACCATTCAACCAGGTGACTCTTTTTCCATATGCCAATCAAACAGAGCAGGGGATTTTGGTGAGAGAATGTGAGGTGCTGTCCTGTTCCTGCTGTAGAACATTGCTATTTGTCCTTCAGGGTCAGCTAAGGGGTGGTACCATGCTCTGGAGAAGCAGCCATGCAGCTATCTTTTGAGGTCGAGATGTGTGGACAACAAATCATTCCACAACCAGAAACCATGGATTACCAGAACCATTCAGATACAAGGACATTTCTGAAGCAGCAGCCAATAATGAAAGAAGATACAAAAAAAAAGACTAAATTACAGTGCACTAATTAAAGGAGCTGGTGGAATCATATTTCACTGTTGCACCTTGTATAATTTCATGTGACAAATAATTGATTGATTGATTGATTGATTGATTGATTGATTGTTTGATTGATTGGAAAACAGATTGAGAGTTATTGCAAAGCACATATGGCAACATATGAGAGCGTCACAGGGAGTATTATCCATTGCCGGAGGAAGTCTTGGCAATGGGAAAGAAGTACCCACACAAGAAGTATAACATCTCAAAATATATATAGACTTAGCTATAATGTTTTGGCTTGACAAGCTGTGACTAATAAGACTCAATTAGGAGGTGGTCATGGGTGTCTGCATCATTGTTTTCAAAAGTCTCTGCTTCCACCAGTCTTGACGAAAACACAACCTTGGAGTTTTCAAACTCACCAAAGTACTTAGGTGACTAGGCGAAAACATAGCAATAGTTTTGCTTTTTAAAATGAAAATGTGTTAATGTTGATGTAGTCTTACTCAGTAAAGTCATTTACACAACAAAAGTGGTCTACAGTATGCTAACATTACCCATTGGTCAAACCAGACCAATACTCCTTTTCCAACAAAATTATAAATTTTTAAACATGGCAGAACCATAAAAAATAGGCAATGGATTAATCTCCAATTGCAGTAAACTAGAGCCAGGTATGGGGCTTTGCAGTAGACAGTATGCCTTTCTCCTTTTTTTTTGGGAGGGGGGGCAATTTCCACATCACGGACATGAAAATGCTACAGTAGTTACTTTTTTTTAATATGTCTTACTTATTCAGTTTTTTTTAGACTTAGCGCCAACAAATTTTGAATGATGTTTGAGCGCTGCTTGGACAGAGACAGGTGGTATGTTGTGGCAGCTCATCATACCATCTCACTGGCAAATGGGCTAAAATTAGCACACCATGGGTGGCATTTTTCCATCACTGCTTATTGAAGTGGATCAGAGGTGAAGCCAATAAATACCTGTAACTATTGCAGAGCCATTTGACCCAGGAGTAAATGTAGCCTTTCCCATTAAATACAAAAGCCCGATTTTAGTGGGTTCGCTGTCCAGTAAGAAAGCTGCTCAAGTAAGGCTGCTGTGGCCCTGAGTGTAAGGAATTGAGCGATGGTGTTAGGGTTTTGCCCCCTCCCTCATTACCACCCCCACCCCGGGCTGTTGGTTCCCTCCTCCTCCCAATCCACCTGATCCTCTGCAGCTGCTTATCCTACTCACTTGCACCTCATCCACCAATCAAGCCACCACAGTAAAAAACCCCGGCTCAGACTTCCAGACTCTGCCAGATTGTTCAGTCTACCACACTGTACAGACGTCAAGGCCTTCTTTTTGGGAATTTTTGCACATTTGCATTTTTGTTGTTTTTTTCGGCTAATTGGTTTTTCTGTCTCAGAATCTCCACACCAGCTCCACCAGAATACCTACCACAACCCGCTTCATCTCCATCTCCTGCTACCCAACCGTACTGTTCAGCCATCAATTTTCCTGCCTGCCCCGCTCAGCCCTACCTTGTCCTCCTCAGCCAGACTCCTGATTGCCTCAGCCAAGCCTTCAGCCATCCAGCAACATTTCACAATAAACTGTTCTAAACCTTTCTCTGTGTCCAGGTTGTGCTTGCTATTGGGTCCTAAATCCAGCTGCCATAACACATGGTGAGTTTTGTTGCTTATGAATATAATTTTTCACTTGTGAGAGGAAGATTGTGTTGTTTTGTCTTCAAAAAAGTTAAAAGTGAAGATTTAACATTCAAAACTGCCACCATCCAAAGAGTGAATATTCAAAAGCCTATATCACTCTAACCCCACTAGTTATTAGCATCAATAAAGAGCAGGGGGGGTGGGGGGATGTGGTGATCCTGGAACTGTTTGCCAAGTCAATCCCCAACTCGGCAGGGAGGAAGTTGAAATATGCAAATGAATGGATGGGAAGTAACGAGAAAGAGAGGGTTCTCTTTGAAGTGTGAGTCCTAAACTTTGGATTGGGTTTGCTGAGTAAACGGACGAGGCAAACAAAAGCCTCTGGGTAAATGACAAACAGGAATATCAGCAGTTGAGGGAGCCCAGCAACTCAGCAATTTAAGCTTGTGTACACTGCAGTAGCCATGCCGTGTGTTACATTGAAATCTCCTTCAGAAGACAGCAGAGCTCAGCATTAAAACATTCAGCAAAGGAGCACAGGAAAGCATCATATGATGTCATCTGATGAGGGTCAAGAGATAACAGAGTATTAAGTGTTATTGTTCTGCAGTGAATATTCAAATTCACATTCCCCTAAAACTAATCCATTCTGAAAATAATAATAGGCAGCTCAATAATATGGAAATGCAGAGGTGACATACAGTGCAGTACGACAGACTGGAGTTATTATTCAGCCTGGAAGGACGGAGAACAGTGTCGCTCAGTCAGAAAGTTTGTCTCCTCTAAGTTGGTAATTTAGCAGTACGAGTCAGTCAGTCAGTCAGCACAGTATCTACTGTACTGCATGTACCTGACTCTGGCTGAGCACAGAAGTGCTGATTCAAACCAGCAAAGTTTGACCAAGGACAAAGCTCCTCACAGGCTAATTAAAAGGACACACACTCAAACTCTACCACAGAGAGAGACAGAGAGGAGGCTCCATGGAATCCAGTACATATCATAGTATTTTTACAATGTTGCATAAACATAGGCATTTGGGCAGAAGTTATAAAAACTATTTGCAAATACTTGGCTTTATTACAAGTCAGAAAGAGCCCCTTGTCTACATGCCTCGGTGTAGCATTGGTGTCAGTCACATTACTTATCCTCAGTTTTATTATCATTACTTTTATCCAGACCTCCACTGAATAAAGTCTGCTGCACTTCCAAGCTTTTCCTGAGAAAAAGAGCTTGTAACTTTTGTGGACACCTCCACGCTACTCGGTCAACTAATCAACTTTGCTGCTGAAAAGCAGTATGACTCAGAAAATAGTGACGTTACCACCATGCTATTGAGAAATGTAGTTAAGGTAGTCACATCAATACTTCTAGTGATGCTACTGCCCAACAATGGATGTAAACCTACAAAGGTTGAAAGTGCCCCAGACCATCTCAGCAAGTGGTTTGAGCGACCGGATCACAATGCAACTCAAAGCTGAGTTTGCACAGTTGTGGAAAGTGCAGACAGTAAACAGCATAAACAGTTGCCATTTTTGTTGCCACACCTGCACCAGTCTCTTCAAAAGGTGTGACATAATCTTGTTTTCTACAAGATAAAACTACCAGACTAAGAGTTATAGCATGAGCTCACATACCATCCACAGTCTTTGAGAACAAACCTGCTGAACACAGATTAAATTCAAATTAACTAGTAGAATTAACTACGCAATTATGTCCACAAGCTTGAAAAGTTATATCATCATTTTATGTTTTGGCCATATCAACCAGTCATTGTATGTATATTACCCTTTATCATAACAGCCATCATCCAAGCCACCCAGCCATCTGTCATTATAGGATGTCCTTTGGGTGGGGAGATGAAGCTTGACCTATCCTGAGGATGACGGAGACCGGGCTGGACACTGAGTGGAGGAGGGCAGAGCAGACAGTCCAGACAGACTTATCTACTGATGACCGAGAAGGAAGATTAGAGTATTGATTTTGCAGGGTGAAATTCTCAATCAGGAGTCCGAGGAGTCAAGACTGGCAACTAGCAATGTGAGGAAGTGTTTGGCAGAAAGATGGCTGAAGAAGAGAGAGAGGCATGACAAGGAAGTTGCAGCAAGTAAGACAGCATTCCACGTTACTGCCAGGAAGTGATGAACTACAGACATTGATTTCAGCAACTTGTTGGAACCACGCAGTTGTTATTAAAATGCTTTGCATTATCTCTGCTGCACAGTTTTTAAGGGCTTTACACAGGACACCTGCTACCCAAGCTATTAGCACTACAATATTGTTTAGATAAGGATGTATTAAAGTTGTCTTAACATGAAAAAAAGTTTAACTTTTTGATGTGTTGCAATCCCATACTGCCTGTATACAGTATGTTATACGCAGTGATCAGCTACAACGTTAAAACCACTGACAGGTGAAGTGAATCACAGTCATCTTGTCAGAATGCCACGTTCTGCTGGGAAACCTTGGGCCTTGGTATTAATGTGGATGCCATTTGACATGCACCAAACACCTTTGCAGACCAAGTACCCCCTCGTGGCAACAGCAATCCCTGATGGCAGGATAACATGCCATGCAACACTGCAAAAATTATTCAGGAAGGGTTGGAGAGATCAAGGTGACAGAAAGATCAGGGTGTCAACCTGGTGTCCAGATTCTCCAGATGCCAATTTCATGGAGAATCTGTGGGACATGCTGGTACCCCAGAGAAACCCCTGGTCCACTTTTGGGGCTCTTTAGATCAGACTTGGCTCTGACCTGTCATGGCATGGACACAGGATTTCTGAGGATGTCCTTTGGGGTCTGGCACAGTACATTCTGGCCAAATTGTGGTCAATCCGATGCCGATGCCGATCCCAATCCGTTCGGGCATCTGTGGGACATGCCAGTACCCCACCTTGCAAACCATAGGACTCAAATATTCCACAGCCCACATCCTGGTGCCAGACACCACGGGAGACCCACAGAGGTCCTGTGTCCATGTCTCAAGAGGTAAAAGCCAAGTCCAATCCAAGGAGGCCCCACTGTAGATTAAGGGATACCTATGGGCTACTAGAACTTCACACTGATGCTCAGTTAGATAAGGATCTAAGGGAATCTGAATGCAAGGTTGATGCTTTGAGCTTTTTGTCACATTCCTCAGGCCATTCCTGAGCCATATCCTGAAGCCAAGGTTTCCTAGCAGAATGTTGTATTGTAACAAGATGATCAACGTCATTCATGTCACCTGTCAGTGTTAATGTTGTGAGTGATCATGTATACCACTTGTGATACCATACATATAAGAAATCCGTTAACTCCTCAGTTTTGTGCAGGGAATGATGCCTGGGTGTCTAATGTCAAACTGCAACTTTGACATGGCACTGGCAATTAAACTTGATGAGAAAAAAATGAGAAAAAAATGAGAAAGTTTGTTGTTCATTTGCTCATTTGGACCACATGTACATCACGTACATCCCATAGTTGCTCTAACATGCACCTTGATCACCTTTATTGTACACAGGTTTGGAGTATCTTCTAGAGTGTCTTGTCTGTTAGTTATGCGGCTTAGTTTTACTTCATTCTTTACTTGTATATATTGTGTTTTTTATTGTACTATCATTATTATTATTATTATTATTATTATTATTATTATTATTATTTTTATTATTATTATTATCATTATTATAACAATTTAGCTTCTTAGCTCTTACATTGTATGGCATTAATACTAGGTGAGAGGGCACACATCAGCCTTTAGCTGGGTATATGTTTTAATATTTAAAAAATATATCTTAATACATTCATTCATTCACTTTGTGTAACTGCTTATCCTGTTAGGAATCGATGGGGTGCTGGAGCCTATCCCAGCTGACATTAGGCGAGAGGCGGGGTACATCCTGGACAGGTCTCCAGACTATCACAGGGCTATCACAGCCAATTTAGAGTCACCCATTAGCCAGAGCACCTAGAGAAAACCAATGCTGAGAAAGGAAGAACATGCAGACTCCACACAGTTTTGCTAGCCAGCAAAAAAACTCACACTGGAGCGGTGTCAGCCATTTGTGCAAATTGTGAGCTGTAAATCAGCATTAAATAATCAGCCATGTGTCTGACTGTGGATGTTGGAGCTGCTGAATGGATTTGTGAAGATTGTTACTGTACTTACTACAGTGGCTGTTAGCAGCTTCACTTGTTAGCCGCTGAATGGCAGTGCATCAAGCAGCCACCAGCCGCTGGTCTTCACAGCTGATCCCCGCAGGACTCCACTTAGTCTGGACAAGAGAATGTTTATGGGTTCATGCTGTCTGACAGGCAGGTAGGAGGCTCAGTTATCTGTGAGTGTAGCTGTTTTGTAAGCATACAGTTTGAACTCAGATCACTTTTCTCTGAAAAAGTTGAAGGTTTAGTTTTAATCACCAATTCTGCAAGAGGACATGAGTTTAAACCTCCAGACTAACAAATTGCAGATTAAGAAATAATTCAAGCTCTAATTAAATTATTTCTCTGGTTCTTAACAGTGAGATGGACAAGAGTTTACAGTGAACCTGGGTACAAATCCCAGTTGTCTCAGATTAGTTATTTGTGGCATCAGTTTTTGAGTTCATAAATAGAGAGATACTGAGCTTTTCAAATTATGATCAGTAAGTCTGTGCTCGTGAATTACCCCTTATACCTGTAAAAACTGCTGGAGAAATGATAGTTTGTGAGTGTGTAGAAATTATTTGTCGTTGTAGAAAAACACAGTCTAAATGAAATTTCTATATGACCTGTCACCTTGGTCCTAATTTCTGATACATGAATTAGCCTCACGTTCTGTGGTCGGGGGGTGTGAGGAGTGGAGGAGGCCAGTGCCAGGAGCTGCTGGTGGATGGAGTCAACTTAAGCTTTGAAGAAATCCAAGAACTTGGGGCAGAGGTTGGAGGCACTGGGGACACTGAGGGGGCTTAACAGATGGTTTATGGTGGAAAACGGCATTCTGGGTTTTTTTTTTGTTTTTTTTTTCTTGGGTCCCAATAAGGGTGGAATAATATTTTGCCTTGGTCCGAGAAATTGCTTCCTTATAGGCTTGTACATGGTCTTTGTAAGCCAGATGGTGAACAGTGAGGCCAGTTTTTCTATAGAGCCTCTCCAGCTGTCGACCAATGGCCTTCAAGGTGCGGAGCTCAGGGGTGAACCAGGGGCAGGACGGGTGAAGGAGAAAGTCCTAGTTTTGAGGGGGGCAAGACAGTCAAGTCTGTCAGCTAAAGCAGTGTTGTACTGGGCCACCAAGCTACCCACTGTGGCGTCAGAGGGAGCCAAAGCCATGTTGGTCTCGATCAGGGTAGACAGGGCTGGTGGATTCACTGTTTTAGAGTTCCTAAAAGTGATGGTGCCCTTAGGACGCTGCCTGGGCAGAGAGGCAGGGACAGTGAAGGTGATGGCATGGTGGTCCGATGCAGCCAGGTCCAAGCAATGCAAACTGGTGGGAGGCATGCCAGTGGTGCAGACAAGATCCAACGTGTGACCTTTGATGTGGGTGGGGCCTTAAACATGCTGCGTGAAGTTAAAGCAGTCCAGCAGCGACAGGAACTCTGTGGCGAACATGCAGCTGCTGGAGTCCACATGTATGTTGAGGTCCCTAAGCAGGAGTGTGGATGGAGATGCAGAACAGACAGTTGTTAATAGCTCAGACAGCTGAGAGAGAAAGTCAGTGGAGCTAGAGGCATTGGGTGGGCGAGAGATGAGGACCACCTGACGCTGGGAAGACCCAGCCAGAGTGAAAATCATACACTCAAATGAGGTGGCAGGTGGTACAGTGACTTCTTTAATGTGGATGTCAGCTCGATGGATAACTGCCAGCCCAAAACCACGGCCCTCAGAGCGAGGCTTCTGTAAATACGCATAGCCAGCGGGGGTGGCTTGATTTATTATTATAAAGTCTTGTTTGTTCTGCCAAGTTTCAGATAAACAGAGTATGTCAATATTATTGTCAATAATAATGTCATTGATAAGTAGGGCCTTGTTATTGAGGGGGCGTGCATTCAGCAACGTGAACATCACATCATTGTCCATGGCTAGGGGAGAATCCGTGGGAGGAGCCATGCTGACATCACAGTCCAGTGTCCGCAGGTTGCATGTGTGCACGTGGGGTTTGTTGAGATGACGTCATGCTCCTGAACGGCCGACAGACAGTATGGTGGGAATGGGTGAAGTGGAGTAGATAAACTTTTGTTGAGTGCCTAAAAGTAATGATTAAAAGTAATGATCAAGAAATGATGAAAATGTAATGAACTTTCATCGACTAAAACGTTTTGAGTTTTTGTCGGCTAAAACTAAACTATGAAGGATAAATAACTAAAATGTGACAAAAACTAATAAGCATGTTCATCTTAAGACTAAGACTGAGACTAAATCTAAAATACCTGTCAAAAGTAATACTGATTGACAGAAACTGCACGGGTTAATACAGGGTCAGATCTGATATTTTCGGCCCAATCAGAGCTTTACAAGTTGCCTAAGATGTTTCAACATTAATCCAGGTGCCTTCTGTCATATGTTTTGAGCTACCCAAAGCTGTCAGATGTCATGACAAGGTTTTGGCACTTCTGTTGATCCTGAGCAGCACCGGCAGTATGTATACTGTTTGTGTCTATCATGATTAACATACTGTGTGTGTTTCTATCATAACTACTGATGTATTTAACTTAAATGCCCAAGATGTTCTGATGTAAATAACAGACTTTGTGTGTGAAGTGCTGGGACTTGCATGAAGTCTTTAAAGTCAATATACGTATAATAATTGCTAAAGTTGTAACACTTAACAGGTGGAACAAAGTAAAGCCCAGTATACACTGTGCAATTCAGGCTGTCTCAAGTGAAAGATGACCAATGTGAAAGAAACATGGCAATATCTTTGGTCATGGCTCTAAATGGTCCTATGTTGCAGTGAGAGAGGTTCAAGAATGGCTGTTGCTTCCGTCTTGCAATCAAAGACAGCCTGAGATAAAATTCTGAGTGTCAGAAATTTGGAATGACCATTTCACTGTGTGACTGCTGGTACGACCTACATCTACTAACCAACCAACAGAAATGCAGCATAATGTGACACACTGACACTAAACCCAAACAAACATACAGATAGCAGCTCACCACGGAGGCAAAACGCGCTAGAAGAAATGTGTGGGATTTCAGCAAAGAGGAAAATCTTTTGGAGTTGTGGCAACAGAAGCCAACACATTCTCACTTCAACCTCGTTACATATTGACGTTTGTTCATGGACTTTTCATTTTGAGATATGACATGCAAGGTACTCTGGGTGCATTGGGTGTTGACATTCCTGGACCCTGTTTCAACTTCAGCCTGTTACATGCACTATATGTTTTTAAAACATTTTCTGAAACATTTGTTGTTTTTTAAAACAACAACCATTTTCACAGGAAATGTACAATTTGAAGACAGTCTCTTTCAAAATAAACGCACTGCCTCTGTACAACACAGCAAATTCACGTTTTTTTCCTTCAACAAATACCCTGTGCAGCATCCTTGCACACACAGCATAGGAAGCTATTGCATTGTACATTGTAGCCTGCGATTCAGTAGGCACTGTCATCGTAGAGTCTGCATACATTACCTTGAAGTCGTACCCAAGTTTAATAGATTCATGTTGTAAAGTGTAGCTTGCTCTAAACTTATAAGATTGCAGTCTGTATGTGGCTTGAGATTGGGAAAATATCAACTGAGCATGCAATCCAGAGCAGAGGTCTCATCAGTCGAGTGGAAGTGAAATCATCTGGGGGGTGTAGCACAGCTGTGTATGGTCTTTAATGTTGGTCCTTCAGTGGCATTGCTTCAAGGTCTTTGAGCACACCATGACAACTGGCCTGAGCAGGCGAGGAGTAACAGATAAACAGCAAACACCAACCCTGCACATTTTCCTCAAAGTCAAGGTTCAGTTCTGATTCCATCGATATCCCCGACATAACATGCCAGCTGAAATAATGAACATTGCTGCGTTGCATGGCTCTTGTGCAACAGCCGCTAAACCATGAGGGACTATTGAACCAGATTTTTGCTTGTTTGCAACAGTATCAATATGGCCACGACGTACAGTCTGACCTGCATCTACAGGCTCTTTTCTGATCATCGATCCCACACAGCCTGCACAAATCAAACTGTATTTGCAGCCACTTGCTGAAAAATACTAATTTACACCCCACAGCAGTGTGCTTACATGACCCCCCACCTCCTTCACTTTAATAAAATATGTAATACTGGCCACACAAACACACATACAGATAGACACTAATGAGGACAGGAAAGACGTGCAACAATATGGATCTTGTTGTCTCTATTCCTGTTGTCTTCATTATTCATCACAGAATCTTTTCCTCCAAAAGAGGAGGGAGAGGACATCATTTTGGGTTAAGGTAATGAGGGGAAAAACTCTGCCTTAGCCTTTTCTATTTCTGTCATACACTCTTAAACACACACACACACATACACAAACACACAGAGCACACACAACTGTATAAACCCTGCCTATGAATGCACAGAGGTGCTGTCTTGATTGATGGCAATTAGCATGCTGTAATGGTAACAGCTGTTTGGGGTGTCAGGAGGCTGCTACTGTACCTGTCGCCCACCAGACCATCTGCTGCCGACAGGAGTGTGATGATGTGTGGCAGTGTGTGTGTTGCAGAAATTGTGTTTTAATGTAAGACATTAAAAAAAAAAAAGACATCTAAATCCCACGCGAAGTTGTATCAGCTAAAGTGACGTCGAGAACGTGGAGTGAGTGAGTCTGTGTGTGTGTGTGTGTGTGTGTGCCAGGCTGGCAGCTTGTTAATGTTGAACCTAGGCCCTTGGAGCAGGCTGTTGGCTGTATTATTAATGATTCCATGTCCCCTCATGTCTCCTAATGGCACTGCAAGTCCATCTGTGAAGGACTTACACACACACACACACACACACATACACACACACGCACACACACACACACACACACACACACCCGTGCCACATGACCCTAAACAACACACTTGGTGAGTGTGTCTATGTTTGGGGCTTGTGTATGTGTGTGTGAACATGGTTGTGAATGGGCCATCAGTTTGTCCTTGGAGACTGTTGGTCATTGAAGGCCTGTCCATGTGTCCATCTGTGCAGTGCAGGGTGAGTTCAAGTGTGTGTCTATGTGTGTGTGTCCACATGTCTAAGTCTGCCAGCCAAGGCCCAGCGTGAGACATCATGTTACCCTAGAGAGAATAGGCTGACTAAGCTGTGCACAATACTGGCATCCAGTGTGTGTGTGTGTGTGTGTGTGTGTGTGTGTGTGTGTGTGTGGTGTGTGTGTGTGTGTGTGTGTGTGTGTGTGTGTGTGTGTGTGTATTTGTTATGAGAGAATTAGATGGCGAGAGAGGAGCAGGGTGAGTCAGAGAGATAGATGAAACATGACAGAGGGGCACAGAGAGTGATAGAGAGAGACCTGAGTTCAGTGTATTCTCATGTGACTCAGGGACACTTCAGTCCACCTGCACTATCAGGTCACACTCCACCATCACTGCAGCAGTTTTCACACTAAGCATCACATGGGAGATTCTATCAGGTCTTCCAAATGCCATCAACTGTTAATGTTTGAGGTAAACTCCAGTGTTTCACATTCAGGTGACCACTAGTGGGAGCAAGCACCTGAAGACCAAGTTCAAACAGACAACACTGAAAACATAGCGCCGTCATTTATTTCAGTGAGACCACTGCAATGGCACAGCAGGATCCCGACACAGAGGCTCCGGACATTTCACAGTCCAGTCTTTAAAGATTCTAATAAATTGCAAGCACGTCCTACTGAGCTGAATTTTTTTTAGCACATCCACTGAATTGTGACAGAAGTTTGCCTCACTGCAACCTATGGTTGATTCAGAGGTCTGTCACTCTATTTTTTTCAAAACATGCAACAACCACCAACTTTGACCTGGGAGGCTGGTGTTCTTCCTGTAAGACTGTTAAGTCAAACTGTTCACTTTTTCCAAACGCAGCCACGTGCTTTTGTTGCCTAAACCCAACCACCTGTGTGTGTTGGCAAACTGTAACCACGTGTGTTTGTTATTGAAGGGAAAAAAAGGTCAGTTGTTGGACCTATGTAGCACATTTATTTTGAAAGAGACTGTACATTACAACTGTACATTTCCTGTGAAAATGGATGTGTATTTTGACTACAGACAATGCATGTTACAGGCTGAAGTTGACACAATGTCCCAGAATGTCAACAACCAATGCACCCAGGGTACATTGCATGTCATATCTTGAGGTGGGAAAGTCAAAGACCAAACATTGATATGTGACAAGGTCGGAGAATGTGTTGGTATCTTTGTACTTAAGTCATTGCAAGCAGTCTGTTTCTCTGTACTGTCATTCTACAACAGACACTTCTGTCACTTCTGTATACACCATCTATTCCATATCTGTATGATCAAGTCCAATGATTTATATGCACAGCAGTTTTGAAGAAGTTATATATGGCTGTGGTTATTTACCATCAGTGTATCTTTAAGGTTCATTTCCTCACAATGTACAGAGACAAGCTTTAGTCAGCATGTAAAATAATGACGTGTTCTTGCAGAGTCCATCTGTCAGGACTGGTCAATTAAGCATGATTAAACATCAAATCAAATCAAGTTTATTTATATAGCACATTTAAAAACAACTGCAGTTGACCAAAGTGCTGTACAGAATAAAAGAATGACACACAAATATATAGCAATATAAAATGTACACAAATATAAAACAGAATAAAAACCCATGAAAACAATTACAAACATGAAAAGATTATAAAATACTAAAATATTAAAACCACAACAAACAACCAAAGGCCATTGAAAACAAGTACGTTTTAAGATTTGTCTTAAAAGTGTCGATGGTGGGGGAGCATTTGATTGAGAGTGGAAGGCTATTCCAGAGCTTTGGAGCAGCGGCTGTAAAGGCACGGTCTCCCTTACCTACCAGCTTCGAACGTGGAACAGTTAAAAGACAATGTTCAGAAGATTTGAGAGGTCGGGAGCTAGAGTAGGGGCAGAGGAGTTCAGCAATATTTTGGGGTGCCAGCCCATGTATGGCTTTAAAAACAAATAAAAGAACCTTAAAATCAATTCTGCATTTGATGGGTAGCCATTGCAGGGACGCTAGCACTGGTGTAATGTTATCTCTTTTTCTGGCACCAGTTAGGAGTCTCGCAGCAGCGTTCTGCACCAGCTGCAAACAAGACAAAGATATCAGGTCACACTCCACCATCACTGCAGCAGTCAGACAACACTGAAAACATAGCGCCGTCATTTATTTCAGTGAGACCACTGCAATGGCACAGCAGGATCCCGACACAGAGGCTCCGGACATTTCACAGTCCAGTCTTTAAAGATTCTAATAAATTGCTGGAGAGGGAGGCTTGGAGTAGGGGGTTGGTGAGTAAACAGTCAATCACGTGGAGATGATTGGACAGCGTGCTGTATGTTAGCGGTTAGCATTCGTGAGCCCAGTATGTTTGGGTGGATGTCGTCACTTTTAAACAGAGACTGGCAGCTCCAGTACAGGTTGAAATTGTCAATGAATTCCACATTGTGTGCTCTACATGCAGACAGCAACCAAGTTTGAAGACTAAGGATTCTTGAGAAACGACCAGAACCGCGACCTAATGTGGGAATGGGACCTGAGATAAACACCGACTTTCCATATTGCTTCAGGAAGTCAAAAAAAAGTTCAAACAGTAACAGTAAATCCTGGAGCTTTTTGTGAAAGTCACGGACTGTGGCACCAGGGAAACAGTGAGTAACTGCATTGTGAAAGTGCACATTCCTAATTATGGAGTCACCAACAATCAGTGTGGTAAGGGGAATAAGCGGTCGAAGCGGTGTAGGCTTGGCTCTGCTCGGCTCAATGTCCACTGTGTGCACCACGTCCACCTGCCAGGGATGGATAGACAGAGCAGCAACTGAGCGGCGTCTTTCCCAGCAGAGCAGCGCCTTGCTGGAGAGCAGGTTACCGGGCGAGGGGTGAACTGTACACAGCCAGGTCGTGAAGAGGGGGTGTGACGTAGAGAGTGGTGATCAACAGGAGAAACGGACCGCCTGGATGGATAGTGGGGTCGGCCAGAAGGGGCCATCAGACTCCGGTGACGTAATGCGACGACCGGCAAGCGGAGGAAAATCTTGCTCGTCCAGGATGGAGTATTTGTTGGTCAGCTGGAGGGTCTGTGGTTGATGGGGATGAACGGGAAGCGTTCCACCATGCTGCTCTTACAGGCAGCGATCCAGGGCTCCTTGTCACTGGGAGTGGAGCTTACCGGAGCCTTGGGCTTAGTTCCCAGGGGGGCCCGGTGGTCCACAGGCTGGGCAGAGTTGACATCCAGACACAGGATGGTCAAATCCAGTTCTCCGGTGGTTGTGGTGGTGACAGCAGGACCCACGGTGGCAAGGGAGTCCAGGAACTGTTCTTCATCTTTGATCTGGTACAAGATGGAAATCCTCCCTTCCAACTCGGAGATTTTCTGTGTCAAGCGGAGGCAGCTGTCACATCCAGATGGTGAGGTGAGTGAAGGCATGGCTTGTGATGTGGTCAGATGAGACTGGGGAAACACAAAAACAGCTACGACAGCAGGGTGTTGCTTGTATATTATGTGTGTTGCAGCTTGTGTAGACAATACTGTTGCTGGAGGCGCAGGGTGAGACTTACACGTGAGGACTCCACAACAGGAGTCCACAGCAATATCTTGGCTCACGCAGAGGTAACAGAGTCAGCTTAGCAGGCAGAGAAATGAAACATACCGGCACGGGCCCAGAAACAGGGCCCTCTGAGTTGACTGAGATTCCAGCAGGTTCGAGGTAGTCCTTTCGGTGGCTTGAAGGTCTGGTGACAGGCATCCTCATAGGCGGTCAAGGCAGTCCGATTCAAAGATCGTGATCAGTAGGTCACTAACTGATGTGATCTCAGCGGGTTTGATTAAGCAAACGTAAGACAATAAAACTTGATTAAGATCCGTATTAAAACCTATGGTTAAAATGAAGAAAAACGCAAAAAGCCCAGATGATTTTCACTGAGGAGACAGAGCGACTGCCATCTTGCGCATGTGTTCACTATGGCATGTATAGCAAGTAGTCCGAAATCGAGACAAAAATCTTTAATCATTGTACAAAAGAAAAGCACATTGGAATCTGAGCTACCTTACAGTTTTTTTCAATTGCTAACAAGCATTTGTCAGAACTGAAGTCACATTGTCAAAACTCTTCACAAAGTCAGCAAAACAGAAGTGTATATGGAGCAAACTGTAAATCACTTTTCACTGCTTTCGCACAAAGCATATTCAGTGACCACAGCTACCAAAATTCATGAACTCTTCTCTCAGTCAGAGTTCACCACCTGCAAAACACTAGACTTTTAAAGCTCGTTTTTTCAAGTGCTAACACACTTTGTTCAAAACAGTTTAAAACACAATCAAAACAGAATGATGGAAAATAATGTGCATTTCTGCTGCAGCCACGCTGAAATCTATAGAAAATAATATCAAAATATTGACAATAAAATGAAATAATAATAATAATTCCAAACACCGCTGAGTGCAATTTGCAGCTGAAAACCCACCCAGGTGACCTGTGTTAGGCCTCGTCACTATAGCAAGCAGATACAGTTTTTTAAAATTGCTAAAACACAAAACCCAATTCTCTAAACCAAATGACCAGTTCTCTAAACACATTTAATAAAACTAGCCCCCATTTGCCAAAACCATAAACACATTTCACATGAAGACACAATTCACAAAATGCAAACCTCCTTTTCTCAGAAATCTAAACACATTTTGTCTTGCTAAAACACAAGTTGCAAAAAACTCTGCTCAAATTCTCAAATAAAGCTCATGTGATGCAAAATGCTTGCCACAGTCAGCAAAATTTGAACACAATGAACACACCTGGCTTCATTCATTAAACATAATGACTCAAAATTGAAGACACTTGTTGCAAATGATGTGACCACACCTATAAAAGCCAGTTCAGAGGGCACAGTTTGCTGAAGGTTCCAAACGTACACCACAATGGACAGAGGCAGAGTCAGAGGAAGAGGAGTTCGAGTCAGAGGAGGGAGAAGAGAGGAGTAGGCCAAGAAGGGAGAGGAGCAGGCCAAGAAAGGAGAGCAAGACAAACTCGCACCGTCATTACAGATGAGATGCGAGCAACAGTCATTGACCATGTCATTGTCCATGGCACGACAATGGCTGAAGCAGGACTAAGAGTCCGTCCAAACTTGAGTAGGTTCTCAGTGGCCACCATTATCCGGGCATTCAGAGAACACAACAGGTACTGTACTGTACTGTATTGCTGTGTTGGTCACTTCAGTAGATTTTTACAGTACAGTGGAGTACAATTGGTTTCATCTCAGTATCCTTGCTATATTGCAAAACATGTCCATTGATGCTTCTATTGAATGCATGTTTTTTTTTTTTACAGCAGAGTACATACAAGTCAGTACTGTAATGCATGTTTGTTTCTCTAGAGTTGAAAGAATGCGACATGGAGGTGGGAGGGTTGCCATATTTACACCAGCACAAGAAACCCTCATTGTGGATATGGTACGGGAGAACAACGCCATCAGAATCCAAGAAATCAGGGACAGAGTCATTGCTGACAATGTCAACTTTGAGAACACTGACAATGTCAGCTTGGCCACAATACACAGAGTTCTCCAGCGCCAAAGGGTGCGCATGAAGCAGGCCTATAGGGTACCCTTTGCGCGCAACTCTGATCGTATCAAAGACCTGCGTTACGAGTATGTGCAAGTAAGTATACATCCATGTTCACAGTACAGTGGGTGCACATACTGTGTTGCTCAGTGGCCTACAGTACCACTGTACAATACTGTGCTAGTGTATTGACTGTTGTTCTGAACACCTGAAAACACTTTCACATTTTCACAGAGGATATTCCGGTTGGACTAGATGGCCAGACCTCATGAGTACACCTTCCTGGATGAGGCTGGCCTCAACCTCATAAAATGAAGGAGAAGAGGCGGTAACATCATTGGCCAAAGAGTTATCGTTGAGGTTCCTGGCCAACGTGGGGGTAACATCATTCTTTGTGCTGCCATGAGTTCGGAGGGGCTTGTCCACCGGCATGCCGTCCTTGGCTCATACAATACGCAACGTCTCCTCACCTTCCTGGCAGAGCTATGAGACATCTTCCAGGACCGCCAGCAACAGAATCCTGGGCCTGCAGATCATCCCATTTATGTAATCATTTGGGACAATGTTAGTTTCCATCGAACTAACCAGATTAGATAGTGGTTCAACATCAACCAACAATTGCTCAATGTCTGTCTGCCACCCTACTCACCTTTCCTCAACCCCATCGAGGAGTTTTTCTCGTCATGGAGGTGGAAGGTGTATGACCGCCAACCTTACACAAGAGAGAACCTTCTCAGGGCTATGGACCTGGCCTGTGACAACGTGCCTGTGGAGGCCTTCCAAGGCTGGATCCGCCATGCCAGGGCGTTATTCCCACGTTGCCTGGCAAGGGACAATATTGCCTGCGATGTAGATGAGGTCCTGTGGCCCAACCCAGCTCAACGACGTGATGTCGCACAATGATTGTGGAGTGTGTGTGTGTGGTATAGTTCCATAAATAAAAAAAACCATCACACCCTGAACACTGTGTTTTCAATGAGTACTGTTGTGTGTAATGGATCCTCGAGAGTGTTTGCATTGAGTTGTGATACAGTACAGTTGTGTACATACTGTATTTTCTGTAGATTTACATACTGCTCATATGAAACACACAAATCTATGAATGCCCAATACTCTACAGTAATATATTTTGAGAACAGATACTGTAAGGTTTCTAAAAATGTGCTTTGGCAGTTGTGAAAAAACGAAAAAGAACATTCTCGCACACTGAACATTGTGTTTTCAGTTGTTTTGTTGTAGTGTGTAATGATGCGTATAGTGTTTAAATTTTTGCAGGCTTTGAACAGCCGTTTTGGTGTGAAAGTTTGAGTTTTGAAAAGAGAAGGTGTGGTTTTGTGTATGTAGCTTTAGAGAAGTGTGTTGTGTTTAGAGTTTTGGGAAATTGGAGGAAAGTTTTGTTTTAGCAATTTACTGTAAAAAAACTGTATTACTGTATGCAGGATTCAAAGGTTGCCTCCTACAGGAGGGGAGAGGTGGATTTTTTTCAGATGCCCAGGAAGCTGCTCTCATTGATATGGTCATTGCAAACAATGCCATAAAACTGAGAGAAATTCGGGAGTGCTGGCAGACAATGTTACTTTTGCCAATGTGAACTCGGTCAGCACAACAACAATTGCCAGAGTCCTTGAAAAACATAAAATAAGGATGAAGCAGTTGTCCACAGTACCATTTAAAATGAATGGAGAACGTGTGAAAGAACATTATCAATATGTACAGGTAAGATGTCTGTTCAATAACCAAACATGCAAGAATACATACGCATAAAGTGCTTTACTAAAACTGTGGTTTTACTGTATTTCATTTTTATTTTAGGTTTATGACCACTTTCCACATGACCAGCTGTCCTTGCTGGATGCCACGAATGCGAGGTGTGAAGATATTACACCTGGAGCCTGCCAGGGTTGGATCAGACATCCTAAAAGATTCTTCCCAAGGTGCCTTGCCAGAGAAGACATAAGATGTGATGATGACGAAAACGTGTCCAAATGCAGAAGAGAGGGAGCGAATATGTTATATTTGAAGTATTGTAAATCACTCACTGCCAAGATATTGAAAACATAAATAAATGCAATTGAAGCAAATTGCTGCATTGCTGACTCATTCTTGTTACAATATACAATACAATAATTTAGTAGACTCAATAAAGTGCAAAGATCTTATTCTGTAATAAAATACTGATTTATCTGCAAAAAAAATCATTCAAACTTTAAAGATAAAATGTCTTTTATGTAATGCTCTCTGTTGTTAGTATTTTGTAGTTCAGTGTGCTCACAGTGACAGTGGTTACTTCCTGAATGAGACTTGTTGTCATTGTCGTGGATGAATGAGCTTATTTTGAGACAGGTGTGATGTGTTTTGTTGGTAAGAAAGAGTTTTGAAGGTGAGATGAACTGTTTAGCTGAGATGCATGTTTGTAATGCAGACTGTGTGAAGAGTTTTGAAAAAGTAGTTTCAGTGCTGACCAATGTGTTTTAGCAATTGAAAAAAAAATGTAAGATTTAATAGCAAAGCTGATCCACCACAGGTCTTCCTCATATTGTCTCCCTTGTGTTATCCCACTGAGCTTTATGGATATGCACTTGCCTATTCTACTACTGCTCTACCAGTGCCTTTACTCTTCTACATTTCAGTGAAGCAAGGTTTCCTTAGAGATTGAAGGAGGAGGATATTCCAGCATTCTTTCTGAGCAGACCTGGTGTTCTACTGCTGGCTATGTCAGTGTCTAAATAATGGTCTGTTTTCACTCTTTTTCTGAAGCAGCTTTGTTATTGTGTTCCTCAGTTTTAGATGTCCTTGAATGAGGCTACTGTGTGAGAGCAGCAGACATGTTTAAAAATACACTCCATGATTTTGATATAACGGTCTAGTGCCCCCAAATCCCTAACAGCCCAGTGTTGCTATCTGAAAACTCCACTGAATGTTGGGTTTCAAAATAACAATAGTGAGCTGAGAAGGTTTACAATCATAACACACACAGGATGTGTGAGACACAAGTTATAGGAAAAGGTGAAAAAAGAATGAGCAATGAAAATGATATGTCTTTTTTAGTGTTAACTGATAAAGGGTTAAGTTTGACCAGTTTGTTGAAACAGGGACTGTTATTATGGACAGGCATCATATTGTTAATCCAAGTTTATTATGTGACTATGAAAGTACAGTGGTGGAAAAAAGTTTTGGACACCCCATGCATTTGTGAAATATTGCATTAAGAATCACTCTTAGGTCTTCTAGTGCAATTTCTTTTAGTACAGTCACAGCCAAATTACTAAACAAATCCCAAAAAAGCCATTAAAAACTTAAAATTGATTGGTTCCATAAAAATACATTAGAAATTTTGAGTATTGGGTCATTTTGGTACCAGTGATCCACTAATGAAGGTTGTGCTTTTTATTACAAGACACACTTTTTGTTGCCGTGCTTCATGTCTATGTAAAGCCAGCACATTTGAAAGTTCTTCAGAGACAAAAATGGCTAAA
The DNA here is from genome assembly GCA_019142605.1 of Cephalopholis sonnerati. Taxonomy (NCBI): domain Eukaryota; kingdom Metazoa; phylum Chordata; class Actinopteri; order Perciformes; family Serranidae; genus Cephalopholis; species Cephalopholis sonnerati. Next base: position 3,447,742 of record JAGQAX010000020.1, read on the forward strand.
ACAAGGAACCTAACGCAGGAAACACGCCTGAAGATACAGATTCTCTGCCAGGAAGGGTACAGCTGCCGCCAGATAGCCAGGAAGTGCAGATGCAGTCCTTCAGCAGTTGGATACACTCTGCAGAAATACAGATGAACCAACAGCTTGGAAGACAAACCGAGATCTGGGCGTCCAAGGGTTTCTTCAGCAAGAAATGACTGCATCCTGATCCGCATGTGCAGGGAAAACTGCCGAATGACATCACAGGAGCTTCAGCAGCAGTGGTCAAACCAAACTGGTGTCCAGTGTTCCACCCGCACTGTACATGGCCGACTGTTAGATCATGGCTTAAGGTCCTACAAGGCTGTCAAGAAGCCCCTGATCAATGAGAGACAGAGGTTAGCCTGGCATCATTGGGCCCAAGCACACAAGAACTGGATAGCCAGGAATTGGAAGAAGATTCTGTGGTCAGATGAGTCCAGTTTCCAGCTTTATCTTCCTCCTGCTAATGTGAGGGTACGAAGAAAGGCCAGGCGAAGCATTATCTCCAGCATGTACAGTACCCACTCTCAAGCATGGTGGAGGCAGTATCATGGTTTTCATGAGTGCTGCTGATGCTGGTCATCTCACTGTCTGTGAAGGCAGACTCTGCCAAGGATTGTGCCATTCTCGAAACCCACATGCTCCCTTCTGCACGTGCACTGTTCCGTCGAGGTCAAAACTGGATGTTTCAACAAGATAATGCCCCTTGCCACACATCCAGGGCCAGTAGAACTTGGTTGCAGGAGCACAGTATCCAGGTCTTAGAGTGGCCAGCTCAATCCCCGGACATGAGCCTGGAAAATCTGTGGTGGATTATCAAAAGGTCTGTTTCAAAGCGTTAAGAAGAATTAAAAGCAGTAATTCAAGAATAATGGGACAAGATTATCCCTCAACAGTGTGAAAGGCTCGTGGGGAACATGCCAGCCAGGATTAGAGCTCTACTGCGTGCTAATGGCAGGACTACTAAATATTAATTTGTTTATTTATTTTTTGTTCAGTTTTGAATACATTCTTTGTTATTTGTTGACTTTGGTACGGCCAATGTTGAGAACTGACATATTGAAACTGTCAAGAATTTAGTTTTGTTAGTTTTTCTTGTAAACAATAAACAAAAACAATATCATTTGTATTTGTTTGTGTCTGTCTAATGCAGCCACACCTTTTGAAACACAAAAAAGATTTTTCCACAAATATTTCATGATAATATTTGAGATTGTGTAAAATTTTAAGGGTGCCCGAAATTTTTTTTCCACCACTGTATTTCATGATACTAATTTATACATTTTTAATTTTTATATTTATGTCTATTGAAATTCCTATGTTGCAAAAAATGGTTTTAAATCTGGTGAAAAGAACAGACTTTTTCAGACCTGAAACTTAAATTTCAGGACTTGGACTTGAGACTTGTGTGTCTTCATTTCATATTTGAGCTAAGACTTGAGATTACTCATGACTTGCAAAGCAATGACTTTATCATCCCTGATAATGGAACACCATCTTTAAAAACTAACACCCCTGTTATTTATACGGTGTTTAAAGGTTCTGTTTGTGACAGTATGAGCACCAATCAATCAATCAATCAAACAATCAATCAATCAATCATTTCCGACCTCAACAAGATGGCCTGCATGGTCATTCCTCACAAACACTGGCAATGACTCCGGCAGCACCAGTACAGTACCTCACATTCCCACCATCACACCAGTCCTTACTCACCGTTAAGCTAGAGTCCTCTCCTCTGTCAGATTGGCATATAGAAAAACAGTCACCTGGTTGAATGGTTCTGTCCAGGATTTAGCCAAGTTTCAGTGAATCAAAGGATATTACAGTTCCTGATATCCGGTTGGAAACTGATGCAGCAAGGAGGTCATCCAGATTATTTTCAAAGCCTGTACAATAGCTCGCAGGATGCTAGTTCAGCTGGCACAATCTTTGCCATCTTTCCACACTGTTTACTGATCTTTACCTCTGTCTCGACTTGGTTATAATTGATACTGGACAGCGTGATCGCATAAGCAAAGCACCCACCTTCTAGAGTTAGCACAATTAGCTTCTTGAAGCCAGCTCTGCCACCTCCTTATTAAGAACTGATATGCTCTGTATTTCACATAGATCCTCCTTATGGATGGGGCACACACACCAGGTGTGGGTGGAAGGCCAGTGAGGGATCATGTCAGAACACTAATGACTCCTGCTGGTTGATCAGGACATGTCTGTTGAAGGCAGTAAATCTGAGGCACATAGTGTGTGCTGGACAACGAACCATATTTATTACACTGCTGACATTATAAATCTCCTTCAAACTAAAATGTACTTCTATCTCACTTTTCAACAAATGTCTATAAACTGCCAATAGTCACATAAACCAATACACCAAACAGCTCTGTACATTTAAATACCTACAATGTGGTTAAACATGACAAACATTAGGGGTGACCCAACATTAGAAAGAAAATAATATGATCTGAAGTATAAACTACAATTACCACCTTGCCGTTGTATGCCTTTACCAACCAGTCAAGTTGCAGTTTGCATCCATTTCTGCGCAGGCTCGTATATAACCATGAGAGTAGACCATGCTTCAGATATGAATGTTGCTGCACAGAAGCCGCAAATTCTAAAATGTGAATGCTTCACGCACATCTTCCCCCCAGCTGCACAGAACATCTATACAATCAGCACAGCTTTAAGGTGGACACCCAAGATTAATGTCACCAATTCAATATCTGATTATAATTTTATCCTATTGGAGATTTAAATGAAAACTTAACATATTAATTCTTGAGTTAAGACCAAAAACATGTTTTGGGTCACAGTGATGTTTGACCACTAAAATCGAATTAGATCATCCTTGAGTCCAGGAAGACGTTTGGTTCAAATTTGAAAAAAATTGGAGAAATTCCCTCAAAGATTCTGGAGCTATCGTGTTCAAGAAAACGGGACAAATGGACAGCCTGAAAATACTATGCCTCTGTCCACAGCTGTTGCCAGTGCAGAGGCATAAAATGATTTTTTGTTGGAATTTATCGATAGGACAATATAAACTAATCCAATAAACCTGTGAATTGATTTTTACTTTCATTCTTCCAATGGATGAATCAGTGAAGTGAGTCTGAATAAAAGCTTTCCCTCCATGCCTGATGCAGTGGTCGAAGATGAGTTTCCATTAGCTTGTTGTTTGCATTGTCTGTGAATAGATGCCTATTGGCTTGGGCAGATTTGGACTGTAACTGTTCCCTTTATAGGCAGTGAGCCCAGACTGAAGCCTGTAAAGGAAACGAGACGAGCAGCCATGCATAGAAAGCAAGTGTTGATCAGGCCACCTCCACCTCCCCCTGATACTCCCATCTGTCTGGGGGAAGCTGCCACCCCTGTACCTTGGTCCACTGAGACATATGGCAGGAGAGGAAGTGTAGCTCTGTGTGTGTGTGTGTGTGTGTGTGTGTGTGTGGGATAGTCCTTCTCTCACCAGGTCATTGAAGGATCAGTCCAGTATTATTCTAATGCTTTTTGTGTTATCAACAAATTCCATGAAAAAACCCAAACACTGTGTTGGTCTGTCTACTCTGTTACCCCTTATTCACCAACACAGAACTGGTTCCACTCTGGTTCCAGCACCTAGTTTTGAACTGTTCAGAGCACTTTAACAAAAACAAAAGTGGTTCAAACCCTGAAAAGTTGGTTTTCAGCCAGAACCAAAAGATAGCACATTTTTCTTGGCTTACAGTGCAAACTGTGACAGCATCATGTCATATTCTACATGTTGGAAAGAGAGGATGGAGAAGGCTACAATGGAGAATAGTTGGTTCATACTTGATTGTTTTTGTTTGTTTTTTTTAGAAAATCTAATATCTATAATAACAGAACAATAGCTCATAGGTAAGAAATGTGCTGCATGATTTTACTGCTACTGTTTACTTCTGTTGTACATTGTGCCCTCCATTGATGACACATCCTTGATTATAATGCTTCCACTCTAAACTGGTGGAAACGCAGGCTGATTCGCTGGATAGCACCAAGCTTCCAAGAATCCTGAATGGAACCAGTTCAAGAACCAGAGCTACTTTGGTTGAAAGGGGGTATGTTTGTGGTACTAGCTCCTCCTGAAGAACCAACCCTATCGCCAGGAAGAACATTGTGTAAAATCAGTGATAACAATTCGTGAAAGTAATTTTTTAATGCTAGTTTTGTATTTTTTTTTAAACAATCTCTACAATATATATGCATGGCATCTCAGGAAGAGATATTATGTATAAGATATGGACCTGCATTTGCATAGCACCTTTCTAGTCTCTCTAGTCATCTGACCACTCAAAGCACTTTTTACACTACGAGTCACATTCACCCATTCACACACACATTCATACACTAGTGGCCGAGGCTACCACCTGCTACTCAGTTTTTAACACACCCGAAGGATAATCGGGAGCAATTTGGGGTTCAGTATCTTGCTCAAGAATACTTTGACACGCGGACTGGAGGAGACAGGGATCGAAGCGTTGATCTTCCGATTGGTGGATGACCCGCTCTACCTCTGAGCCATAGCTGCCCGAAAAACAGAAGATGTTTACACCACTGTCAATGCCAAACATCTCCAACCCAGTTCCAAAAATAAATGTTGGCATTGATAATTTCTGCAAACCACGGATACTTTACATTTGTTTGTATTATGTAGTGTTTTTTTTTTCCTTTTTTTTGAAAGATGCGCCAGTTAGAGTAGCAGCAAGTCTGAGTAGCTCCTGTTTTTGATTGTTTTGATTGATCATGTTTGAGTATGTTTTTGTTTTCCTTTTTTGTAAAGATTGTTAATTGTGATGAGGAAAGTTGTATAGACGAGGTCTACACAACTTTCACAGATCTTCTGGCTCTGAGAAGAACCTATTACGAAGTTAGACACCCGATATCGGCTGAGCTGAGGAAGCCGTTCAGAGGCTGCAGAGCAGGAGCTAAGCTAAAGGCCAGGAGATGGAAATACAAGCCTTTCCTGCTATCGATCCTTATAAGGAATGTAAACTCACTATCCAACAACGTGACAAGCTGCTGGCATTGGTCTACTCTACAGCAAGTGTCGTCTCATGTGCTTCACAGAAACGTGGCTGAATGACATCGTGCCTGACTCCTGTGTGAACCTACCTGGCTTCTTTGCGAGTGGACAGGTGAGCGGCAAAAACAGAGGTGGGGGATTGATCTTGCTTGTGAACAATAAATGGTGTCATCCTGGACAAGTCATGATGAAAGACAAGATCTGTTGCTGAATCAGGCCTACACCTACTTGGAGGAGCCGGGTTGTTGTGTGAGGATCCTTTTCCTTGACTTTTCAAGTGCATTTAATACTATCCAGCCCCCCATACTGAGAGACCAGTTGGAGGGGATGGGAGTGGATCGCTTCCTGACCTCCTGGATAACAGTCTACCTGACAGAGTGGCCTCAGTATTCAGGCTTGGAAGCTGTGTCTCTGGAATGGTCAGGAGCAGCACTGGTGCTCCACAGGGAACTGTTTTAACACCATTCCTGTTCACACTCTACACAGCGGACTTTAAGAGTCCTGTCACATACATAAACACTCTGACAATACAGCTATTGTGGCTTGTATCAGGAGCGATCAGGAGCAGGAGTACAGGAACCTTGTGGATGCCTTCAGGGACTGGTGCAGTAAGTGTTGTCTCCACCTGAACACAGCCGAAACCAAGGAGATGGTGGTGGATTTCAGAAGGAAGAGGTCACCCCATCAACCAGTCTCCATACATGGGGAGGATATTGAGGTGGTGCACACCTACAAATATCTGGGGGTCCTCTTGGATGATACGCTGGACTCTAACACTGACACCCTCTACAGGAGGGGGCAGAGCCGACTGTTCTTCCTGCAGACACTGAGGTCCCTTGATGTGTGTGTGGAGATATTGACCATGTATTATCACACAGTGGTGGCCAGTGCACTTTGCTATGCTGCAGTGTGTTGGGAAGGCAGCTTGACAGACAAAAACACCAAGCAATTGCACAAGCTGGTTAAAAAAGCTGGCTCTGTGCTTGGCAAGAGAGTGGACCCACTAAGAACTGTGGTGGAGAGGGGCACAATGAACAAACTGGAAGCTTTAATGGACAATAGCAGAAGCAAATTAGCCTCCTGGAGCGACAGAGGAACAGATGCAGCAGTCGGCTCATCTTACCGCATTGCAGAATGGAGCGTTTCAGGAGATCCTTCGTCCTCATGGCAACAAGACTGTTTAACACCTCCTGAATCCAGTCACACACACACACACACACACACACACACACACACACACACACACACACACACACTTACACACATCATATTAGCCACAACTGGACTGGACTGTGGAATGGCAATTTTATTTTAATTTAATTTCTATTTATGCACTTATTGTAACTTATTTTATTTTATGTCTTTTTTAATACCACTGTGTTGTTGTTGTTGTTGTTGTTGTTGATGAGGGGAAGTGTGGTTGTGGATTTTTTTTTTCTTTTAAGAACTGCTGGACAGCTGAATTTTCCTCCGGGGATGAATGAAGTTCTTTCTTTCTATTTCTATTCTATTCTGGGTATGTTGAAACTTAACGTGTTGATGTGTGATTGGGTTTAGGCACAAAGACTACTTGAATATGGTTAGGAAAAATTAAGTTTTATCTTGAAATACTCCCATGTTTCGTGCCAAAAAAGCCCTAAAAACACAGCAATGATTTGCTAAAAAGCAATTGGTTTTGTTGTTTGTTTGTCCAACAGCCATCTGCAGCTTGGCTGATGTCTCACCAAAGTGACAAGCCATCCACCATCCCCTCCACCCCCCATCACTTTACAAATGTTAATGTGGTATGTATGGAACTTACAAATAGGGTTGCAATGGTATGAGATTTTCACAGTATGATAACCATCTTCAATATTCACAGCATCACAGTATTACAAAATGTATATTATTATCAGTCAGAATGACCCTTAAAGGAATGAAAATGGAAGGACTGTTGTTGATTGAACAAATGTTTTATTACTATAATTGAAACTTGATACCATTTTGTTAATGGAAGAATGTGTAAAAAGTTTCCACTTAGAAAATAGAGAGAATCAATGTCTAGTTGCATTTTTTTTCTGTATCATAGATAAGCAAATGTACACTATATAATAACCTTCAACTTTTATATCAGTACACCTTGAAACCAGAATATCCCTGCAACTCTACCTACAAATGTAGCATATCATGGTTTGCAGAAACCTGCAATGCCAACATTTTATTTTAATGGCTGGGATGGGATCAAAGCTGAGTGTAGTCAGGTGTGATCTGTCGTACTTGTGCCCACACCCATCTGTGACATAGCATGGTACTGTCATGCCTCACCGTATCACAGTTGTGCAGAGTCTGGAAAAAGACTTAAAGTCACCACACACTCTCAGGATTATTAAACTTGGTGCAATTACTCAATGAAGTATGTCAGGGTTAGACAGCTAAAAACACTTAGTTAAAATAAAGAAAGAATTATGGTTATGCTAAAAAACAACAACAATTAACTAAACCAAATTAAAGTTGGACTATGACGGGACACAAACTCAGTTCTCTTTGCATGAAGATCAAAGGCAGTAGACACCTATCCAACACCCCAGCCTTCACACCCCTTCTTTCTTCTACACTACATTAAAGACACACTACTTCTGGCATGGACACTGAATGTTGGCACTGTAACGTAAATTGCAACATGCGGAATCATTTAATATGAAAGTAATTGTTAGTGATTTACAATATATATTATATATTTACAATATATATTTTGGCTCAAACAGGAGTGCATTTGTTGGAGACTTAACAAATCCAAATTAATCTACTAAAAATACTTGATAGTAGGATCATTTCATTGTTGGTTTGGGTCTTCATGTAAGACTTGTTGACATAAGAAAAATACAGAATATCACCAGTATTATCCATTAACCTGTATCAAGACAGTGAACATCTTGCTAGTCTGGATGTTTTTTATGCCTATGTGCCAGTGATAGTAGACGGAGGCATGTTTTCCGATTGTCTGGTTGTATGGCTGTACATCCATACGTCCATCTGGCGATAATTCAAGAACGCCTGGAGAGAATTCTTTTGATGAGGCACAAATGTCTTCTTAGATTCAGTGATAAACAGATATTGGTGGTCAAGGGTCAAGGTCACCGGGACCCTGCATCTGTCTCATTTTCATGAACACAAAATCTTCAAGAACACCTTGAGAGAATTTTTTTTTTTCATTGTTCTGCAAATGTCCGCTTGGACTCAAGAATGAACTGATTAGAATTCGGTGGGTAAAGGTCAAAGGTCAAGGTCATGTTGACCTAACAAAACATGTTTTTGGCCACAACTCAAGAATTCATACATTCATTATGACAAAATTTCACACAAATGTCTTATAGGATAAAATGATAAAGAGATGACATTTTATATCCAAAATGTCAAAGGTCAGCTTCACTGTGACATTATATCCTGCAAAAATACTTTTATTGTCATTATTTAACATCATCTCAAGAAGAGAAGTGGCGGCATTTGGTCAGATACTGACTTGGTGACACTGGCGGAAGGCATTATGTTTTTCGGGTTGTCTGTCCGTCCCATTATCGTGAACACAATATCTCCAGAATGCCTTAATGGAATTTCTTCGTATTTCTTAAAATTTGGCACAAACACTGTCCTAAACTCAAGGACAGGACACTGTGTCACTGTGACCCGAAACATGTTTTGGCCCTGGCTCAAAAATTCATACACTATCTATGACAAGTTTTCACACAAATATCTGATAGGATAAAATAATTAAGTGTTGACATTTTATATCCAAAAGGTCAAACCTTTAGCTTACTGTGACATTATACTGTTTTCTGGCCATTATTCAACCTGACATAAGAAAGGCTGTTTCAAATTTGTTGTATGTTTTCCCACAAAAAGTAATACACTCAAATTTGTGCATATCCCATGTATTTTGAAAGACTGCAATCACATGACCGATGTGCTGATAGCAGGAAACAAGGGAGCAGTCCCAAGTGCTTGTAAGGAGGCAGGTTGGGGTGATGGATGGGTCACAAAAAACAGATTGTCACTCAGGACTTTCCCCTGGAGTCAGATCCATGTGAACTTTGTGTCTTTTTGAGGTACATCCTCATCATGATTCTTTCCCTTAACCTAACCACAGTAAATTTTATTGCCTACACCTATCCGCTGTAACTTTACGTTAATTACGTAACTGTACATTAAGGACGTGACATCATTCATGAGGCGCAAATGTGTAAGATATCATACAAACTGTTTTATGAAAATACATTGCTCAGAAACAGAAGAGGAGGCGTTTAGTCAGATGGTAACACTTGGTAACACTTATCTTTGGTGCCACCTTGAAACTGTCCTGAGTGTATAGATGTGTGCTGTTGGGGGGAAGACATGTGTGAAGCACCCATGTTGTCATAGATATGCATGTAAACTGAACTGTAAGAAAAACTTGACTGGGCTGTGGAGGCGTACCTTGCAAACCATTTATATACATATATATATATATATATAACTAATTGTAGTGTTTTGTCTTTGTAAAGTCAGATGACACATTATTGCAAGTTGTCTGTTTATCTCTGAAGGACTTCATCAGTGCAAGAATATACACTGAGCCACGCTTTTATATGTGTTAATTCCATTCAGTAAAAAGTTTTCATCTCCTCTTGATTTTAAATTATACAAACATTTGACACTGAGGTTCTGGAGTCAAAGCAATTTCCAGCAACATTGTCATCTTCAATACTGGCATAATCTGCATTTATTGAAAATATTCAAATTCTGGTTTCAGGGCCATTTTTTAGAGGGGACAGTGCTTGTTAATAGAAGTTGGGAGGCCTGTGAATTAAAATGCACTTGCAGCTCCAAAGCCTGTAGGTGCCATTACATTTTTAATGTGTTTACAAGTTATTGCACAAGCACCAAATGTTGTGGATGCAGTTTCTGTTAATGAGGTTTGGGCTGGGGCTTTTTAGAGAAGTCCCTACAAGGCCTGAGATACAATAACACACGCACACGTGTGTGTGTGTGTGTGTGTGTGTGTGTGTGTGTGTGTGTGTGTGTGTGTGTGTGTGTGTGTGTGTGTGCGTGTAGGTGTGTGTGTGTGCTTGTCTGCCTGCAGTATACTGATATATCAATGTAAGACTTTAGATAGGAAATGATATGCAGACTAAAGCTGTTATAGGGTCCAATAACAAGGTTATGAACAGCACTTTCATTTGCTGTCATTCATTTAATACAATTAAGCATTTTTTTAAAGGACAGACTTGATCTTAGTCATGAACTGCTGTTGATGTAAAGCCACTTTTCTCACAGGAAAGAGACCAGACATAAGGTTTTAGTTATGCAACAAAAATGGCAGTGTTCTTATTGCATCAACTGAGATTCCATGACAAAAATGTTAAACTCTCAGCATAGATTCGCAATGCAGTTTTCACCAGTCACATAAGACAAAGTAAGCAGCTGTTCACCTGCATCAGAATTGTTCTTATTTCTAATTAACCTGCAAATTAACAATAAAAGCAGGCATACAGGTATTTGTGTGTGGACATGGCATTGGCATTGAAATGCTGTGAGACACAAAAGGGATAGTTTGGATTTTTTTTAATGGTGTTGTATGATGTACTTGTCTGTAGTTGGCATATTACCTACAGTAGATGTCAGTCGGCACACCCCCCAGTTAAGAGAAGTAGACTGGACTACCTCCAAGGTAGCTATGTACTGCTGTGGATAAGGGTTGGCAGCAAAATGTTTAGTAGCTACATAAAGAAGTATTTTAGTGAAGGAAAGATGATCTTATCATAAAACTGGTGTGTCTATGCTGTAAAAATACATAAACATTTTTGAAATTGGTGCTACATGACCAGAGAAAACAGAGAAAAGGGAGTGTGGCATTTGCTTTTGCCCATGAGGTAGAAAACCTACAACTAGAATCCACTACACCACACCGTACCAACAAATGCTCGTGCCAGTCCTATAAAATCTTGTGCTTAATCATAAATAATTTCATCTTTATGTCATCCATTTGCAATAACATGTTGGAATGTGACATCATGGAATTATTATATAAAATCAGAAAAGGTATTCAAATGCTCTTGTTTAATGTCAAGAGTTTATAAAAGTCAATGAATCCAGTAAACTATTGTCATTGGCTAAGCAAAAGTAGCCTATTTGTTATCAATGTAGGCTAACAAAAAAACTAAAGGCTGCAACCAGGGCTCCACTGCAGTAGTCCATATGAAGACGACACTGTGGGAGAGAGGCAGAGAGACAGCACTCACATGGAAAAGGGGAAGCAAGGAGAGACTGAAAAAGTGAGAGAGAGAGAGAGAGAGAGAGAGAGAGAGAGAGAGAGAGAGCTTTTGATAAAAGAACTATGCCAGGTATGTTTGTCAAAAAAACGCTAGTACTAGGCCTGTTTGAAGCATTTTTTTCGTCATTTTAACTTTTAGCGGACTGGACGGTAGTTTTGTTACTTTTAGATCATTAATGTTTAGCTTGAACATTGCCTGCTTGTTGTCAGGCTAAAGGCTATACAAAGTGCAACAAGTTCCTAAATATTCCATGTATATGAGGACGACAGAGAGAGACAGAAAGACAGTGCTCATTTAAAGAAAGGGGAGGACCAAAGGGAGAGTTAGCATGTGTGAGCAAGTAAGAGAGAGAGAGAGAAGGATCATACTAGTTTTGTTGTCCTAAAAATGTCAGTACTTTCTGAAGCATTTTTCCATCACATTTCCGTCATGTTGTGATGTCAGAACTGACACCAACGTGTGTGGTAGATGTTCTAGTTTATTTTGATATCCTGGCCATAGTTCTAGCTTAAAAATTGACCTCCATACCATCGCTAAAAGTGCATGGAACATAATGTCGGAGCACCCGCGTTAATCATGTTGACATTAATCGCGGAGATTAACGCGTTAACTTTGACAGCACTAATCCGAACACATTGAGGCAAGAAATGCGTAACTCAGTAACAGATTCTTGGATTTATTATTTGATCAGTGCTGCCTAGTTTTACATGTTTGATTCATGTTTTGTCAGTCTCCATTTCAATGTGCAACAAACAGTGTGGTGCCCACCACCTGTTCATAAACTCTTGCTATTACAGCTAAACAGGACACTAGAGTTTGAAAAAACAACAACCGCCCTAATCAACAACACAGTCAGTTCATACATACTACCTACATTATTATGATACAAAGCTGGTTAAAACCTACCAGAAAAAAAATCAATGTTAGTCTAAGTGGACGCTCTATTGAGAATGTTTCATCACTGTCAGACAGCTCTTTCCTTTGGCACTACATTTTCTCAACCCATAAAACTTCCATGTTCCTACACACCCTTCTTATTTTGCCCATTCAGTCTGTCTCTGCAAAAGTTCTTCTGTATACTCTGATCAAAATCACTCTTTTTTATTTTCATGTATTTTTGTCTCTTTGTCTCTTCCATAAAATGCTGACTCTGACTCAAATAGCTGACCTGCTGTGTAATACAATACATGGCACAGTTGCGCTTATGTGTAAGAATACGCAATTTCTGTGGTTGAAAAAAAGTAGTGCCAAAGGAAAGGGCTGTGTGATGTCAAGATCAAGTGGTGAAAATATTCTTAATATAGCTTCCAGTTATACTAATACTATTTTATTTTTAGGTATGCCTGTTTTCAAGTGACTATAATACATTTTGCTGTTAACCCTTATCCAAAGCAATGTATTGCTAAGCTTCTGTTTTGGCACCCCTCGGACCAAAATGGTCCTTTTCAGTCACTTTTCAGTTTTTATTTTTTAATAACGTTGGCTGTGTTCATGCAAATAGCATGGCATTTGGTCAGAAAACTTACTTTTGGTGATATTTTGAAATTTTAAAGCCGCTCCTAAATTGGGCCTAAAATACACAAATGGCAACCTTTTACGACACCATGCCCTCTCGGACCAAAATGGTCCCCACTGAAAAACATTAAAACGACATTTTTGGATTCCAGTGCAATTTACATTAAAAAACATGATTTTTGCTATCTCTGGCAGTCAGGTTGGTTCGAGAGACCCAAGAACTGTAAAAAAAAACAACAAAAAAAACAGACGGAGCCACTTTCCATTTTTGGGGCCCCGCTGTCGTTTCAGTGCACTTCCTGGTTTGGCCACTTGAGGCACTATAGGCCCCTGATGGGGGTGGGGATGCAGAGTCGATCAAAAAATGGTCTTGCTGCGCTCATGAGGATGTAACAGTGTGGTCTGTAATCTATCACAATATTAGTTTGTGTGAGAGTGTGTGTGTGTGTGCACATGGACTCAAAATAAACAATGTCAAATCCCTATGTGAAAATATAGATAAATATAAAACAATAAAAAGCCATAAATTCTGCATTTCTTCATCACATCCTCATGGCAACTTAGAAACATCAATTTGATAATATTAGTCATGCATCCCAGAGTTAGGGGATCGAAATCGAAGTTTTTACTAAAATCCAGCTGAATCATGCATTTTCTCCTGCTTCCCCAGCAGAGTACACACACACTAAGCAGGAAAATAGCTTGTATTTTTATCATCATTTGTCATTATTGAGGTTTGCAAGCCACTGTTGCAAAAAAAAAAAAAAAAATTAAATAAATGCTAAGTTTGTGTTGACATGGATGTCTGGGGGTTGTGGCTGTGTAGATAATAAAAAAATATTGTGTGTGTGTGTGTGTGTGCATGTGTGTAATTGTGTAGTTAAGATTGCACATTATTAGCTGCAGGTTGCTGCAAGGTTACGTGATTGTTCTCTCCCTCTCTCTCACACACACACACACACATCATGCACTCACTTTCACTCATCCACACAGACACACACACGCACGCACATGCACGTGCACACGCATGCTTTCAAACTCATTAAAAAATAATTTATAACACACTCATATGTGCAGTGCATTTTTGTATAGATTTCAGTAGGTGTGTGATGTTTTGTGATATTTTAGAGGTGTGAGTGTGTGTGTGTGTGTGTGTGTGTGTGTGTGTGTGTGTGTGAGAGAGAGAGTGTGTTCTGAGAGTGTGTGTGTGTGTGTGTGTGTGTGTCTGTACTTCAGAGACATATTGAAGTACTGGTATAAGGCTGCGTGCACGCGTACATGCATTTACACAGTGCCACACACACCTACAATCATGCAATCAGTTTACTGTGCTTCAAAGGTGCCACTACGGCTACAAAAATAAAAGTGACTTTGTTTGAGTGAGAGGATCAGTGTGTTTATGCGCCTGGAGTCGGAGCAAAAGTTATAAATGCATGCAGCTCAGCTGACTCGTCATTCCATTCATCCAAAATGGAGGGGAAATACTGTTACACACTGCATCACTCACATATCCCAGACTATGATATTTCAAAAAATAAAATAAAAATCCCTCTAGCATTTAGTATATAGAAAATAATTCAGAATTTATGTTTTGTCATAAAAGTAACAGTGAGTCTATGTAAAGAAAATGGCATATAAAGGGTTAAAAATCCTCAAAATGAATGAATATTTGGTATGTATAACCCGAGCAGGAGAAAAAGATTTAAGCAAAAAAAAGTAGAAAAAAAAATTAATACATAATATTTTTATGGATGTTTTTTGACAAGGACCAAAACGGTCCCAAAGGGGACAGGTGGGATTTTTTATGAGGGGGACCTGAGAGTTAAACATCTTGACAATGAGATGTCTAAATGTAGAATCGGGTTTCTATAGAATCTGATCAAACTGCACTGATCAGAGGCAGAGATTCTAAGTACAGAAAATATGTGTGCTAAAACATGTGATATCTTGTGGTAACAGCTACCATATGATGCGCTCTAAAATTTTAACTTGGGGAAGAAATTATGCACCGCTCCCTATGGAGATTTTATATAAAAAGAAAAATGGTTTAAATAATGCTGATACTAAGGACTTGCTCTCTGACATATGATTAAAGCAGAGAGCTTTTTTAGGTGTGCTGTTTGAGGTGCTAAAGGAGGGGCGCAGTGGGAGGTTTGGGCCACAGCAGGGGTCTCACATGTCAAAAGTTGAAGGATCACCAGTTATACAACCATTTTATTTCAGTATATTTCCAGGAAAAAGACAAGCCTTCCTAGGCTGATATTGATAGAAAAGTGAAAATAAAGGCAGATACTATTTGCACACAGGTTTCCGGAACCAACCAACTAGCATCAAAATCGAATGTGACAAACAGGTCTATTTAAGTATTCTGATATAGTTTATGTATAGTGTGCATTCTGCAGTTTTATACAGTGGTTCCTAACTGGTCCAGCCACAGGGTCCAGATTTCTCCTCAGTCATTCGTTCAAGGGTCCATGCAATTTAATATATTCAGGATTATACTTGCTATAAGCTAGTTTGCCTTCTCTTTATCCTCATCAAAATAAAAGCTTTGTGCAATACATTCACTGTACTCTAAAATAAAGTGTCTTTTTTACAAACTTGACACGTTAGTGTGTCACTTGGGGTCCACTCAAAATAGACCCGTGACTCAATTTGGACCACAACCCACCAGTTGGGAACGAATGCCCTAAAAAACTATAAAATGATGAGTCAGCTGAGTCTAAAAACAATACGCTAAAGTTGACTCACAGAGGACTCAAACCTCAGTTTCCTGTGTGAAAGTCCTGTCCCTAGTACATGCATCCACCATATCTTGTTCCCTCCATGGGACTGTGTTGATCTTTATACTACATTAACCGATCTTATTGTCATACATGTGTGCGTTTATTTTTGTAAATTTATCGCTTTCAGGGTTTCTTACACATTAATTATTTGCGGCGGCCTGCCACAATTAAAACATCTGCCACCACAAATAGATTTTCTATTTTTGGAGCTAAGCTGTTCATTAGGAATGCTATTGGAATATATAAACTGTTTGGTTATTTATAGCACCACACTTTCAGAGTGCAGAGCTCTGAGCACACTCGGTGCAGAGATGGAGCAGCAGAACAGTAGGGGCATTGATAAATAAATCTTAACCATTAATTCTGTTGAGTCTAAAAGTTTGCATTCACTCACAGCTGGTGTTCCTATTGTCCATAGATCTGATGTGATCAGCCCTGAACAGATTGACAGATCAATTATCCATCCAGTGAGTGACAAACCACTGCTGAGGAAAAAAAGTACTAGTGGAGAGCTCTGCCTGTGCTGCATTCATGGACCCACAGAAACCTCAGAATTTAGAGTTAGGAAAAATAAAAACGAACACACAGGCATTTGTTGCTGTTGTCCATCCAAAAACATTCTCACTTCTACCTCCATACATATTGACATTTGGTCATGGACTTTCCACATCAAGACATGATGTGCAGGATATCCTGGGTGTGTAGGTTGTGAATGTTCTTGTAAGCCATGTCATCCTCAGCCTGTTACATGCACTGTATGTTTTCAAAAATACACTTCACAGGAAATGTACAGTTTGCATACAATCTCAAATAAATGCACTATGTCAGTACAACACCACAAATTGACATTTTTTTCCTTCAACAACAAACGCACGTGATTAAGTTTAACCAACACATGCACCTGGTAGGGTTTAAGAAAAAGAACAGGGTTTGGCTTTCCAATCACACGGGAAGCAAATTCTGGCCTCCCAGGTGAAAGTCTGTGTTAGTTGTAAGACCCATCCATCACCCCTCCCGCCCACCCCACCTGTACTTTCGCCACCTTAACCTTCATTGTTGTCCGGCTGCGTTTCCCCGTGACATTACCATGTGCTGTTAAACAATAACGGTGACCGGCCACAAATCATGCCAACATCAAAAGGTGGCTTTTTCTGTCAGTGTCTGACACCGGTAGTCACTGACCAAGCACCACTTTTCGACGATTTCGGAGCGAGACCAGGTCGTCTATCCGTCTGTCCCCCACCCTAAACATGACCTTTTTGCCCTAACACTATGAGCCTCTGACCTCAATGTGTCAACATGTCGACGCACTGACCAATCACTGAACACAGTGGGATCCATAATAAAACCTTGTAGGGATGGCCAAATAGCTGCAGTGGGACTTGTCTCACCTGGGAGCAAAAAGACACTCATAAAAAATTAATTATCTAGAATTTTCCCTCCCAACCAAAGTTTTTCGCTGCCAGTCAGTTTCCAGCCAGATACCAGCCGCTGCTCTCCTGAAGGGGCATGTCTAGATTCTGCTTTAAACATGCACAATTTCTTTCAAGCCAAGAACCAGCCAAGGGCTGAGCAAGGTCCCAGCAGGGATCCACCATGGATCTGCCTGTGCCCCATCACGGAGGAATAGGAAATTCTAGATGGCTGCATCTGTAACTGCGCCAGTGCAGAACAAAAACTCTATATCCACTCCATTGAAGTTCACTTAAAACTGTGTCTTTTTATGACCTTCATTTGCTTAGTGTTTATGTATGGCCCTGTGTCTATGAAAGAGCATCCCATAGATGTTGAACACAAACATGTGAGAGTGGCAGCAAGAACTCTGTTAACGGATTCAACAAGTTACAATTGCAACAGTAGAATTGTGTGTGTGTGTGTGTGTGTGTGTGTGTGTGTGTGTGCCTGTGTCTGTGTGCGCGCGTGCGTGCGTTCATGCGTGCATGCATGAGAGAATGGATGACTTGTTACAGCATTGTCACATTCTTCCACCTAGCCGATGCATAGCTTTCACCTCAACCTGTATCAAAACTTTGAAAAATACACAGAGATTTTAGTAAAATGTGGAATATATATAGACACACACACACCCTACCATAGACACACAAGCATGTGCTCACACACTATCAAAACACATGAACCTTTAAGTGGGGTGCTCAACCCCCTGTTGTGCGCTCTCAGACACCTCTCTTCCCTTTTCTCTTCATTTTAATTACGCTCTTCGTTCACCTGCCACGCCTTTCACCGAGCACTCATTGCCTCTCCACACCTCCCTCTGCCTCCTGTTCCCCTCTGCCTTTCATCTTTGCCCTGTCAGGTGAGCCTTTGAAGGTGTGTGTGGGGCGAGGAGGGCTGAGGAATTGGCTCGACCTGACAATCCATCCCAGAATCATTAACAGTAAGGTAACGCCACTGCTCCAGCTCCCCGCTTAATGAGACTTTTCTGTATACTTTGTCAACACAGTACAAAGAGTGCTTTAAAGTTAATGGCAGACGTAGTGTATGGGGTCATGCATTGCTATGGGTTGTTTCTTTAACTCTTGACAGAAGACTTCTATGGTTGTTTGAAGACCCTCAGATGTAGTTTGGAGCAGGTCAAATGGAGTGTAAGCTTGACGCACTTTGCCTGGGTAATCAGTTTGATGGAGTAGGTACTCAACTCCTTAGGTCTGGGAAAGAACAAGGTAAAAGCACCTTTATGACAACCTCTTGGATTTATTCCCACCATCCGCCTTTTCAGAAATAACGACAGAAAGTGAGACAGAGAGAGAGACAGAGGTGGAGGTCTGGAGGAAAGAGGCGAGGAAATACAACAACGCAACAAACAATCTAAAAGAGTGATGGTGTTCCTGTCCTTTTAAAAAACAAGCATCCATTTCCAAAATGAAGTGCATCACTGAATAAATCAGTCTCGGGTTAATAAAGTTGTCATGTGTTTGATTTTCCTGAGGAAGAAGGAGGGTGAGAAAAGGAGAAAACAACTGCAGAAATATGACCCCGTCAGCATTATCTCTTTATTTTATTGTTTCCACAGAGGTCACCGTGAACACAGCTCCTACACTCATTTTTCCTCCAACCTCTCCTATAGAATTTTAGTTTTTTCTTCTAATATTTTTCTGACTGTAAATCAAAAGCCATAAAGCTTTGGCATGAGCGTAGATGAAGGAACTCACAAGAAGTCTGTTGTACAGATAGAGAGCTTCCACAGCACAAGGCTGGTTTCAGGTGTTAACACAAAAACACACATTTCACATCCCACCAAGCACCATACACCAATTTCAGATGCAAGTCACTGTTGCTGTTGAGAGTTTTCAAAGCTTTGGTCCTGCAGTCCAGTGCAATTTAATTGTTATTCTCTCTATTCTCTTTTCCTCCTTATTCTGTTTTTTTTTTCTGTCCCACTCACCAATAAAAGTCAATCAGCCGTCCGATTGGACCTGAGCCTGCTAAAGGGAGCTAATGCGATACGCAGCACAGACAAAGCGATGGCCACCAGTGACGGCATCACTATTCAGGGACCTGATTTCAGCTGTCCCTCACAACAATGAAAGAGGAGAGAGAAGAGAGGAGGAGAGAGGACATGCCAGCAACCGCAGAGGGTTCAGCAGAGTCTGCCTGAGTGCAAACACAAAGACCTCAAACAGCGCTGGTGTACAAAAACACCAGCCACGTATTTGATAAATTACCCGTCATTTCATCACTTATACCAAAATAAAGACTCACAGGTTTGGTAAGGTTTTTGCTGCTCGTCAGCAGCTGGTTTACTAAACCAAAACAGTTGCAAGTGTTTTCGTGCGTCTTATAACAGAAGGATTGTGTTAGATTAGCTGCTTTGCTTGCAAAACTAGTGCTTTACAATCAGCAGAAATGAGGAATTCAGTCTGAATCTTCTTAGATATAACAAATCATCAAACATCCTCTACAGCAGGCTGGGTGACATGGTTTAAATCAATGTCATGGTATTAATTAGAAAACTTCAAATGCATACCAATGACATAGAACAATCAAAGTGATGTCTAATGTGGTGACTTTTTTTCTCTCAGCTCTACAGCACGGTAAAACAAAAACTTTAAATGACTTATTATATGTTGCTTCCAAGTTTTCATTTGGATACTGGGATTTTGCTAAGAGATAACATGACATTATAGTAACTTCAAATACCATTCCACAGAAAAGTAATTAACCCTCAAAATGTAATAGATTACATACCTTAGCTTATAGACAACACACTGAGGGAACTTGCCGTCAGTGTGAATTCTGCATGGACTAACAAATAACTCTGAGACACCACATGTACCAGTAGAGAGGTACACACATGTATGTACACATGTTGTGCAGTATGGCACAGGAGAATGAGTGAGTCATTTGGCCTTTACCCTCAAGATTATGGGCCTTGCAATGACACTTCGTGTTAGGCTGCACACCCACACACACACACAAAGAGGCGGTATGACCCTGAGCATGCTGCTGTTACCCTGAACATGGTCATTTCAGAGAGACTGTACGTTATCAGTGGGAGGAACACAACACGCCATGACACATTTACACCTAGAATACTATGTGTATGGTTTATGTATATATTTGTGTGTGTATGTGTATGTGTACATATCCGTAGGTTGGTAAGAAGAGATAGGCAAATATACTATAATCTCCAGAAACAAAGATGAAGTTTAAAACACACATAAAACTAGAATTACTGCCTTGTGGTTCTATGTGTCCGCAAACCATTCAAGTTTCTCTTACAGTTTACATCCATGTCTGAGGAAACATGGATGCTTCACACATCTCCCCCCCTGCAGCACAGAATATCTATACAATCAACACAGTTTCATGGTGAACCCCCAAGATGACTGTCACCAGTTCAGTATCTGACCTAATGTCTTCCTTTCTGTCCCTGAGATATGACGTTGAATAATGGCCAGAAAAGTGTTATTACAGAAAATTATGATGTCAGAGTGAAGCTGACCTTTGACTTTGTGGATATAAAATGTTATCACTTCATGATTTTATCCCACTAGACATTTGTGTGAAATTTTGCCACACAAATGTTTAATAGAGTTAGGGCCAAAAACATATTTTGTGAGGTCAATGTGATGTTGACCTTTGGCCTTTCATCATTGACTACCAAATTTTAATTTGTTAATTCTTGACTCCAAATGGACGTTTGTTCCAAATTTGAGGAAACAACCCTCAATGCCTTCTTGATCGGGTTCATGAGAATGAGAGGGATTAAAAGTTACAATGACCTTGACCTTTGACCACCAAAATCTAAACAGTTTATTGTTGGGTCCAAGAAGACTTTGGGCCAAGATTAAAGAAATTCCCTAAAGGGGTACGTGCAATATTGTGTTCATGATTATGAGACAGACGAGGTCACAGTGACCTTGACCTTTGACGTATGACCACCAAAATCAAATTAGTTTAATGCTGAGTCCTAATTGCATTTGTGCCAAGAAATTCCCTGAAGGCGTTCTTGAGATATTGTGTTCACAAGAATGGGGCAGACGGACGCATGGACAGACATATATACAGACATATGTACTGACGGACAGACAACCCTAAAACATAATGCCTTTGGCCACAGCTATCGCTGGCATGAAAAAACATACATAGGGAGAGAGTTTGCATTTTCAGCAAAGAGAGCCTTGTTAGAGTCAAACATATGGCCCACGGGTGAGAAGCGGCCCGCTAAAGGGTCCAATCAGGTCCACTGGATGAATTTCCACACACAATATTGATGCACTTGTTAAGGTAAGGGTTTCCAATGAGGATGCACATGCAGTCACCTAGAGAAAAAGCACTGCACCCAGTGTCTTTTTTTTTTTTTTGAGCACTCCGCCTTTTTAGTGCTGCTGCTCTAAACGCTTCTAGTTAAATTTCTCTGAACTTTTCAGAAAGGTGCCAGTGACATCACTATCACCCCTTCAGCAAGGCTACTGTTATAACAAAGACAGAAAAGCTCATTTGTGGGAGCAGATTTGCCATTGGACAGTGGATGTTGCTGGTGAGAGTTGTGCTTTTATCATCCTTCATGTTGTAAGCTTGTTGTTAACTGTCAACAGTCAACCCTCGGTTAACTTAGCATTAAGTTAGCTACCTAGCTAACATTAATGTAAAGATATTGTAGTCATAGAAACAAAACCCACTGCAGAGCTGCAAGCACTACTTTTATGAAACACTAGAATGAAGAGCTCCCCAGCGCCTTTCACCTCTTCTGCTGAAGAAAAACATTATGTGTACACAGGCCCTAAGAAGCAGTTAGACAGTAAGTAGCCTATGTCATGTAAAATGCTGCTTCAGAACTTTTTCACCCTCACCAGACTACAATTTCTAAAAAGAAAAAAAAAAACTCATTGTGGTCATATTTAAAGATATTGAGTCTCATT
This sequence comes from Cephalopholis sonnerati, assembly GCA_019142605.1. Taxonomy (NCBI): domain Eukaryota; kingdom Metazoa; phylum Chordata; class Actinopteri; order Perciformes; family Serranidae; genus Cephalopholis; species Cephalopholis sonnerati. Next base: position 3,469,778 of record JAGQAX010000020.1, read on the forward strand.
CATGAAATGTGAGCAGAACGAATTTGTGTGTAAGCTGTTTGCAGATGGAAATTTACGTGTATTTCGGCATTCATCTTATCATTTCATAGGTACTAACAAAATCTACACCTGCTTCTGACTGCTCATAGTGCTTGTGCAGATAAGGAATGCACATAAATATTGCCTGTCATTACTGGAAATTATAACATTAATTTGTATTGTGCTTTATTATGTCTACAATATGCAGATGCCTTCAAAACACATAAGTTACACATGACAAAAGATTAAAAATATATCACGTTTAGCTGTGAATGAGTTATTTAAATTAACCTACCTAAGGAGTTATTTAAATCAACCTAGATGTGTTTTATACATTTCTGGCATCTTCTTCCCACTTGACTCAATCAGGAGAGAGACCTCCACAAATGTATCTTCTGTTTGAGTGGTGAGACTGTGAGACCAACGTTACTGACCAAACACTAAGCAATCAGTGATTGCTGTCAGAATGTATAGCCATTCAACACATGTTGCAGTCTCTGTCAGTAATAATTCCTGAACGAGATTGTGAAGAGCCTCCTCCTGTAGCTGTTGTGGGTTTTGTGTGTGTGTGTGTGTGTGTGTGTGTGTGTGGGTGCGTGTGTGTGAGTGTGAGTCTGTGTGTGTTTGTGTGTGTACATGTATTGTTTGCATCAAGTTTCATATTGAACCATTTTCATTTTACTTTTTTGGTGGTTCTTACAACAGCGGACACGGATTCAGCAGCATCCGTTACCTCCTTCCAGGCCTTTGACTTACCTGTGCCTGTCACACCACTATTAATAAAGAAAAAAATAGTTTTTCTCAACCCTACTTCACCCAAAATAACCTCATTCTCAGCACTGGAAAAGTTTTCTTTCATTCTGTCTCCTTCTTTGTTTGCTCCATGTTCACAGTTCAACAGGATGCGCCTATCCATAGTAATTATCACCACCTTATATAGTGGTCACTGGCTATTTATGGGGGGGATTAATACTAATTGCTGGCTCTAACATTTCATAAATGAGAACCAGTGAACCAGTGCAAAATATTGTCAATCATCAACTTTAGTACAAAGAATCTGTATCAGACCTGTTTGGTGGAACCCTGCTACTAAGGCACTGCCAAAACCTTTGATTTGTAAAGAGTTTGTAAAGCAGGGATAACTTACCCTGCTTCCTTAACATCTTCCACTTTAGTTTGGTACGTTGATGCTAGTATTACTACACAGCAGTGGTAATGATGGAAAAATGCACATGTAATGACAGTGAGTAGTTGATTGACTGAGTGTGGAAAAACTGAGACATATTGTTGAAATTGCTCTTATTTTTCTGAAGACATTTCAGACTGTTTATCATCTGCTCTGTAAATGGATAAACATTTTCAGAATATAAATCTTCACACTAAAAGGGAAACATTTGGAGATGTTGTTATTTATAGGTTATTATGCAATGGTTCTTCTGGTCCGGGTCACAAGAGATCAAATTGGGCGGTTTGTGGCCCATGAACTCAAATGAGTTTGACACACTTGGTTTACAGCATATCAAGAGGAGACACATGTCAGCTGTCTTTTTTGCCCCTCGTGGCACATACACATAGGCAGTGCTATCATCTCTATTGATCTGCTGCGTGCATGACATGGTTAATTCTCAGCACTGAGAGCTATGAGACACATCATGAAGGCTGATATCAGCTTTTGTGTATCAGCCCTCTTTCTTGCAGGACTGCCCTTGGTATCCTCTGCTTGTTGTATTGTCTCAGTGCATGCTGTGGGTGGAAAATAATGTGTGTGTGTGTGTGTGTGTGTGTGTGTGTGTGTGTGTGTGTGTGTGTGTGTGTGTGTGTGGTGTGTGTGTGTGTGTGTTCACCTGTGCTTGAAGATGAGTCTGAATGTACTGTATATGTGCCATATGTATATGAGAAATGAGCATTTCCGTTTCTGTGTGTGTATCCTGGGAGCAAGTCTAACACCCAGGGAGAATGCCTCATCATTCTTAAAGCGCTGGCTACAAGTGGAGCTGGAGGTTTGGGTTGCTGTGTGTAGGGTCTCCCACTGGGTGCAGGATAGCCCCTCTGTTGGATTTTCAGCCCTGCAGTCCCACGACAAGATGGCTGTGCCAGTAACCTGCTGCGACATCCACTCAGCCATGGCTGCTGATAAAAATCCAAGAATTTTAATAGTGCTAAGCTCGAAACTGAAAGGTGACATGGGACAAAGAAAACGATGGACAAGGAGAAGAGCCAACGACAAGAGAGAACAAGAGATCACGTGTTCTGATATGAGACCGTTTCTTTTGTGACAGACTTGGTTTAGTATTTTTTTTCTGGTGATCCTTTTGTAAGAGTGATGAAAATTGGTTTCTCTCCTATGTTTATGACTTGAGAACAGGTGAAAAAAAGGTTTTGCAGAATTACCTCTCTAAGTTCCTTTTTGTAAAGTATTTGTTGTTGTTCCACTCATTTTGGCCACAAGAGGCTGACATGCACCGTTATCCCATGTTCTCAATAGGACTGAAAGCAGTCATGTTTTCTTCCAAGTGAGTTTTAATTCCTCCATGCTCTCTACACACAAAATAGATTGTGTGCAGTGTTGGGGAATAACTAGAAACATGCAACAGAGTTATGTAATTAAATTACAAAATAAATGTAAATGTAATTGCAAAATGTAATTGAATTACAGTTACTAATCTAAAAGTTCCTGATTACAAAAAGGTTACATATAAATATATTATTTTTGGTAAAAAAAAAAATTATATGTAGAATAAAACATCATTCTGTTGCTTTGCATCTATTTGCTGTGCAGGAATGTGATTTGGCTTTTTTTTTTCAGACAATGTGGGTCAGCAAAGCCTTAAGGAGAAATTTTAGTACTATATTTATGCACCTATGCATTTAGAACTTTTTAGCTTTAATAAACTGGCTTACTGCCATGTCATTATGGAAATGGGTAGTTGTTCCATTTTACCAGTATTCTATTCTCCAAAATTTAACACAATGTATAAGAATGGCTATTTTGATCAGACATGTCACTCACTCCATGGTTATCTCCCCACCTACAGCAGTGTATAGAGAGTAATGTAAATTCCCCTTCTTAAGCCCTTCTTAAGTCTTTTCACTCTGTGCTCCAATTACAGTTGAGCAAGCTTGGTTCCTCAGTCAGCTTTCCCTTTTCCTGTTAAACTTAGATATGCTATGAGCTAGGCTCGTCTATGCTGAAAAGAAAACCACATTTTGAAGATGGTTAAAGGATGTTACTAGAGGACCTGTAAAAGCGACACTCTTCACATTACATTGGTATCACAGTCTTCTCAGACACAAAGTGTTGGTGCCTTGCTCAGGGGCACCTCGGCAGTGCTCAGGAGGTGAACTGACACCTCTCCAGCTACCAGTCCACGCTCCATATTTTGGTCCTTGAACCGGCGACCCACTGATTCCCAAGCCAAGTCCCTATGGACTGAACTACTGCTGCCGGTTGCAGTTCACCCTCTTAGAACAATTATCCTGACCAAAAACAATAAAAACCTGCTAAAACCCATTCCAACCTCCTTTTTAACAAACAAACAATTATTATTATTATTATTATTGTTATCATTATCATGATTGTGAATTAATTAATTAATTTATTTATTTATTTATAAAGAAACAGAAACCTGGAAAGATTATCCTGGCAATTTTTTTTTTCTTAAGTCATAAACACAGAAAGGGGAACAGTTTAGATCAGACTTGAAATCAGCTTTTTTGTTCGTTTGTTTTGTTTTGTTTTGTTTTGTTTTTTGTTTTATTTTTTCCTCACTTGCCTCCCGGGGCCTCCATAGTTTCTTGCCTGTTTGGTAACTTTTTTTTTTATTTAGGAATGTCACTGTGTTTTCAGATCTCAGAAATTATTGTTGTGAGTACAATGTTAGTAAAACTGAAGGAAACAATGGACCAAGCTACAGATATAAAACAAATAACTTGTATTAATCTGTAGCTCAAGGCTGTACAAAAATACACTCATTTACTGCACATTTAGTAAGATATTATACAGTATTATTGGTATACTAACTCAAAACAGCTTTACTTATTGTTTTCAGAAATAAATGTAAATGGCATTCAAAAGTTTTCATAACAGAATTTCAACTATGGTAATAATGACAAATGACTGGCAATGTAATAGTTATTTTAATGATATCTGATAAACAAACATAAATTACATAAATTATACTGTCCATCACTCATCACAGTATTGTCATAGACTGAAAGGACAAACTAATCCCAATCATGCGTGTCCCCATTCAGAGCTTTTAAAGGATAAAGAATTGGAAATGCTTAACATTCAGTTTCAGCATCTCCCTATTTACCTTTAGTCATTTGTACTTAGCAACTACATTGCAACACAACTGTTAAGTGCCTGTCTGAAATGGCATGATGCAGTCATAACCTTAATGTAACACTAACCTGCATGTGAGAAACATGGTGAAATCTTAGCTCTTCAATCTAAAATACTGGTCCTGGATTTCAGTGTGAGACATGCCCACAGATGGCTGATTCAGAGCTTTGGAGAGCAAACACAGCGTGCATCAAAACCCTGACAGTATCAGAAATTTAGGATCAAATTCTCACAGTGTGACTGCTGTTGCAGTACAATGCACACATCTACAAACCAACCAATCGGAGACATGACATGACGCAGAATACACTGGCCAACAAGACAAACCCTAGACAAACACTGTGCAATCCATATTGGCATGTATATATGTAGATTGCCATGACTGCATATTGTTTACTGTAGAGGCATATATTGAATGGTAAAATATACAGTAATATCTCCAGGAAACCATCTTGACTGAGCTTAAAAAGATAACAGTATTCAGAGAGCACAGAGATCAGACAACGTCCTTAAACCTTGTTAAGACAAGACACCACAACTCATTAAAACTGCATCTCTTGAGGTTAGAAAATGAAACTCTTTACAGCTTTAATTTAAATATAAGTCATGCACAAGTGAAGTGTGTCTCCCTGACTCACTAACCTGCATTTGACTTTTGAGGAACATGGATAAATTGGTAATTACAGAATGGATTTAAATTATATATAACCCCAATTCAAAAAAAGCTGGGTTGCTGTGTAAAACGTAAATAAAACAGAACTCAATAATCTACAAATTCTCTTTGATCTATATTCAATTGAATACCATACAAAGACAAGATATTTAATGTTTAAACTGATAAACTTTATTGTTTTTTTGTAAATATACACTCATTCTGAATTGGATGCCTGCAACACATATAATAAAGTTGGGCAAGACCATGTTTACCACTGTGTTAAATCACCTTTTCTTTTAACTACACTCAGTAAGTGTTTGGGTGTTGAGGACACTAATTGATTAATTCATTCTTGCTTGATATATGATTTGCTTGTTCAACATTCCGAGGCCTCCATTTTCCTGTTATGTGCTTCACAATGCTCCACATATGTCTAATTTGAGACAGTTCTGGACTGCAGGCAGGTCAGTCTAGTACCTGCACTCTTTTATTACAAAGCCACACTGTTGGAACACGTACAGAATGTGTCTCATTGTCTTGTTGGAATAAGCAGGGACGTTGTCTGGATGGCAGCTTATGTTGCTCCATAACCTGTATGTACCTTTCAGCATTCATGGTACCTTCTCAGATGTTCGAGTTACCCATGATGCCATGGGCACTAACACACCTCCATACCATCACAGATGCTGGCTTTGAACTTTGAGCTGGTAACAGTCTGGATCATCCTTTTCCTCACAATGCCCATGATTTTTCAAAAACAATGTGAAATATGGACTCATCAGACCACATCACTCTTTTCCACTTTGTGTCAGTCCATCTCAGATGAGCTCAGGCCCAGAGAAGTCAGCAGTGTTTCTGGATGTTGTTGATATAGGACTTTCACTATGGATTTTAGAATCTTAACTTGCATGAAGATGCAGCGATGAACTGTGTTTACTGACAATGGTTTTCCAAAGCGTTCCTGAGCCCAGTTAGTAATATCATTCAAACAATTGTAGTGGTTTTTATGGCAGTGCCACCTAAGGCCTCAATCACATTGAAAGTGTTTTAGCAGCTGGAGGTGGCCTTTTGTAATTGTTTTGAAAATGAGAATAAAGCTTTATGCTCGCTAATTTTGTGTTGCTACGCGGCTCATGTTTCTGCGCTCTAGGCACCTGGCATTTTTGCAGCAGCACTCTGAACTCTTTGAATTGAAAAAAACTTCAATTCAGAGCAGAAAATCACCCCACATTGACTCCGCTTTTTTACCATTGTCCAGAAGGATTAATTTGAGAGGCGGGCCTTCTGTGGTGGTCACGACAACAAGTTTACAGTTGGTAAACAATGGAGGAGAAACTGGTGGACTTTACAAACCGCACTTACCACCATCTCATTTGAAAACAGCAGGCATGCAAGCATATAAGTGCAGTACTTGAAATGGCCATCATGGAGGTGAAGCTCCTTGACCAACTGGTGGTACTTCCTGTGATCCACCTTCTGTGTTGGGGTCTCATGTATCGACACAGATCTCTATTTCCTCAGGCCCAACAAACTATTTGCTGACAGCATCTCACCCGCAACCAGAGCTACAGCAAGTACCCTCTGTCTGTCCAGTTTAGTAACTAACTACTAATTACTGTGAAATAAATAAAATAAAATAACATACACTGAACAAAAATATAAACGCAACACTTTTGTTTTTGCTCCCATTTTCCATGAGCTGAACTCAAAGATCTAAAACATTTTTTTTTTATATACACAAAAGACCATTTCTCTCAAATATTGTTGACAAATCTGTCTAAATCTGTGTTAGTGAGCACTTCTCCTTTGCTGAGATAATCCATCCCACCTCACAGGTGTGGCATATCAAGATGCTGATTAGACAGCATGGTTATTGCACAGGTGTGCCTTAGGCTGGCCACAATAATAGGCCACTCTGACATATGAAGTTTTGCTTTACTGGGGGGGTCTTGGGGGGTCAGAAAACCAGTCAGTATCTAGTGTGACCACCATTTGCCTCACGGTTGGTCCACTCCTCTTCAATGGCTGTGCCAAGTTGCTGGATATTGGCAGGAACTGGAACACGCTGTCGTATACGCCGATCCAGAGCATCCCAAACATGCTCAATGGGTGACATGTCTGGTGAGTATGCTGGCCATGCAAGAACTGGGATGTTTTCAGCTTCCAGGAATTGTGTACAGATTCTTGCAACATGGGGCCGTGCATTATCATGCTGCAACATGAGGTGATGGTCGTGGATGAATGGCACAACAATGGGCCTCAGGATCTCGTCATGGTATCTTTGTGCGTTCAAAATGCCATCAATAGAATGCACCCGTATTCACTGTCCATAACATAGCCTGCCCATACCATAACCCCATCACCACCATGGGTCACTCGATCTACAATGTTGACATCAGCAAACCGCTCACCCACACGACGCCACACACACTGTCTGTCATCTGCCCTGAGCAGTGAAAACCGGGATTCATCCGTGAAGAGAACACCTCTCCAACGTGCCAGACGCCATCGAATGTGAGCATTTGTGTGATAAAACTGGTTAGGTAGGTTAGGGTAAGGAGGTGACAGGGTGGTTGCCTGGCAACAATTAGAGGTGCGACAAGCAATTTTTTACTTGTGACATTCAATGTCACATTCAGCGACATTCAGGTGCGGTACACCTTGCATTTTGCAACCTGTAAAACACTTTCTGTGTCATCAGGGCCTAAGGGGTCAAAGGTCATGGGCAATTAATGTTTGTTTTCAGTCTTGCCCTTTATGTGCAGAGATTTCTCCAGATTTTTGGAATCTTCCATTATTATGGATTTATTAATGCTGACATCCTTAAATTACTTGTAATTTTGAGTTAAGAAATGTTGTTCTCAAACTGTTGGGGCTGTTTGCCTACACAGTTTTTTACAAAAACCTAACTATTTTGGAAGTGGGGTTGTAAGTGTATGCATATAAAACAATAAAAATCTACATTCAATTATGCAAGCCAAGTCTGATTTCCCATTCAGTACTGGCAAAACTAAATTTGTTATTAAAAAGTATCCTAGGACTTCATACTGGAGGTCATTTGGAGTAAAGGTAAAATGTTGGCAGATATACTATTAAAGCCACAATACAGTAAATAAACTGCTGCGCTTATCCTCTCAGCTCGTGTTAGTGCCCATGGCCTGGATCTGAGGGTCACTCTGCTGCCTCGTCTCCCCACACAAAAGAGCACCTTGCCAGGCACGTAATCCTCTCAGACCCCCTGTAGAGCCTGGAGGTCTGGATCTCCCCCTGGAAGCTGCAGCTAACCACTAACTATTTCTAGCATTAGTGCAGTCCTCACTAAATACAATGAGTGCAGAGATTTCAATTGTATAGTTGTCCAGGGGTCGAGAAAAAGGTGTTATTTTTGAGTAGCATGTTAATATATTATGCATACATTTTCAGTGATGTTCAGGGATTCTTCTAGGGAGTGAACAATGAGAGAGAAGGAAAGGTTAGAAAGGGAAGAAGTGATGGGCTGTTCACACCCTTCCAAGAATCTCCCCCAAAGCTACAGAATCTATGCTGCTTTTTAAATAGCCAAATCAGTTACAATGTGAGGGCAACCCCCCCAACACACACACCCACACACACACACACGCACTTCGGTCTACTAGAAGTCTCTCAGACCCCCCTGATGACTCTAGCCCAGTTTTCCACTTTATTCTGTGCTGGCAGTACTTTCTGTCAGAGCCGATAACAGAAACAAGCCTCCAGAGAACAACAAAGGCACTGAATTGCTATTAACATCTCTCAAACACACACACACACACACACACACACACACACACACACACACACACACACACACACACACACACAAGTTAATTAATTATTAACTTACCTGAACACAAACCCTTTAACTATACAGTATAACCTTGATCATAAGGGTCCTCTTTGTAATTCCAGTTGCTAATAATAAAGTAATTAATAAAAACCTACATGTTTGAGATGACAACTTGTTACTTTATTGTATCCCCGGCCAAAAACAAAAACAATGACTTTGTATTTCCTATCTTAGAGTCTAACTTCCTTTGTAGAATTACATAATTTCTGTGTTTAAGATGTCCTTGGGCTGATGAAACCCCAGAATGATTCTTAAGCCTGAACTCTGAGATGCAAAGCTAAGCTACAAAACAGGACTGTAGAGACTTGTAGGTGGAAGAGTGGTATATTGATCTCATGACCCACAGTCTGAAGAACATTGTAATAAAGATTTAGGTCTCTGTGGCACCTGTAGTTTGGGTGACTTGGTGCAGACTACAGAAGAAACAAAGGATCTGTTGTTGCCTTTCAGTTCTGAACTGCTCATGTTCATACAGATGTATTACAAACTGGACAAAAGGTGAAAACAATTGAAATTAAAGCTGCAAGCAGCGTAACAGGCCCTCGCACCTTCACATATGTTGGGAGTCCTGGCAGGATGCTGTCTTAGGTGACTGTTATTGTCTGTAATCTGGATCTGGACTCGGTCAGCCTTCCAGGAGAAGTAAATCAAAGCATAAAACATATTTTTTCCTGTTGTCAGGAGGGGGCTCTACAACTATAACTAATTATTGGCATGTGGATGTATTCGGGGCGTGACTGTCTTCAAACATGAGTTTAGGATGGATTGGATCATGTATGCTAGAGTTATTAAAGACTTCCTGTTTGGTGGTTAAACACTGAAATTTGACACCTCGCCACCATCACATGGTTCGACAAAAACTCAAAGGCAACCTCCTCCAACAGATCAAATCTGTAGGTGGAGTTTGTTAAAATACAAACCCTGAAAATGGCCAAAAATGCACCAAAATTGCACATTTTATTCAAAAAGGCTGACTTTCTTTTGGGTTAAAGCTCCAATATACTTTTTTGTAATTCTCGTTATGTTACATGGACCTACCAAATTGCATACATGTAGGTGAAACCTATATGTTGGCTGCTTTGTAGAAATTTTGTAGAGGGTGCTACTGGGCCATTTTTTTGCAACCGAGTATGAGGCCCATAAAGTATCCGATGTTTGACCAGTTGTGGTGTGTGTGCAAAGTTTCATGAGTTTTAAGCGCACCTTTAGCCCCTCAAAAATGCGATTCATTTAGAAGAAGAAGAAGAAGAAGAAGCAGAAGAAGAAGAAGAAAAGGCCTTAAATATAGAAAGAGAGCTAACTCATGTATTTGGCAATTTTATTAGTCTTATCCTGCAATATCAGTACTATATGGACCACTAACACTGGGAGATCAAATTCCAGAGACTGACAGCAAAACATCATCTAATCATCCCCCTGTTTCAACTTATTTTCACTCTCCATTGTGTTGTATACATGTTACCATGGTTACCAAATGATCTTGCCCCAAACCATAAATGACTGATCTATTGATGTGATGATGATGGATTCAATGCTGTTTTATCATTTAGATTGCGCTATAATCACATACTGACTATTATACTGTCCTGTGGTTGGTCTGTTTTGGTTTGACACACTTTAGACACACTGTTTTCACACTTGGTCCTTTTCAGCCCTCTAAGCGGACTCAGAGCTGTGACTCAGCATTTTTTGTGCAAATGTGAACACTCCAAGAGAACTCAGACCCCTCTCAAGTCCACGGTGCAGTTCACTTAACCTGTGCAATGTGAACACAAAAGGCTCCGGGTCCGCTTTGCCTTCTGCTATTGTATTGTAGTCCTCCAGGCTTGCCGTAGACAGATCACACACACTATTTCAGTGGGATTCATAATAAACACAACAGAACCATGGCTGCAGGTAACAACAGCACGACCAGTGGACAAGGAGTACTTTGGTCCGATGAAGAAACAACTGTACTTCTCCAGATATGGAACGAGGAAAACATCAAACGGCAACTGTCCACAACGCACAGAAACGCTTAGGTTTTCCTCCAATTTCAAGTTCATAACCGCACTGCAGTGCCACATCAAAGTAAAAACAAAACTACATCAATATGTATTATATATAGGCTATAATGTGAACAGAAAGAGGACTAGGCCCCATCAGAGCTGAAGTGGACCAGAGAGAGAACTGAGTCCTCTTTCAAATGAACTGACAATGCGAACGCAAGAAGAACTGAGTCCCCTTTCTGTCGGTCCACTTTTTGGTCCACGTTAAGAGGACTGAGTTCGGTTCATTTAAAAAGGACCAAATGTGAAAACACCCTCATATTTGAGGATGTGGTAGGATATGAGGAAAAGGCAAAGGCAACACATTCTTATCTGACCTGGTCACATATCGATGTTTGGTCATGGACTTTCCACATCGAGATATGTCATGCAAGGCACCCTGGGTGCATTCTGGAATGCTGTGTCAACACTTAGCCTGTTACATGCATGGTGTGTTTTCAAAATACACTTCCGTTTTCACAAAAAATGTACAGTTTGCATACAGTTGCTTTTTTGAAAAATGCACTATGTCAGTACAACGCAAACTGATGTTTTATAACATCAACAACAAATGCACGTGGTTACGTTCAGCCCAGTGGTTTCCAACTGGTCTAGTCACAGGGTCCAGAGTTCTCCTTAGTGATTATTTCAAGGTCCACACAGTTTAATATATTCAGCATCATACTTGTATTTGGCAGTGTCATCGAGCTAGTTTTCTGTCTCTGTCAAGTCACTGTCCGATAGTCACTGACTGTACAGCAAGAAACCACACTTAAAAATAAAAGCTGTGTGCCAGAATTTCACTGTCCTTCAATATTAAGTGTGTTTTATACAAACTTGACACATTCATAAGTCACTTACAGTCCATTCAGATTGAACCTGCGACCCACTTTTGGACCGCAACCCACGAGTTGGGAACCATAGGTTTAGCCAACACACTCACATGTTTGGGTTTAGTCAACAAAAGCACGTGGTTGGGTTGAGGAAAAAAGAACAGAGTCTGGCTTTACAATCTTACGGGACGCAAACACCAGCTTCCCAGATGAAAGTCAGTGATCGTTGGTTCCATCTACTACCCCTCCTGCCAACCCTACTCGGACTTCCACCACCTTAGCTTTCGTTGTTGTCCTGCCACATTTTCTCCTAATGCCGTTGGGCACTGTTTAACAATAACAGCGACTGGCCATGTATCATGCCGACGTGAAAGGGCGATTTTTTTTTCTGGCGCCAGAAGTCACTACCCAAGCACCGATATTAAAGGAGAAGTCCAGTATTTTGCACTTTGAGCCCCATTCCTGGGTTGTTTATGATGAAATAGAGTGGTTGAGACCAAAATCTTGACGATTGCTCCTTCCCTGAGAATTTGAGAGAATTTGGCTTTCCCCTGCCTGGCTTAGCAATGCTGTCTATGGCCATGTGTAAATCTGCCCTAAAACCACTTTAAACGTTTGTTTTCAAAGCCATGAAACTCACCGAGTGGTCAGTGGTGTTCGTTGATGCTCCGACATAAAAATCATAGCAAACTGTGGTTTCTGTGATGATTTATTTGACATTTTGTCCATGCATTGATTTTCTATAGGAAGCCTTGTTGTCCGTTGGTAGTAATCCGCCACCAGAAATGGAAAGGGGGTTGTTTACGACAAGGTTGTAGTCACTGTAGTCTTTTAGCTCAGTGAAAGTGCCGACTCGACAGTGCTGTGTGCACTCCTCCTCTTCTGAGGAATTCTTCTGCAGTCGCTGACCACACAAAACTTGCCCATTATTACTCGCTTGTAAACAACCTTTGCAGTACGATGCCTTTTAACACAACGCCAGCCTTCTTCTTCTGCTTTTTTCTGTGTCCCATTACATTGCAATGGTTTCCTGCCGGTTGGCGACACTCACGTAAAGGAGCATTATCACCATCAAGTGGGCTGGAGTGTATAACGCTTCAGGATCAAACGAACCATCAGGCGGAAGTTTACACACGGGTGTGAGGCAGCTGAATAAACAGTTCCACAATTGAGATGAATAGCGAAAACACGGATGGAAACCACAGTTTGCTACGATTTTTATGTCGGAACATCAACGAACACCACTGACCAATCGGTGAGTTTCATGGCTTTGAAAACGAACGTTTAAGGTGGTTTTAGGACAGATTTACACATGGCCATAGACAGCATTGTTAAGCCAGGCAGGGGAAAGCCAAATTATCTGAAATTCTCAGAGAAGGAGCAATCGTCAAGATTTTGGTCTCAACCACTCTATTTCATCATAAACAACCCAGGAATGGGGCTCAAAGTGCAAAATACTGGACTTCTCCTTTAAGCGACTTCAGAGTGAGACTGACGGTACTTTCAAAGAAGGCTAAACATAACTGCAAATACCTCACACCCACTACACAGTTTGACTGCTCCCATTTTGCTGTCGATTTTGGGTCCTTGGGGCCAACCAGAACATATACAAAGAAATAGTTTATTCCCTAGGCCATACAGGCATTAAACACAGAATGTCTGCATCAGTGAACACTGTATATTGTATACTCTATATCATGTATGTTTTAATGGTGTGCTGTGTTATGTGTGGTCTATGTGCCTTTGGGAGAAGCTAAAGACAAATTTCCACAGAGGTGGACAATGAAGTCAGTCTAGTCTAACTCATAACGATCATGAGACCAACAACTTGTCAGGTATTATCTCTTATGTGTAGAAATTCCAAGAGGTTAAAGTAGGAGCTCATATAAGATAATTAACACAGGTGATAACTTAAGAACACCCAAAGCAAATGTTGAACCATTGTGTTGTGTATTATTGAAATGATAAAGTCAAATAATGTGTTTTCATCATTTTTGTGGATTGATGTCTTTTGTTGGAAAAAAAAAAAACAAACAAACATGGCAGGTGAGTGTTAAGACTCAGAACGGAACATTGCTGGAATTCCATTCAGTCTTTGTCAGACACAAAATGAAATCCAACTTAGAGGGAGGGACCAGTGCTGAAGAGGCCTACCTGTTAGAACAGCTGTGGTCTTCTGTGGCTGGGATGTAGATGAAATGTGAGGAGCCTCTGTTAGACTGTCAGCATCTCTCCATCTATTCAACTGTCTGATGAAGAAAAATAGACATAAACATGGTGTTCAGTGGATTTAATTCAACCTTTCATTCATCAAAGTCAAAAGACACCCATCATTTCTGAAATAAACCCACACAAGTCCACACATCAACACTGGGAGCTGTGCCAAGTAAATACCCATCAGTCACTGAGTGCACACACTCAAGGAAGCTGGGATTCAGTGCCTTGCTCGAGGGCAGGTTGACAGCAGCAGATTTCCCATGAGCCTGAAGTCCGGTCAGTGCTCTAACCTTTGTAGAGATGGCTGTCAGTATTCGACGTTGATTACATTCCGTCAATATAAGGTTAGATTTTAAAGAAACATATGGCAGGAAGGTATAGAGGACACACACATTTAATAGCAGAGACAAGGAACAAAGGTGACTTTATCCTGCACCTGCATCAATTCATCAGCAACTCAATACTACAACAGTGAACATCTACCAAGGCTAAGGCTTTATTCAAGTCCATCATCACCTTTTGTATGTTTCTGGCTTTCATTGCACAGAAAGTTCATCAAATTGCATGACTGCTATGTAAAGCATGTGATACACAAGTGAATACATACACATACATACTATATGTGCATACGTGCACATGGCCAAACCACGGTCGCCAAATGATGCAGAGCTAAACAGGGCCGAGCAGTGAAATAAAATTATATGACAAATTTTATCTTTTATCTTTTCGTTTTTATGTAATATGTTAAAAGTTGTACCATTAGCTGTCTATATTATCCATAAACTGTGATATAATTGGTTAGATTTAGCAATGTTATGAGAACCGTTACTGCGGTACCACGCTGATGCAAAAATTCTGAAAATGTGACATTACTTGTTTTTCTCCAGGACCGTAGGTGCCAGGGACAAAATTCTTCCAGACCTGACAGGGCAGCATATATGGTCAAGTGGTCCAGTCTGGCTTTAAATGCCAAAAGAAAAAGAACGGCAACCAGCATGAAAAACAACAATAACAACACATGGAGGATAGCAACAGCTGCAGTTGCAGCAACAGCTCCGCCTCAACTCCTCAGAAGATTAGTTTCTGGCTTGCAAGATGCAGGCCATACCTATAAATGTGACAGTCTGTCTGTGATTAAGTGACACAGTTACTCCATTGGTCAGAGTGACTGATGACATGAGTGTTTATGTTTCCCCCTTTGTGTTGCTCTTTCCATGTATAGGCCCTAGCTATAGACTGACAAAGACCTCCTGTTCATTTTTGTAAACTGAAAAACATTTCCCTTGGTGGAAACAACACATTCTTACTCCAAACTCATCACATATTGGTGTTTGGTCATGGACTTTCCATGTCGTGATATGATGTGCACGCTATCCTGGGTGCGTTGGGTGTTGACATACTGGGACGCCATGTCAACTTCAATCTGTTTACATACATTGTCTGATTTCAAAATACACTTACATTTTTACAGGAGATATACAATTTGCATACAGTCTTTTATCTTTCAAAATATATGCAAAACTTTGGTACAACACTGTGGATTAACGTTTTTTTTCCTTAAACAACAAACACACGTGGTTACATTTAGCCCTCATATTAGTAGACAACTCTGCTACCCACTAGGCTAATTTAGACAGTAGGAAATGTTATGGGTTTGTGCTAATAACATGTATATGTGGGGAAAAGTGACTACTTTAAAGCAAATGTTTAGTCATGTAACATTACAAATTTTGTAATGTTACCTTTGTTAAAAGTTACCATTGTTCCCAGCTTCAAATGAGTGGAGGAAAAGACTGCTAGCTGCTAGGCAAATTTATGCAAAGCAAAATGTCATGAGTTGTATTAAATCAAGCAAAAAGTAGTTTGATCAGTGGGTAACATTATAGATCCAGAGAAAGCATGTCCCCTCTGTTGTGTGAGTGTGTCTGTGTTGTTCATCATTTTAACATGTATTTACATGAATGTATTGCCTGTGCTGTACACGAAAGATTGTGATTCAGTGAATGCTACCACTTCCTGTTTCAATATAAAAGCAATTATTTCTGTTAAAAAATCAAAACCCCTGAAACATGTTATACTTGACCCAGCCATATAGTAGGTTTTGACCAATCGGCAGGGCTGAAATATGAAGCCAAAACAGAAGTACCCGAAACTGTAGTTCTTCTTATGATTACTTGAGGCTGGCTCCAGAAGCCAGTCAGTCCCCATAGACCCCATGTTAAAATGCCCAACTTTATAGTCAGAAATAAACATGTTTACAGCCTGGTACAAAAATTGGTCCCTAAAGCTTAATTCCCCCTTCATGACAACTGTACAGAGGGGTGAATGTTTTTTTTTTTTTTTTTAATTCACCTGTTTTATTAAGGCTTAAAGTTATGCATAATTAAGGATGGACTGCTTTGAGTGACAGGCTGTCTGCAGATAGTGCCCTCAGCTTCTAAGTCAGATCCACCCCTCGCTCCTCAACAGCTCCAGCTTCCTGCCCAAATATGGTCACTTATGGCCAGCTGCGCCACCAGGGATTTTGGGCCCCATGAAAAGAAATCTTACTGGGCCTCTCACATAGCCGGCGGAAAATTTTGATACTGTTTTACATAAAACTATGCATTTTAATGATATTTTTGACTATCATTCCCATATTTGTGAAAAGAAAAACATGACAGTTACTTGGTAGGGGAAGCACTGAAGATACAATGAAATTCATTTAGATTCAATTATTTGCTGCAAGACTGATACTCTATATTCCAAAACCCATCTCTTTCTTTAAATACTTGAACATAAAATTCTCTTAAGATTAATTACCTGAAAATACAAAACTTAAATACAAAATAACCTCTTCCATTAAAATGAAATGCAATTATAATCTGTGGAGAAACACATAAAATCTCAGCAAAAAACACCATATGTGTTCTATTCTATTTTTATCCTCTGATTTCCAGAAAATATAAACATTTCTCTGATTGGATTGAGAGCAGTCACCCAGTCTGCACGTGCTAGAAATGTTCTCTGTTCTTACTGCAAAGCAGGGGGATGAGAGTCCTGAACTACTGACCAAAAACTATATTTTAGTGATAGCTGCTATTTGCTATTTAAACCATTAAAATCATTCTGAAATAAATAATAAAAAATAAAAAAAATAAAAACAGACTATAGGCTTTTTTAATTTCAGAACGATTTTTTATTCTTTAATGTTTTTTCTCCACAATAATCGATTAATTCAACACACAGCTGCTCACCTCCTTCCTCAGGGGGTACTTGGGCTTGTTCAGGTGGGGCAGGGGGGGACTGACAGGCGGCTGCTGCTGCTGCTGCAGCTGCTGCTGCTGCTCTTGACGTGTCTGTTTGGAACATGCGTCATTTTTTGAGCAGAGCAGCTTGCTAAACGTTTGCCTGCATTGATTATTTAACTAAAACAACAGTGAAATGTATAAATCCAGAGTTTTCTTCAGAAATATGAGCTAATATGGGGAGAAAAGTGAGCTAGCTTATTATAATTGTATTAGGGGCCTATCTGGGCCCCTGTCAATCATGGACCCCTAGAATTCTTCTCCTTATTCTCCTTTTTTCGGCACCCCTGTTTATGGCTCCAAAAAAATAACATAGTGACAACTGAAATGCCAAACCTGAGGCTTCAAAACAAGAGTCCACAAACCAATTGGTGACACTGCGGTAGTTAATTTTTGCAGTATATGGTATTGATCAAGTCCTGTTTCCTGGGGCCAGCATGTTTTTGTTATAGCTTAGCAGTAGGAGCGCCTCGTATTTACGCCCCACTACAAAAAGCAGCAGTATGAGGATGTGCTGAGCATCTATTTTGCACGGAGCGCTATGCATTTGGTTTTTATTTTCTGATTCTTGAGAGTTGAAAAATGTTCAGCTTGGGGTAAAATGCTGCGCTCGTTACCTTCACTTTTTACCCAGCTGCCCAATCACTGTGGAGGAGGGTCGGAACAAATAGCCTACCACAAAGACCAACTATCACATTTTACATGTGTGTGCTAAATAACAACAATAGAAGATATGTGTTAATATACTGGAGGCCATATATCAGTGTATGTTTCCCCGTCCACAAAATCTCATGAATATAAATAGAGTAGAATGTTCCATTGAAGGGAACATTCTACTCTATTTATATAGAGTAGAATGTTCCATTGAAGGGAAATCATCATGGATTATTAAAGGCATGGTATGGAATTCTTTTCTGAGGCCATTTTTGCAAAATTACTTGAAATCCACATTACAGCCTAATCATGGTCACTGAATTGCATGCACTGATATAAAAATAAAAAATGTCAGTCACCTGTGGAACGGGTAGGGCTCTAAAAACTCCAGCCAATCATCCTGACCACCCTGCATACAACAAATGGACGGTGATGGGTCAATAAAACTGTCACCTATCCCTCCCCCTCCCCCTCTGTGCGTACTGTTTCGTGCACAGTGCACACAGTTAATGTGCGTGACCCAAGCCGCCAGCAATGTCAAGTTGACTGTGCTCTCAGCAAGTACACGGATAACATAAGCTAGCTAGCTGGCCAACTAGCTGAATGTTGAATGTTAAGTTCTTTGAACCAATTCATGTAAGATGGCAGAGAAGGCACCAACACCAGCCGTTAGTTCTAATCGAAAAAGGAAATCGGTATACGAGAGAGCTACTGCTAAAAAAAAAGGCAGATGTCAAAAGAGCCAAAGCATGAATCAACATTGGTGTGACTTTTCAACATTGTCGTCAACTTAAAGATCAGAAAGGTCTTCCAAGTGATGCAATGGTCGCCCTTTTTCTGCTGGACAGGTAAGACAACATTGTTATTCGATTCTACCAAGCATTCAGTTATGGAGCTAGAACAGTCTCAAAATGAATTAAAGCTGCAAGCAGCGTTGAACGGGCCCTCGCACCCCACGCAACTCGGGGCCTGGCGCGGCCGCCACCGTGTCGCCAGAGGTCGACCGGCAGACGAGGCGCTGAATGTTTGCCTCCTTCGGACAGTGTAGGAACCAATGCGTTGCGACTTCCCGTCTCCACTGGGTGGCACTATGACTCTGACTCCTGAGCGTCATGTGGGTGTGTTCATGCCAGGACTATTATCATACATGTGAAGTTTGGAGCAGATTCGACCATTAGATCCCATGTTATAGCAATATCGTGTTTCATGGTGAGACATCAAGTGTCGACGCCATGTCACAGCCACACCGTTCCATGCTAAGCAATTCTCTTAATATGTTTTGATCACACACTTGTGTAGATGGTACACACCAGTTTTGGAGTTAATTGATTCATTTCTGGAGGAGGAGATCATTAAAATACAACACGTGGAAAACGCCAAAAATGACTGTAAATTTCAAAATGGCCGACTTCCTGTTGGGTGTGGCCTATCCGTGCAAGAGGCTTTTTTGTGCGTGTGGATGTTATACATGTGTCTACCAAGTTCCGTGCATATCAGTGAGACGTCCTATGGTGGTTATTTGTGTGAATGGCCGTTCAACGCCAAATATCTCACTTCCTGTTGGGTTTAGCCTATGTGTCCCCGTGACCTTTTTTGTGCGTCTCAGCATGATCTACATGCGTACCGATTTTCGTGCAGATCCGTGAAACCTGCCGAGTAGGGTGCTCTTTAAGGGGCGTGGCCTAGCCATTTTGACCCGCCCACCTCCACGAACCCTAAAATACCTAAATTTACACCACGACTGATGCGCATGCCAAAATTGGCGTGTTTTGGAATATGTTCAGGCCTCCAAATAAGCGATTTACTTTTGTCGTAATAATAATAATTCCTGCAATTTCAATAGGGTCCTCGCACGGACGTGCTCGGGCCCTAATAAATGCACACATAAATTAATAAATGCACAAAAAAGGATTCACAAATGTATTTGAGGATTTATTTATATATATATGACTCAAAACACAAACAAATATGTTTCATTCCATATATAAGTAAACGAAAATCCACATATAAAAAATAACATTTATAAACATATTTGTGATGCACAAACAAATATTTCTTGTTTTAAATATGTGCAATTGAAATTTACCACAAATTTACACATGTAAAGGTATTTGCAATTTTCATCAAATACATATTTGGAGGTTGTTACATTGATATATGAACTGTTGAACCTGCATTTATAAAGTGCTTTTCATTTGTAAACTTCCCTGCATTTGTGTGTGCGAGTTTTGAAACTCCCCTGATGTGACTTGATTCACAAATGCATTTTTGTAAGAGGGGATTGTCTGCAGTCAATCAGATGTCTCACTCTTTTACAGCCAATCACATGAGTGCCTCCCCTTGAGGGATGTTATATGACGTCATTAAAGTGCGCGCAGGTGGCCAGAGGCTGGAGGTTTTTTTTTTTTTTTTTTTTACAATGCTTTATTTGCAAATATGAGGTTTTACAAACAAATGACATAAAATCATTGAACACTGAACAGGCCAGGGGGTTTTAGAGTTCATTGCCAGTCTTTTCAAAAATCAAATAAAATGTACAGTCTTTAACAGGTTGAGAGTCTTTGCAGCTTTGTTGTTGTTTACACAGTCAAGTGTGGTGCCATACTGCTGGAGTTCAACCATGAAATGACGAAAGCAGGGTTTAGAGTCAGACCATTTTGATTTGTGTATATGAAACTTTCCAAGGATAATTAGAAGTTGTATTATGTAGGCAGTGTTATTCTTCATCCTACTGAAAATAAAATATAGCATCACATCAAACTGGAGGAGGTTTGTAGCCTGCCAGCATTCAAAGAAAAAGAAGGCTGGACTGGAAAAATACACGCCATTTCTATTTCTGACGGACGCTGCACGATGGCGTGTCAAAGATGTAGACGAGAGTATCCAGCCAATTTTCAAAATAAAACACCCATGAAAACTCCGGATGGCCTACAGTGGTCAATGTCCGAAAGGCAGAGAAATCTTCTCTTTGTTTGTTGATGTCTTTACCTCCAGGGTTTCCACAGATTATCGCGTGACATTATAATCTTGCGATCTGCCAATTCCAGCTGCTCGCATGCACGCCACTATAAAGATCCTTCCAGTGGACACTGATACCTGGCACAGGACGGAGGGAGTCTGCGCCGTGGCCAAATCGCGCACGCGACGGATCCAGTGGACATCCGGCATTACACTTAAATTGCCACGGTTCCCGTTACCAGGCGCCATGTTGCTGCAGTCCAGCCTTCTTTTTGTTTGAATACTGGCGGGCTACAAACCTCCTCCAGCCTCTGGCCATCTGCACCTGCTTTAATGATGTCATATAACACCCCTAGTGGGTCACGTCAGGGGAGTCTCAAAACTTGCACACACAAATGCAGGGAAGTTTACAAATGAAAAGCACTTTGTAAATGCAGGTTCGACAGTTCATATATCAGTGTAACAACCTCCAAATATGTATTTTTTGAAAAATTGCAAATACTTTTACATGTGTACATTTGTGAATTTCAATTGCACATATTCAAAACAAGAAATATTTGTGTGCGCATCACAAATATGTTTAAAAATGTTATTTTTTATATGTAGATTTTCCTTTACTTATATATGTAATGAAACATATTTTTGTGTGCACTGAAAATGTGTTTGTGTTTTGAGTCATATATATGTATACATATATATATATATATATACATACAATGGTGGAAAAAAGTTTTGGGACACTAGGTAATGGATCGAAAGTGTTGAGGACCTCTAAGATTAGAGACTGAAAGGAACATTGAAAAAGGACAGCAGCATGGTCAGAAACATGCACATTTACATTCTGGACATGTATAGAATTGAAGCCATAAGTAATGATGAGATTGAGAATATGACCATGTTGATGGGTAGGGCCAGAGACATGCTGAATACAGTCAAAAGTACGGATAAGATCGAGGAACTCAGATGCAAGCTTGTCATTCTGGATGTTAATGTGGATATTTAGGTCTCCTTATAGCAAAACTTTTCCAAAGTAGCGGTAGTAATGGACAAGTAGTGACCAAACTCAGTTAAAAAGTCATATTTTGCTTTAGGAGGGTGACAAAAGACAGTGTGGTGTGGGGTAGTGAATGAGAGAACCCTCAAAAGAGTTTAATTACTAACAGCAATGGGTGTACATTTTTGGTTGGCCTTACATCTCCCTTGTACAAATAGCCTTGGGCAGTTCCACAATGTACAGTGGTGGAAAAAAGTTTTCGGACACCCCATGCATTTGTGAAATATTGCATTAAGAATCACTCTTATGTCTTCAAGTGCAATTTCTTTTACTACAGTCACAGCCAAATTACTTAACAAACCCTAAAAAAGCCATTAAAAACTTAAAATTGATTGGTTCCATAAAAATACATTAGAAATTTTGAGTGTTGGGTCATTTTGGTACCAGTGATCCACTAATGAAGGTCATGCTTTTTATGAAAAGACACAATTTTTGTTGCCGTGCTTCGTGTCTATGTGCCAGCACATTTGAAAGTTCTTCAGAAACAAAAATGGCTAAAACAAGGAACCTAACGCAGGAAACATGCCTGAAGATACAGATTCTCAGCCAGGAAGGGTACAGCTGCCGCCAGATAGCCAGGAAGTGCAGATGCAGTCCTTGAGCAGTTGGATACACTCTGCAGAAATACAGACGAACCAACAGCTTGGAAGACAAACCAAGATCTGGGCGTCCAAGGGTTTCTTCAGCAACAAATGACTGCATCCTGATCCGCATGTGCAGGGAAAACCGCCGAATGACATCACAGGAGCTTCAGCAGCAGTGGTCAAACCAAACTGGTGTCCAGTGTTCCACCCGCACTGTACGTGGCCGACTGTTAGATCATGGCTTAAGATCCTACAAGGGTGTCAAGAAGCCCCTGATTAATGAGAGACAGAGGTTAGCCCGGCGTCATTGGGCCCAAGCACACAAGAACTGGATAGCCAGGAATTGGAAGAAGATTCTGTGGTCAGATGTATGGGGTGCCGTTTGTAAAATTGGTCATGCTGAAAATAACAGCAACATTTTGTCACATTTAGCTTAAAATCATGTTTTAAAAAGTGGTGTGAATTTTTGAAAGTCACTTTTTAGCACATTTAACACAATATTTGTTAACTTTGAAAATGTATTAAATAAATCTAAATCTAAATGTTAAATCTAAATGTTTAATCTAAAAGTTAAATCTAAATCTAAATGTTAAATCTAAATGTTTAATCTAAATGTTAAATCTAAATCTAAAAGTTAAACCTAAATCTAAAAGTTAAATCTAAATCTTAATGTTAAATCTAAATCTTACGCCTAAATGTTAAATCTAAATCTAAATGTTAAATGTAAATGTTTTGGGTGAAACTAAATATTTAACTAATATGCAAATTCAAGATGCCGGCAACCGGAAGTACCAAAATAAAAGCTCGAGGAGGTCAAAGTCTGTTTATAGTGTCAAATAACGAATAAACAACGGTCTTTTCTGGAGAAATTGACTCTTGGACATAGATTACAGTGATAATAACTACCCAAAATAACAAATCCATTTGGAGAAACTATATTTTACGAGTACCTTGAGTTTTTAGTGTCACTTTTTTTGCGGGACTTATAACCTGTAGCCACTACAGTCAGTCACAAGAGGGCGCACTTTGACTTATCTACCCCGCCTACCTCCACCCGGTGCAGTCTGCTGTTGGTTATACATGCCCTGCTGGCATGGCCGAATCGGCGTTAGCCGAAAACATTGGGAGAGTCGTTTTGGCGGCCATTCGCACATACAGGTTATAAGTCCCGCAAAAAAGTGACACTAGAAACTCAAGGTACTCGTAAAATATAGTTTCTCCAAACGGATTTGTTATTTTGGGTAGTTATTATCACTGTAATCTATGTCCAAGAGTCAATTTCTCCAGAAATGTTTATTCGTTATTTGACACTATAAACAGACTTTGACCTCCTCCTCCTTTATTTTGGTACTTCTGGTTGCCGGCATCTTGAATTTGCATATTAGTTAAATATTTAGTTTCACCCAAAACATTTATATTTAACATTTTGATTGAGATTTAGATTTAACATTTAGGCATAACATTTAGGTGTAACATTTAGATTTAGATTTAACTTTTAGCTTGAGATTTAACTATTATATTAAAATTCTGGTAGGAGGCCCCGGGGCAGACCCAGAACACGCTGGAGGGATTACATATCTCATCTGGCCTGGGAACGCCTTGGGGTCCCCCAGGAGGAGCTGGAAAGCGTTGCTGGGGAGAGGGATGTCTGGGGTGCTTTGCTCGGCCTGCTGCCCCCGCGACCCGGCCCCGGATAAGCGGATGAAAATGGATGGATGGATGGATTTAGATTTAACATTTAGATTTAGTTATTTAATACTTTTTCAAAGTTAACAAATATTGTGTTAAATGTGCTAAAAAGTGACTTTCAAAAATTCACACCACTTTTTAAAACATGATTTTAAGCTAATATGACAAAATGTTGCAGTTATTTTCAGCATGACCAACTTTACAAACGGCACCCCATACAGATGAGTCCAGTTTCCAGCTTTATCTCCTCCTGCTAATGTGAGGGTACGCAGAAGGCCAGGCAAAGCATTATCTCCAGCATGTACAGTACCCACTGTCAAGCATGGTGGAGGAAGTATCATGGTTTGGGGATGCATGAGTGCTGCTGGTGTTGGTTATCTCACTGTCTGTGATGGCACATTGAACTCTGCCATGTATTGTGCCATTCTCGAAACCCACATGCTCCCTTCTGCATGTGCACTGTTCTGTCAAGGTCAAAACTGGATGTTTCAACAAGATAATGCCCCTTGCCACACATCCACGGCCAGTAGAACTTGGCTGCAGGAGCACAGTATCCAGGTCTTAGAGTGGCCAGCTCAATCCCCGGATCTGAGCACCATTGAAAATCTGTGGTGGATTATCAAAAGGTCTGTTTTAAAGTGTAAACCAAAGAATTTAGAAGAATTAAAAGCAGTAATTCAAGAAGAATGGGACAAGATTACCCCTCATCAGTGTGAAAGGCTCGTGGGGAACATGCCAGCCAGGATTAGAGCTCTACTGCGTGCTAATGGCAGGACTACTAAATATTAATTTGATGATGTGATGGTTTACTTATTTTTTGTTCAGTTTTGAACACATTCTCTGTTATGTGTTGACTTTTATACCGACAATGTTGAGAACTGACATATTGAAACTGTCAAGAATTTAGTTTTGTTAGTTTTTCTTGTAAACAATAAACAAAAAAAATATAATTTGTATTTGTTTGTGTCTGTCTAATGCAGCCACACCTTTTGAAACACAAAAAAGATTTTTCTACAAATATTTCATGATAAAATTTGAGATTGTGTAAAATTTTAAGTGTCCAAAAACTTTTTTCCACCACTATATATATATATATATATATATATATATATATATATGTATATATATGTATATATATGTATATATATATATATATATATATGTATATATATATATGTATATATATGTATATATATATATATATATATATATATATACATATATATATATATATATGTATATATATATATATATATATATATATACATATATATGTGTGTGTGTAAATCCCCAAATACATTTGTTAATCCTTTTTTGTGCATTTATTAATTTATGTGAACAAGCAATGCGCGGTTATGTTCTTTGGAGGCGTGACTCCAAAGAAGAGGGTGGGACCTTTTTGATTGTGGATTTTTCTAAATCTAGCTTGTGCGACCATTATTTTCAATGATTCCAGAGCCCCCCTTTAATCAAATTAAAATTTAATATATATATGCTTTTAATAAAGGAATGTTTTTTTGTTTGTTTGTTTGTTTGTTTGTTTACCAGTGGGATGTGCCTAGACCACCTCTAACGAGAGGCGCCCGCGAGCCATCCTGATCAGATGCCCGAACCACCTCAGCTGACCCCTTTCGATGGGAAGGAGCAACAGTTCTACTTCGAGTTCCCTTCAGATGTCCCAGCTCCTCACCCTATCTCTAAGGCTGAGCCCAGCTATTCCACAGAAGAAACTCATTCCAGCTGCTTGTATCCACAATGTCATTCTTTCAGTCACTATCCAAAGCTCATGACCATAGGTGAAGGTTAGGGCATAGATGGACCAGTAAATCAAAAGCTTTACCTTCTGGCTCATTTCTCTCTTCACTACAACAGTCCAGCGCAGCACCCACATCAAAGCATATGGCACACCAAACTGTCTGTCCATCTCATGCTCCATTTTAGTCTCACTTGTGAACAAGACCCTGAGATACTGGAACTCCTTCGCTTGAGGCAGTAACTCTCTCCCAACCCAGAGGGGACAATCCATCATTTTCTGGCAGAGAATCATGGCCTCAGATTTGGAGGTGCTATGCTGTAATATAGGATACTATATAATACTCATGAGAGTTGTACCATTTTTATGGGTTCACTCATTTATGTGTCTTAATTAATATTAGATCAGGCCTAGAGCTCCCATATGTTTAGCACTGATTGACTTTCATATCAGACAATGATATGGCAGCAGTCTAGAGAGAGGAACAGAAAAGACTGGATGTTCTTTGTGCTCATTCTTTACTAGCTGCCAAACAAATGGGTGTGATATTGCCGATGGTTGTTGAGGGAGTGTGTTGGGAGTGTGTTTGTGGTGTATCTTGTATGAAGCATTTGGCTGAGTGCTGGAGATGCTGTGTTATTGGACTGTAGCTCCAGGCAGCAGAACTGCAGATAAATGTATAATTAAACAGCAGCAATCATGAAAGGTGTTTCTTCTTCCCCTTAAGTGTCTTTGTGGTCTCCTTCTCTTTGTCTGCCTCCTCCTCCCTCTATTATCTCACAGGGTGTCTTCAGCTGCTCACAGAAACTCTTCAATTCTCTAAATGTAAAAGCAGAAAGTAACATATTTTAAATGTCCATATAATAACAACTCTGGTTTTAACAGAGGGAACAGATCTACATTTACTGAATATGAGGAATCCTACATTCATCTCTTATTTTTGAATATACAATATAGAGCTGCTACAATTACCACTCACCCTCGTATATTCTAAATGGAGAATACTAACTTGGGCCCTCCAAAAGGTGATTCAGAGTCTCTCCATTTAAACACAACAGGCTGAAAAATGTGTTTATACATCAGTCTATCTTATTGTTAAACCAAAATCAGTGTGCTGCTAATTAAGATCTGAATATGAAGACATTATATGATGTTTCAAGTTCATGCACAAATTAGACGGACTTGTCTGAGTACGCAAGATGAATTTCAGTATAAACTGACAATAAAGTTATATTGTATCTTGTTATATTGTATTGCATGGTATCATAACAATCATATCAATCATATTGCATCATATTGATTGCATCGTATCGATCGCATTATATCGATCGCATTGTATCGATCGCATGGTATCGTACCATATATCAATCGTATCATTTGTTTTCATATCGATCATATTAGTTGAATGATAAGTTGATCAATAGAAAATTAATGATTTAGTCATTAAGTCATTTATCAAGCAAAAAAACTTATCTAATGTAACTGTAAAATTAATATCTTTGGGTTTGACTTTGATGATGAATAATTTCATTTTTATAAAGGCAAGATGTTGATGTGTTGAAGCCTACTATTAACAGGAAAAATAAAATTACTCCCCATTCCAGGGGTTCGAACCCTGGAGTGGGAGAGCCCTTCCGTGCAGAGTTTGCATGTTTCCCGTGTATGCATGGGTTTTCTCCAGGCACTCTGGTTTCCACCCACAATCCAAAGACATGCAGGTGAGTCCGTGACTCTAAATTGAGTGTGAGCGGTTGTCTGTCTCTGTATCAGCCCTGTGATAGTCTGGCGACCTGTCCAGGTTGACGCTGCCTCTTACCCAATGTCAGCTGTGATAGGCTCCAGCTGCACCTGTGATATTGACACCAAAGGCACAATTTAGCCTCATTATGAGCTGCATCAGGCTTTCAAATAACTCCAGTGTGTATCCATCTTTGGCAATATTTGATGCTGAGAGCAACTGATGTAGTATAAAGAGCAAGAAAGTCCACATAGGATGGAACTGAGGAAAGATGGATAGGTCAAACAAAACCAGACTTTCAAACAGAAGACTGCAGTTCCAATCCCATGTTAAGCTTAAGTCAATGTTGTTTTAATGTAATGTTACATAACTTATGTACCTACAGTGTGAAACCAAAAGTCATTGTTATTTACGTACAGTTGTCACGCAGTGCCATCACTTGCATGAGCTATTTATGTCATGTTACGTTAGGGTACCAAATGTACTTATTTTAACCAAAAACAATGTTTTTTTTTCTTCTAAACTTAACCAAGTAGTTTTGTTGCCTAAACCTAACCGTGACCGTTTCACAATATCAACCACGTGAAAGAAGGTGATTCAGCTGTACGTTTACATAGATACACTAAGAGGTGCCCTGTGTATAACTATGAGATGCCGAGGCATTTAACATTTAACTTCCTAACATTCTTTTTCCTCTACAGCTCAATCTCATTTTTAGAACATCTGGTATGTTAAAACATAATGTCTGTATTGATCTCGCCACTTTAGTTTCTTTAACTGGTTGCTCATATGGTGTTTAATCCATTTTGAGGAAGAATAAAAAGAATTCTTTTGAGTCCTAAATTTGGTTTCCTGAAACCTGTAGATCACCTGCTCCTGTCTTCTCCTACTCTTGGTCCTCCTCCAAGAAGCTCACTCATCCACAATCCACACATTTGTCTTTTTCTTTCCACTTCTACCTCCCACCCCAAATCTCTCAATAGCTCTTTGTCCCTTTCTGTCTGTCTCTCTCTGCCTCTGTTTATTAGTCCTGACTACCTCTTAATTTCTGCAAGCTTCATCCTTCTGGCTAAATACTGTCCTCTGCAGCATTCTGGACTAGCTACAGAGGTGTAGTGGCCAGTGTCCATGTTGCAAGCCTCCACCTAGGTATCAGTTGGGGAACAAGTAGAGCTGGGTGGCATCAGCATTATAGTTGTAGGTGACGAGTAAAAGGGTACTTTCCAACTTCTCCTGTTTATGGACCATATATGGTATCACTAACATCCATCATTAAAAAAGAAATTTAAAAAAGGTAAATAGCAGTTTAAGAATTTGATTAGTAAATCCTCACATAGTTTTAGACCCTGATGGAGGCCACAAACCAACAGAATTACAATGAAGTTGTTCTTTACTACAAGAATTTCTAGAGTTTTGACCGTTTCCTTCGACAGTTGTCTCTCCTCCATGCATCTTGAAAGTAAGTGAAACTGTGCCAGAAACCCCTACTCCATTGCTGCCATATAATACTGAAATTATATATCACAAGCTGAACCACAACAGCTGGCCAAAATGTGATTTTTATTAAAAAAATAATAATAATAATAATAATTGGAACTGTCAATCAGGAAGCTCGGAGTCATATCTCAGTTTCTGTGTGGCAAACAATTAGCAGATAACATCATGATTTTGTTTTGTTTTTCTCTCTCATCCTCTCTCTCTTCATGGTACTTTTATGACATAGCTTTACACTTTTGCTCAAATATAATTTGCACCTGTCTCAATTAAAGCTAGAGTAGGCACTTTTATTTTGGCATCATTGAGCAAGATTCCCTGCCTAACCTTTACGCATACTGTAATTTAAGTGGTCTGGGAGAAAGCTAGACTTCTGTGCCTCCTTTTGGCTCTGTTTTCAGGCTTTAGAAAAACCTGCAATGGGAGACTAAGACCAATCACAGGCTAGAAAGGGGGTTCCTATTTGTTGTTCTACAAATGCAGACGTATGAGCATGTCCCCTCAGATGATAAAAGCCTGATTCAATGGTGGAGAGTCCTGCAAAGAAAGCTGCTATTCCAGCATTGGCAACAACTGCCTACACTGCAAAGAAACTCAAAAAAAGTAAGACGGACTTCTCAAAAAGAGAGGCTGTAAGAGAGTCTGACAATAAACAAAACAAAACACTCAATATCGGGAAAGTATTTCAGAGATGGAGAGAAAATGTTGCTAACCATTTATCATTAAGTAGAGCCTCGAGTCACAGTGTGTCCTTAGCTGGCAGCAACCTGGTCTCACTCCGAAGTCAACGAAATCCGGCGCTTGGTCAGTGACTTCTGGCGTCAGACGACAAAAAAAGCTGTCCTTTCACATCAGCATGATATGCAGGCAGTTGCCGTTACTGTTTAATGGCACCTGGCAGTGTAGGGGAAAAGCGGCCGGATGACAATGAAAGTTAAAGTGGCTGGGAGGGGTGGTAGATGGGTGCAACGACTACCAACTTTCACCTGGGAGGCCACTGTTCACTTCCTATAAGTGAAACCCTGTTCTATTTTCCGAAACCCAACCATGTGCTTTTGTTGCCTAAACCCAACCATGTGTGTGTTGGCTAAACAAAAAAAAAAGAGTATGTGTGTAAACTGTACATTTCCTGTGAAAATGTTGAAGTGAGAATGTGTTGGAGATACACCCCCAGTTAGCAGCCACAGCAACCTCCAGTCCAGCCAGAATGGCCCCAACTCCCCAATAGATCAGCAAACTTTCTGTTGCTGCTGTTACACAGGTTAGACACAGTTCTGCTGCTGGTCACCATATGTCAGTATGTGTGTCAAGGATAAGACCACCAGTTTTTAATTAAAGCTGCAAGCAGCGTTGGGCGGGACCTCACACCCACGCCCATTGCCCCTTGCCCATTGCCCGTTGCCCGTTGCCCGTGTCGGCCTGTAGCTTCAGCTGTGCATTTGTGGTTATGTGTGTGTTGCTCCACTGTTGACGTAACGGATGTTTGTGACCATCTAATAGTCTGAAAATATGTATTTCCTGTTGCCAGTAGGTGGCGCTATGTGTAATAGCAAGTATTGAGACATGGCTGTGTTCAGTGCTGGACTGTTATCAATCCTGTGAAGTTTGGTTAAGATTGGAGCGTGTATGCTGGAAGTATAAACTACTTTCTGTTTTGTGGCGGTATGTGTTTGAGAAGCTCTGGTGTACCCAATATACATTAGAGTTGATCCAATCCACAGTGTGATGCTTGCTGTGTAGCTGTCAATCAACAGCAATGGCCCTTGCCCGTTGGGCTAGGTCTCTAATAATTGGATACCCTTGGACACAGGGAGGGTCAGGCAGAGGATCAAAGTCTGAGCAGTTATGGGATATGGATAGATATTTGTGGGCCTGTGATATGACACACGATAAACTAATGTTAAGGTTAGGACAACAAACGGAATGGTGTGCAATTAAGTCATTATGATGAACACAAATTAATACACCAGGGCTAGAAGAACAACCTGCCGGTGCTCGGTGTGCCAGTCAGCTATAGCAGCACTGCAGAGAAAGTTATGCATAAGAACAGGATTGTGTGTTCATGTTGCTCTGCAGTTGTAGGGGATGGGAATAGAAACATATCCAACATATTGGCTACGAAAATCAACCAGATGTGCAGATCACTGAGATGAGGAAAAAACACACAGGAGGCCACTTCCTAACCCCTGCTGCTTCCTTTCAAGCAGCCTTAGGATGCAGAAGCAGAATGGGATACGTTGTAGGTGTACAAATACACCAAACACATTGAACATGATAACACATAGTATGGCATGAACAAGATGTGCCTATCAGCAGCACTCTTCCATAGTGTTGTCTGTAATGGCACACTGGTGGAAGTGGAGGGATGTGGATCAGTGTGTATAAATGAAAAATTAAAACATGAACACTTTATTTGGGAAGGTAACTCATTCTGTGACATTGTAACATGTTATTTTTGTAACATTACTTTTGTAAAGCGCCACCCCCAACCCTGTAACTAGAAAAGGGTTTTAAAAGCAACACTAAACGCTTATAGGACAGGGATGACTGGACTGTCAACCACAATGAAAACGTGTCCTGTGATAGCAGATTGCAGTGATTGTTTTCCTGTAGCCTAATGCCTTGTTTCCACATAGCTCTGTGTATGGATGAGTCAAAACTGGAGGTGCATTCCTTCATGTGAGAATCCCCATGATCTCCAATGTGTTTGCAAAACTCCTTGTCTGTCCATCTAGAATTTGCCTTACGTACATTATAAAACTGAACTTTTGCGGCAGATTTTAGACAGACAGTATGCACCGTGCTACACGAAGTTAGCATAAAAACCCATTAGCTAACAGATTCAATTTATACATTTTTTTTTCGCCCAAGTGAAAAGTTAAATGGCATGTTTAGCTAGCTAACATTGACAGCATACTAGCCTTGTGACATATAGAGTGCATGCATAGCAGATCATATATCAAATTGTTTTACAAACACCTGACAGCCTCCTCACTTATTTGTCACCATACATTAATGGTCCTGTTTTGGTCTTGATGATGTTCCATGTACATAGTTCCACAATACTGGACACCAAAAAACTCTTTCCACTATTTGTGTGATGGCATTTTTATATTTCCGTAAAGAGGTGCATTTCCTTGGGTTGAACACCAGGGGCATACTATGTAAAGTACACAAAAATACACACAGAAAACAAAACTGTGCGGAAATGAGGCTTTAACCCCTGTTGTGACGAAAACCTTAGAAAGAATTGTGGTTCAGCAGCTGATGGAGTTGTACCACTGATACAGCTTATAAAGTTACAAGTTGCGGGCTGGATAACTGATCAGTTGATCCTATCAGAGCTGCCTAGACGTGATTAATTAATGAGAAGAGAAACTCCTGCAGAGGTAAATGAATGCAAGGTCTTAGGCTATATCCACACGAAGACTTGTCTTTTTGAAACAAACGAATCGAAGTCGAGCTGCTGCTTCGAGTCACGCTGGATTGTTGCTGTTGTGATGGGATGGCTTCCTGCCGGGGTTAAGTCAGAGGTTAGAAAGGTGGGGCTATGACATCATTGCCGGCCAAGAGTTGCGCATTGGCTGTACACACGAAGACGCAAAGGCGGCATCTTCAGATTTGTGCACTCTGGGACCCCGTTTCAAAAAGATGCGGTTTTGACCTCCGAAAACGCCGGTTTCATATGGATGAAAGGCTGAACCGGCTAAAAACTTTGACAAATTCACCCTGACAGGGCTTCGTGAAGATGGGCCCTTAGACCCAGCACAATGATTGGTTAAGTTTCACTTTCACTGCTACACTCCTACTACTCAGCAATTAGCATAAATCTCTGGCCATGACTAGACAGTGACCACCATATAAGGAGGTGATAATTACTATGGATGGGTGAATGGTGTAAACAAAGAAAGAGAGAGAGAGAGAGAGAGAACGAGAGAGAATGAAAACCTGTATTAACTCATTCACATTTTTAAGAAACCTAATCTGAAGCTTATAGCTGCCAATTGCCAACTAATTTAGCTAAATGTGTTATATTTATAATCTTTTGTCATGTTTAGCATCTGCGTGTTATGAACATAGCAGAGAATACAAATTGTAATTTCTCATAACGACAAGTAATATTTATGTGCATTCCTCATTTACACAAGCACTACGAGAAGTCAGAAGCAAGTGTAGATTTTGTTAGTGCCTATGAAATGATCAGAGCTACTAACATACTGATGAATGCCGAAATACACGTAACTTTCCATCTGCAAACAGTTAACACACAAATTTGCTTTGCACGTTTCATGAATGAGTGTAGCGAATGAATATCCAAACAATATACTACTATATATTCCAACAGCATACCTAATAAATGGTCCACCTCCAAAAGTAGAAAATGAAAACATGGCAGTGGATGTTGTAACTATGGCCATCATGAATGAATGAATGTGTGGGCAACCCTGCAGTCTTTCAAATTGTAAATCAGAGTTGGTATTTCAGTAGGGCTCATCGCTCTTGTTGGATGCTGTTAATTGTTAACTGTAGAATGTTAAATTGATAAAACTGCAGCCATAATGTAGTTTCTGATATAATACATGATCATAGTATATGTTTTGTTGTTTGGTCAAATGTTACATTTTGTTATGTGTGTGAATAAGTGTGCATCTTGGGATGCAATACTCAATTCAGGAAAATATTCTGATTATTAAGTGTAAACAATCAATCAGTTGAAGTTGTTCTGAAGGACTGTGGTGGAAAAACAACCAACCCCAACTCCATTTTGGATAATTCAAGTTAAGTATCACCCTACACCCTGGAATACATGGATAGATCAAATTAAGAAGAGGCACATTGGTACTTCCTGTACTGGCAAGGGGAGAAGAGGGGTGGGAGATGGAGAGCTACACAACAAGCCTCATTGTCATGCTTGTTATACCTCGAGGTCTTTCTAAATGTATTCACTACATGGAGACTTGCGACTGTTGAAAGAAACAGAAGAATGACAGACCGATGAAGTTGTCCAACATTCTGTAGGGACAGTCCCACTCACAGAGGTGGACCACATGGAACATACAGAACAAGGGTTGACCCACATTGTAGCTTGATATTGGCCTGTTGTGCAAAATAACAGTCAGCCAGTGAATCAGAAATGTTAGATTGAATTATTGTAATCAGATATCTCACAGCTATACTTGTATACCGTTATTATCATGCTGAGTGTGAATGCAGAGCATCACTGAACCATGGTCTGAATATGTTAAAATGAAAACAGACTCATCAGTTTGATGTGAGAGGATCCATGGTTACAAATTACTAATTTACAAACTCAAACAAAAAAAATTCCAAGCTTCATCAACCAGCTAAGGCCTTGATCACACAGAAAGCGTTTTGCAGGTTACAAAATGCGAGGCACACCGCATTACCTTTTTTTAATTGAATGTCACCAGTAAAAAAAATGCTTGCTGCACCTTTTTATTGTTGCCAGGCAACCACCCCAAACACATCCTTACATTAACCAGGCACGTAGCAACACAAAAACAGTGAGCAAAAAGCTTCATTCTCATTAAAAACAATTACAAAAGGTTCCTCTAGCTGCAACAACACTATTAATAAATCAAATATAAAATATACATATAAACTAAGCACAAAAATTAAGGAAATTTGTGTTTGGTAGATAATTTCTTTGTTGTAAGAACTAGTGCAGTGCCCGTAGGAAGTATGTATTTCTATAGAAAAGTGGAAGCTTAAGTAGATTTTTCATGTATGGCCAAATGAGGCTGTGTTTGATGGTTGGATGTACAAAGAGGTGTACATACTCTTACATAGTGTTAATAGAGAAACTGTACATTGGGTAAGACATGAACGTACATTGAGATATGGAGAGACACGCAACATCATTAGGTTTCCTAGCTTTCCGTAGGCGAACAATCTTGAAATGGTAGCTAGCAAGCACGTAACCCTGCACGCCTGAAAGGAAAAACAAACGTTTCCGACCTAGCCATACTTTGGTATGGGAAGTTTAGGCAGTGTTTTAGTCAATGTAACCATGTTGTAGCCATGTCAGCAAACACCATGAGCAGATGAGAACAGCGTGGTGAAACTTAAGAAATACTACTTACCATGAGATTACTGAAACATGTCATGTTAATGCAAACTGCACCACTTCATCTATTCCCATATGGGGGAGGGACGAAAGGGAATGCCATAACCCCGGATGTACACTGGATCCGTCGCGTGCGTGGTCCGGCCGTGGCACGGACTCCTCCGTCCTGTGCCGGGCGTCAATGTCCACTGGAAGCGTATCTATAGCGGCGCGAACGCGAGCGGCTGGAATTGACGGATCGCAAGATCATGATGTCATGTGATAATTTGCGGAAACACTGGAGGTATAAAGACATCAACAAACAAAGAAAAGATTTCTCTACCTGCCGGGGGCCACAAACTTTGACGTCATGTTGTTGTAGCGATGTGAAATACGCTCCGGAGTTTTCATGGGTGTTTTTATTTTGAAAATTGACCGGATACTCTCGTCTTTGCTGCGCCTGACTTCCATTTAGTCTGTGGAAACTGACGCTTCGTCGCGCGGCATCCGTCAAAAAATAGACCCGGCGCGTATTTTTAGCGGAGCGCCGAGCCGCTTCTGGTGGAGCAGTTTACATTGACTTGAATGGCCGCGATTAGCTCCAGCACCATACCTGTCAAGTTTTGGATTTGAAAATAAGGGAAATTTTCCGGCGCTCGCTGCAAGCCGTCCCTCCACCCCAACCAAGCTCCAGTATCCCTTACATTTTAAGACAGGTGTACAAGATATCTAAAAACAACTTGTCAACCGCTTACTAACTACAATTAGGTGTTCAGAATCTGATAGGCCAACCTTTGTTGACATTGAAATGCTGTGAACATTCCTACGTACAGCCTAAATGAAAACACAAAGGGTGTATGAAGCACATTTATTTATTGTTTATAAAACGGGTGCTTCCCATCCTTAAATGTGATTGGCTGAGCCGTGTTCCACGCCGTTGTAAAATCAGTGTAACCCACTGGTAGACCGCAGCGTCTGTGTTGCTTGGCAACCATTCTGTCCACTCGATCTTGCTTGGTGGAAGAATGAATAGTTCTCAGTTTTATTGTTGCATTATTACCAATAAATTGTTGATTCTTTTTTGTGTGTGTTTATTTTATGGGCTATATGTAGGGTAACCGTTTTATAAAGCCCCTTGAAGCCGTGAGTTACAGTGATTTTACAACGGCGGAGGGGCACTGAACGCCCCTCAGCCGTTGTAAAATTACTGTAACTCACGGCTTCTCGGGGCTTATTGCTTAAACATATTTTCAGTTCATAATGTGCCCATCCTGCTCCTCTGTAGGAAAGTAAATTCGCTGTCCCATTTTTCGAGATATTTACAGGACTTCTTTGTTTTTTTGGCAGGAATGCCTTCTCCTTCGTCACATACATCCATCTCTCTCTTTTGTTGTTCCGGGTTTGTTCCCGCTGTCGGCACTAACCTCGCAACAACTGCCACCCAGGCTACTGCAGGTGGCAGCTCTCGCGAGGCTAGTGACAGAGTTCAGTTTGGAGAGGCAGAGGAATGGTTTTTTTTTTATTATAATACGGGAGATTTACGGGAGAATACTAATACGGGAGGACGGCGGGAAAGAGGGGTGAAATACGGTAGTTTCCCGGCCAAAACGGGAGACTTGACAGCTATGTCCAACACCCGCGCCGTGGCTGAATCGCCCACTTCACGGATCCAGTGGACATCCGGGGTAAGCGTGTGCAAAGTTTTGGGTGACCCAGAGCGGTATAGCGGTAGGTAATTTGATCTTGTATTCCGTGACGCGTGGCTACAGCTGCGTCAGAGAGCGCGACAGGCTGACTGGTTACACGGAGGTGTATGGGATTTAAACTTTTAATGATAACGTTGTGAATATCAATCCAAAAAACTTCAAAATGACGGATGCACAACATCGTGCCATGCGCAAGCCATATCCGAAAGCTCAGGTCGATCTGACAAATAGTCAGAGAGATATGCGAGCCACAGACTGACAGACACACAGACACACAGACCGACAGACACACAGACTGACAGACACACAGACTGACAGACAGAGATTCCTTGCTTTTATAGATAGATGCTTCTTGGCAATATAGTTGGAAAGCCTGCACCTTTTAAATGGTGCCACATTTGTAAGGAATATACATTTGTGGGATGAGCAGCAGAGCTGAGTATGTGGGTTGCACCCATGATAAATTTGCCAAATTTTCTCTGCCAATGCCAGGCAGCTTTTTTTTGCTGTTGCTATTGACTCTTGTTTTGAGCTTCTGGTACCCCCAGGTGCCGACAATCAGGTGCCTGATTGTCAGCACCTGATTGTCAGAACCTGTGAGCATGGGTCCTGCTACAATGGTCAGTTTGTGTCTGCTCCAAGAATTGCCATGCCAGGTTTGACTGATCTGAACAGGGCCTGTGCGATAGGCCAACTTCAAGCTGGTGTTCCATAAAACCAAGTTTCAGCATTATTTGGAGTGAGCCCTAGTACCATCTGCAAACTGAAGGCCAACTTCCATATAACAGGGGATGTCAGAGACAGGCCACGAAGTGGGTGTCCCAAGAAGACGGCACCCCAAGAAAACTGCTCCTTTATCAGCACTTAGGAACCGTAGGCTGATTTGCAGTCAAGGTTTGCGGGACGATATGGCTGACGGCTGTCTGCCCACACAATCCGCACCAGACTTCATGCAGCCAATCTCTATTCTCATAGGGCTGCCAGGAGGCCCGTTTGCGCTGATGTCGGCAACACACTACTGGAACCTGAACATGTGGAGAAACGTTATGTTCAGCGATGAGTCCAGATTCTGCCTATGGCAGTTGGATCGTAGGGTTGAAGTGTAAGGAAGACGCGGAGAACACTTTGCTGATTGCTGCACCAATTTGATTCTAAGATGGCGGTGCGTGTAGACGCAGCGACCCGGTGCTCTTCTTCAGTTAGCAGCAACACACTGAGAAGGACTTACACTCGAACTGAACTTTTAAGCCTGAAACAACACTGGACCGGCTGGACCCCCCCCAGAAGGGTTCGACTCGTTCCCGGAGAGGATACGCCGGCGAGAGCGGACAGAAAGGAGGCGACGGCGGCGCTGCAAAAGACACCGGAAACGAAGCAAATGAGCCAGCATCAGAGCTAGGCTAACAGCGGCTCCGCACAAACCAGCGGTTCCAAGCGTCTTTCTCGCCAACGTCCGTTCCCTGGTTAACAAGATGGACGAGATGAAACTATGAGACGTTAACAACCAGATAGACAGCTGTATCATGGTGATAACAGAGACCTGGCTGCATGAAAACATCCCAGTCTATATTAACAACAGCTCAGACACTGCTGTTATTGAGAAACACTGCTGTCCAGACCTGGAGTTTCTAATGTTGAAGTGCAGACCTTTTTATTTGCCCAGGGAAATAACCCAAGTGTTTGTAACTGCCGTGTATATCCACCCGCGAGCTAATGCTAACGTAGCTATGAGCAGGCTGCATGACAGCATCACCAGGCAACAAAACAAACACCCAGAGGGTTTCTTCATCGTGGCTGGAGACTTTAATCACACCAACTTAAAGACTGTATTCCCCAGATTTTACAAGAATGTTTACATTCAAACAAGGAAGGGCAGAACACTAGACCAGGTCTACACCAACATCTCTGGAGCCTACAGAGCCTGCCACTCCCCCCACCTCGGACACTCAGACCATCTTTCCCTGTTCCTGACACCAGCTTACAAGCCCCTCATCTGCAGGTGTAAGCCACAGTACGAGTCACTGCAGTGCTGGACTGAGGAGGCCACACTATCCTTGCAGGACTGTTTTGAGGACACCATATGGGAGCTCTTTGAAGACCCAGACATTGAACTCCACACCTCCTCTGTACTATCATACATCAGTTTCTGCATGGATAAAGTAACATCAAGGAAACAGGTGAAAACATTTCCCAACCAAAAACCCTGGTTTAATGCCAATATCAGAGCACTACTCAAGGCCAGGGATTCAGCACTGAGGTCAAGGGACAGGGAAGCCTACAGGAAGGCTAGAGCAGACCTGAACAGAGGCATCAAGGCTGCTAAAACAAAGTACAGAGAGCAGATAGAGGCCAACTTCAGGGAGAACAACTCCCGCTCCATGTGGAAAGGCATACAGAATATAACTGTCTACAAACGATGCTACAACACCCCCCCCCCCCTCCACTGACACTTCTCTCCCAGACCAGCTTAACACCTTTTTCTCCCGCTTTGAAGAGGACAACAGACAGGCAGAGGACACACAGCTGACATCATCAGAGCACGACCAGCCCCCCACCATCCAACAACATCAGGTACTGCAGTCCTGCGTGGCATCGACACCAGGAAAGCCCCAGGACCGGATGGAGTACCAGGGAGGGTGCTGAAATCATGTGCTCACCAGCTTGCTGCAGTATTCACTAACATCTTCAACCATTCACTGCAGCAAGCCACAGTCCCCACCTGCCTGAAAACTGCCACCATAATCCCTGTGCCCAAATCCTCTGCCATCACAGGGTTGAATGATTACCGGCCTGTGGCCCTGACACCGGTGATCATGAAATGTATGGAGAGACTGGTGTTACAGCATGTCAAGGCTCACATCCCACCTGGCTTTGATCAACATCAGTTTGCCTACAGGTCCAACAGATCCACAGATGACGCCATCTCCATCGCCCTCCACACCGCTCTCAGCCACACTGAAAGCCCCAACACATACAGTACAGGCCAAAAGTTTGGACACACCTTCTCATTCAATGCGTTTTCTTTATTTTCATGACTATTTACATTGTAGATTCTCACTGAAGGCATCAAAACTATGAATGAACACATGTGGAGTTATGTCCTTAACAAAAAAAGGTGAAATAACTGAAAACATGTTTTATATTCTAGTTTCTTCAAAATAGCCACCCTTTGCTCTGATTACTGCTTTGCACACTCTTGGCATTCTCTCCATGAGCTTCAAGAGGTAGTCACCTGAAATGGTTTTCACTTCACAGGTGTGCCTTATCAGGGTTAATTAGTGGAATTTCTTGCTTTATCAATGGGGTTGGGACCATCAGTTGTGTTGTGCAGAAGTCAGGTTAATACACAGCCGACAGCCCTATTGGACAACTGTTAAAATTCATATTATGGCAAGAACCAATCAGCTAACTAAAGAAAAACGAGTGGCCATCATTACTTTAAGAAATGAAGGTCAGTCAGTCCGGAAAATTGCAAAAACTTTAAATGTGTCACCAAGTGGAGTCGCAAAAACCATCAAGCGCTACAACGAAACTGGCACACATGAGGACCGACCCAGGAAAGGAAGACCAAGAGTCACCTCTGCTTCTGAGGATAAGTTCATCCGAGTCACCAGCCTCAGAAATCGCAAGTTAACAGCAGCTCAGATCAGAGGCCAGATGAATGCCACACAGAGTTCTAGCAGCAGACCCATCTCTAGAACAACTGTTAAGAGGAGACTGGGCGAATCAGGCCTTCATGGTCAAATAGCTGCTAGGAAACCACTGCTAAGGAGAGGCAACAAGCACAAGAGATTTGTTTGGGCCAAGAAACACAAGGAATGGACATTAGACCAGTGGAAATCTGTGCTTTGGTCTGATGAGTCCAAATTTGAGATCTTTGGTTCCAACCGCCGCGTCTTTGTGAGACACAGAAAAGGTGAACGGATGGATTCCACATGCCTGGTTCCCACTGTGAAGGATGGAGGAGGAGGAGGTGTGATGGTGTGGGGGTGTTTTGCTGGTGACACTGTTGGGGATTTATTCAAAATTGAAGGCACACTGAACCAGCATGGCTACCACAGCATCCTGCAGCAACATGCCATCCCATCCGGTTTGCGTTTAGTTGGACGATCATTTATTTTTCAACAGGACAATGACCCCAAACACACCTCCAGGCTGTGTAAGGGCTATTTGACCAAGAAGGAGAGTGATGGAGTGCTGCGGCAGATGACCTGGCCTCCACAGTCACTGGATCTGAACCCAATCGAGATGGTTTGGGGTGAGCTGGACCGCAGAGTGAAGGCAAAGGGGCCAACAAGTGCTAAACACCTCTGGGAACTCCTTCAAGACTGTTGGAAGACCATTTCAGGTGACTACCTCTTGAAGCTCATAGAGAGAATGCCAAGAGTGTGCAAAGCAGTAATCAGAGCAAAGGGTGGCTATTTTGAAGAAACTAGAATATAAAACATGTTTTCAGTTATTTCACCTTTTTTTGTTGAGTACATAACTCCACATGTGTTCATTCATAGTTTTGATGCCTTCAGTGAGAATCTACAATGTAAATAGTCATGAAAATAAAGAAAACGCATTGAATGAGAAGGCGTGTCCAAACTTTTGGCCTGTACTGTATATCAGGATGCTGTTTGTTGACTTCAGCTCGGCATTTAACTCTATCAGCCCCAGCAGACTCATCAACAAACTGCAGACACTACAACGTGGAACCTCCCTCTGTCTGTGGATCAAGGACTTCCTGACTAACAGACCCCAGCATGTCAGAATGGGCACCTCCACATCCTCCACCATCGTCCTCAATACTGGTGTTCCTCAGGGCTGTGTACTGAGTCCAGTCTTGTACACACTGTACACTTATGACTGTGTCGCTACTCACGGCTCCAACACCCTCATCAAATTTGCGGATGATACAACCATTGTGGGGCTCATCAACAATGATTATGAGACACCATACAGGGAGGAGGTCCAATTACTGGCGGCCTGGTGCAGTGACAACCACCTCAACCTCAACACCAAGAAGACAAAAGAAGTCATTATTGACTTCCAGAAGTCGAGGACCACACCGCACTCAGGCCTGAGCATCAATGGGGAGGAAGTGGAACAGGTCACCAGCTTTAAGTTTCTTGGCCTGCACATCTCGGAGGACCTGGGCTGGACTGTGAACACCACCCACATCACCAAAAAGGCCCAGCAACGTCTCTTCTTTCTGAGAACACTGAGGAGGAACAAACTCCCTCCACCTCTGCTGAAAAACTTCTACCACTGCACAATAGAGAGTGTCCTCACCTATGGCTGTACGGTGTGGTACGCCAGCTGCACTGCATCTGAAAAGAAACAACTGCAGCGGGTCATCAAGACAGCTGAGTGGATCATTGGCTCCCCACTTCCACGCCTAGAGGAGATCTATTCCAGCCGTCTCCTCCGACGGGCCACAAAGATTCGGAATGACCCCGCCCACCCAGGACACTCTCTATTCACCAGCCTTCCCTCTGGCAGACTCAGAGTCATGAGAGCCCGCACCAACAGACTGAAACACAGCTTCTTCCCCATGACAAGGACATTGTAGCTGCTACAAGAGAGCACTGAACGAAATTTCACTGTATTTATTGCACTGACAACAAAGCTTCTTCTTCTTCTTCTTCTTCTTCTTCTTCTTCAATAGAGTAACATCT
This sequence comes from Cephalopholis sonnerati, assembly GCA_019142605.1. Classification (NCBI taxonomy): domain Eukaryota; kingdom Metazoa; phylum Chordata; class Actinopteri; order Perciformes; family Serranidae; genus Cephalopholis; species Cephalopholis sonnerati. The sequence goes on from JAGQAX010000020.1 coordinate 3,512,385, forward strand.
TTTGGTGGAGGCAGTGTGATGGTGTGGGGCAGCATCTTCCTCACTGGAAAAACTAGGCTTGTCATCATTCGAGGCAATCTCAATGTAGAGAGACATCGAGATGAAATTCTGCAACCAGTGTCAATCCTATATCTCCACAGTCTGGGGCCATACTCTATCCTCCAAGATGACTGCGCTCGCCCCCACAGAGCGGAATGACCAGCATGAGAAGGAGGTGCCAGGCTGTTGTGGCTGTGTATGGTCAAAGTCCTTCTAAGGCAAGTCGTAACACTCCGACGGCATCTTTGAAACACGCCAGGGCAGCTATTTGAACTTAACTCCCTTCACCCATTCAAAATGAATGGGTGAAGGTTTGGTTCTCTACTTCCAGAACTCGCTGGGACATAAAAACTATATGAATGGCATCAGCAAAAAAGACTGATCCAAATCGATGAGAAGACTTGCCAGTTATGTTCCTTAATAAGGTTTAAAACTGCTTTTTTCTTCCTCTGCTTATTCAACTGCGCACGCGCAACCTTCACGACACCGTTTCAATATACGGCTCCAACAACATAAGATGTCACCGGCGCTGGAGCACAGCGTATTTAATAATCATGAGGAAGCAAGCGAGCGCACACCCAGATACCTGTGGCTTCTACAGGTGGTGCAAAGGATCTTTGCAGTGGAGCAGTCGAGATGACATGTAAACAGAAGAAAACACCTTATATTTTCAACTGTGTCTGTTTGTAATTTCATCACGACTATAACCAAGAACGTTTGTTGTCTGGAATAAATAAAGTCGATAGATTATGTCTGTTCTCTTATTATCTCTGGTCGCAGACTGAGAGGCATGCAAATTCACAGGCGGAGCGAGGCGGTGAGGCGTAGCTTTCCACACACTTTCCACACCACACTTTCCCCCGTGACCCTCCCTACTACTGTCAATGGTCCCTCCCTCCGGAGTCCTCTCTGCAGCAACTTGACCAAACTCTTGTTAAGGTGGTTACGCAGCTTACATCACTACAACATGACTGATAAAAAAAATCACCAAACAATTGGCTTTGTGAGTGGCTGAAGAGGCGGGACATGTGCCTACGACCGTCATACTTTCCATACCTTTATTATTATACCTTATTTGTAAATTTGTATTGGCTTTGGCAATATTGTTAATCTACAGTCATGCCAATTAAGCTTACTAAATTGAAATTGAATTGAATTGAGAGACAAAAGGCAGTAAAGAAGGAGAAAGAAAGACAGAAGAAGAAGGAGAAAGAGATCATGACTGTGCTAAGGAAGGCTGCTCCACAAATCCCTGGAGTTACTTCGTATGCTACAGCCCAATACAAACGTACAGGTCACACAGACGTGCACACACCCTACAAACAAAAAGGACAGCAGTCTAAAAAATGAGACCAAATAGAGGAAAGTAACTGAGGGAGATGAAACATTTTATATTTGACAGAACTAATTGAAATTTACATATCTAAAAAAAAGGGAAAAACACTGGCAACCACCTGAGGATGGTCTGTAACCACTTGATAGCACCCTGCATGTTGGCTTTAATTCAGTTAACTGGTGAAATGGCATTGTGCAGTGTCCTAACCTAACACCACCTAAAGAAGTAGATTAGGAAATAAATTCAAAACAGGCAAGTATGGAAGACTGGTTCGCCTATGACGGGTAAGATCCCCCTGCAGAACTCGGGAGAACCTAAGGCAGGCACAGCCACGAGTACTTGGCCTTAGTTGCCACTGTGTGCAGGACAGTATGCAACACTGGGTATCATGTTCTTACACAAGAACAGATGACTTAAAAAAAAAAAAAAAAAAAAAAAAAAATCAACACTGACTAATGGTAAAGGTCATTTATATGGGGAATGTTTAATTATCACACTCACTGTTCTCTCTCAAAATTTTCACAATCTGGTCAACAACTATCTACATTTCAGTCTCAAAATATTTATATGATGACACTTAAAATAACTGACCTATACTGGTGTATGTGCCCAAGCTGACAGAGTTAAAGCCCCTTGTTGGCCAAATCCCTGAGAAAGTAAACAGCAAACTTCATGTCCTCAACCTCCTCCAGCATCCAACAATATATGTCTCCACTGCATCAAACTGTGACTCCACCCATGTGAAATGTTGATCATCAATTGTTGTAATGGCTTTGGCAATATTGTTAATCTACAATCATGCCAATAAAGCTTATTAAATTGAAATTGAAATAAAGTCTCTGGTATGGTTCTTCCACACACTACTGAGGCTCCTGTTTGTTAAATGAATAACTTGTTAAATTGCCAATATGTCTTGTTTCTTTAGACTTCAATCGTCCAATCCACCAAACGACACCAAACAACTGCAATGGCAAATAAAAGCTGTTTGGGATTGGCAGAGAAGATTTGGCAATTTTTTCGTGGGTGCAACGCACACACTCAGCTCTGCTGCTCATCCAGCAAAAGCATGTCCCTTACAAATGTGGCACCATTTAAAAGGGAAATAAACAGGCTTTCCAACAGTATAAGATTTATTGCCAAGAAGCATTGTTACAACAAAGAAATAATCTACCAAACACAAATTTCCTTACTTTTGTGCTTAGTTTATATACATATATACACGCCTGTATATATGTGTATAAATAAATATATATACATATATATAGATAGATAGATAGATAGATAGATAGATAGATATAGATATATATATATATTAGTGCTGTCAAAGTTAACGCATTAATCTCCATGATTAAGAAGAAGTATTAGTGTTAAAGAAAATTTACACAATCACGTGGGTGCTCCGACATTATGTTCCATGTACTTTTAGCGATGGTATGGAGGTCAATTTTTAAGCTAGAACGATGGCCAGGGTATCAAAATAAACTAGAATATCTAACACACATGTTGGTGTCAGTCCTGACATCACAACATGATGGGAATGTGACGAAAAAATGCTTCAGAAAGTACTGACATTTTTAGGACAACAAAACTGGTATGATTCTTTTCTCTCTCTCTCTTACTTGCTCACACGCTCACCCTTTGTCTCTCCCCTTTCTTTAAATGAGCACTGTCTCTCTGTCTCTCTCTGTTGTCTTCATATACATGTTGTCTTCATATACATGGAATATTTAGGAACTTGTTGCACTTTGTATAGCCTTTGTAGATTTGTAGATTTATTTATTTTAAAGAAAGAAATGGGACAGTACATGTTAATGCACATATAAATGTAAACATGTGAGATTGTAGCCGTGTGGCTAATTTCCATCTCTAGTCCCATTGGCAGGTTGGTGTTGTACAACATTCGTTCACAATAAAAACAAAGCAAAACAAAACAAAATAAAACAAAACAAGACAGAACAAACATAGTTAATCATAAAATATACAGGCCAAGGCTCGAGGGACCATGCACATTTCACCACAGCTTGTTGCATTGCACATTGCCCTAGTGTCTACTAAGTGAGAATTGCACACTGCTCGGTTACGTATTGCATTAGATAAATATATACCAACGATGGTAATTTTATGATACTGAGTACCCAATTTTGTGAGAATATAAAGTGCGTGTAAAAAAATGTTAATGAGGAAGAGGAAAGTAATAATAATGTATGTGCTCAGTAATTGCGGATGGAACCCTTAACAAATTAGTTACATTGAATGAATGCACAAGTTCAGACCTGGTTGTGACAACAGTGTTGTTCTTCCAGTAGCCAAGCTTTAAGCTGTTTTGTGAAAGAGGTCAGAGTCGGGAGTTCGCGTATTGTGCTTGGAATTGAATTCCAGGTGTGAGATGCGCGGACAGAAAAAGTGGCTTGACTATGGGCACTTTTTCTAAAAGGGACTACACAGTCACCTCTGGAACCAGCTCTGGTTGATCTGTTTGAGTTTTTTTTCACAAATTCTTGTAGTGGAGGTGGTGCTTGGCCATGGAAGATTTTGTACATCAAGACTGCGTCAGTGTGTTTAACAGTGTTGTCCCAGTTTAAGCGCTCATGCTTTTTTAATATCTGACAGTGATGGTACGTTTTGGGTTTTTTATCTAATACTTTCAGAGCTTGTTTATAAACTGTTTCAATCGGCTTTAGTGTCGTCTTACAGGCCGCTGCCCAGCTTGTTACGCAATAGAGCATATGTGACATGATCATAGTATCAAAATATAATTTTGCTGACTCAGGAGTTAGGTTATTTCTAATGAATCTAAAATTGGATAAGTTAAACTTAATTCTGTTCACAATCTTTTTTATCTGTTGTTTAAAAGAAAGTTGTGAGTCAAGAGTGATTCTTAAATATTTGAACTCTTGTACCACCTCAATTGTTTTACCTTGCACAAAAACGTTGGGATCACTGTCAGTATTTGCCCTATTTGAGAAGTACATACATACAGTCTTGGATATGTTCAAGTATAATTTTGATTTCTCAAGCCAGTTGTACACATTTATCATAGCATCTGTCAGTTCTTGTGCAGCGTGTTTTTTGTCTTTTGCATGGACATACAGAACAGCATCATCAGCATACATTTGACAGGTGACATTCAAAGGACTACAGCTTGGCAGGTCATTTATAAATAAACTGAAAAGCAGTGGACCTAGGACCGATCCCTGTGGTACCCCAAAATGATTGTTACGTGACGTTGACTTCATGTTCTGTATCCTTACACACTGTGTTCTTGAAGAGATGTATGATTCAATCCAGTTTAATGTGTGTGAGGAGAAGTTAAAATAAGACAGTTTGGTTAACAATATCTGGTGGTTAATAGTGTCGAAAGCTTTTCTGAGGTCAATAAAAACAGCACCAATAACACCACCTGCATCCAACTTTGATTTTAAGTTTTCCAGAAAAAAGCAGACAGCCGTCTCAGTAGAATGATGCTTTCTAAAGCCAAATTGCATCTTATTTAAGGCATATGGACTGTTGTTAAGATGTTTAATAATTTGCTCTGCTACAAGTTTTTCCATGACCTTGGAAACTGCGGGAAGTATGCTTATTGGTCTGTAGTTACTGATTATTGCAGGATTACCCGATTTAAAAACTGGTGTAATGACCGAGCACTTCCAGGGGTCAGGGAAGGACCCTTCATGTATGGATTTATTGATAATAGTAGTCAAGGGTGCTATGAAGGAGTCCTTGTGATATTTCAGAAATGCATACTAAATGCATCTTTGGCTTTAGAGCTTTTAAGACCACTAATAATCTTATCAACCTGTGACTGTGACACTTCACAAATTAAGAGATGGTGCGTCGTTGTTCAGCGGCATTGGTGGGTGGTGATCTATCTGAGGGCAGGAGCTTCGCGTCAGGTTTTTAACAGAGTCTATAAAGTGATCGTTCAAAGCTGTTGCAATGTCCCTTGGATCATGAATGACTTTCTCATCCAGCTGTAGCTCCCTAATTTCTCTGTCCCTAATTTCTCTAGCCTGACAACAAGCGGGTAATGTTCAAGCTAAACATTAATGATCTAAAAGTAACAAAATTACCGTCTGGTCAGCTAAAAGTTCCATCGATTTTCAGAGATGATAATGATCACACAGCATGATGTTAAAATGATGAAAAAAATGCTTCAAACTATCGTTTTTTTTTTTTTGGACAAACATACCTGATATAGTCCTTTTCAAAAGCTCTCACTTTCAGTCTCTCCTTGCTTCCCCTTTTCCACATGAGTGCTGTCTCTCTGCCTCTCTCCCACAGTGTCGTCTTCATATGAACTACTGCAGTGGAGCCCTGGTTGCAGCCTTTAGTTTTTTTGTTAGCCTACATTAATAACAAATAGGCTACTTTCGCTTAGCCAATGACAATAGTTTATGGGATTCATTGACTTTTATAAACTATTGACTTTAAACAAGAGCATTTGAATACCTTTTTTGATCTTATATAATAATTCCATGATGTCACATTCCAACATGTTATTGCAAATGGATGACATGAAATTATTTGTGATTAAGCACAGGATTTTTTTTTTTTTTTTAACTTTTGGACAGTATTAACTTTAGAAAGCAATTAATCACTATTAATCTAGATTAATGGATTTTAAAACATAGACCTACTGTCTATTTTTGTCAGCTAAAAACCATTTCCCTCAGTGAAAACAAAGTATTTATTTACTTTTATTTCACAGATAAGAAACAATAAAAATTTTGAAGACAATAAAGCTCCCACAAAATAACATTTTAAGTCTTGTGTGTGATTTATCCTGGCTTCATATGAGTAGAGGAAATGTCCGCTAGCCGCTAAGCTAATTTCTAAAATGGAAAATGTTATGGGCTTGTCCTAATAACATTAGCATGTTGTATTTGTGGGGAAAATGTGTCCAGCAAAAGATAAGTGTTTTGTCTGTGAGTCCTATGAGTTATAACAAAGTCGATTTCTGTACTTGTGTTTGCAATTGTTGCCATCAAGCCATGTTTAATGTGTGTTTGGGGTGTGTTTTGAATCAACCAAATTTCACAGAAATCCCACTGTCCACCAGTGTTTAGAAGTTGTAATTGCAGAGTGACACAGACACACCACTGCACAAGTATAAATGCTCACAATGGTGTAGGCCATGTGCGTAGGCTACTTTGTAGACTCTGCATTGAGCTGATGCACCAGTATAAATCTGCCTTGAGTAAGCACATGTATCAGTCACACACGCAGTTTTATTTGGCTACTTGTCAACTATGCTTGGTCATACACCAAACGCAAAAAACATAGCAGCGTTTCTCCTGACCCCACTATACAATGTATGTAAGTGAACAGGTGACATGTAGCAGTCACATGCATGCATTCTGGCTTATATTAAGATACCTGTTAGTTCTATCTAGTCACCCATAAATATAACATATGTCTCTTTTGATGTTGAGATAGAACTTGAAGTTGCTGCCATATGGTTTCAATCTAAAAGAGACACAGTTAAGCCTTTATTACAGACTGAGCAAAATAAACAAGCCATGCAGCACGCAAGTTTTTGTGTTAAGTGTGTACTTAGACAGAGTGAGTCTGCTACAAACACAACAAGGCAACCTGTCAAACTCAACAAGCTTAACAATTACCTTGCCAGAGCCTCCACCAGCAGAATTAGCATATTTAAAGGAGAGTTCCACTTGAGGAGAAAGATAATGATGGTGGGCTCAAAATAGCTATGCTGAACATTCATGCTTGTGAACACATACGTGTGTGCACATGCACACATAATATGCACATCTATACACGTCAACAACAGGCACATGGATATGCTACATCTTAGTGTAGTTGATAACATAACCTATCACCCAATATGTTACCTTTACTTAAGACGCAAAACTGTATTAAATGGGTTTTTCATACAGCCTGAGGATTGTCTGGAATGGATTTGAAGCTAGTGGCAACATAATGGAGTCAAGTAAGCAATATAAATGATCTTTACATAGTATGCTGTTGCAATGCTGCCTTCAAGCATTCCCTCTGTGAAAACATCAAGAAATGTCTCATTCAAATAACTGTATTTATTCAAGTTTCTTGCCAAGAAGTACGTTTTACAAGATTACACTTGAACACATCATGATAACTTTTAATTTACCTTCACCCAACACTAGATTTTACTGAATAGAGCTTAAATGCATTGTAATGTAACTCAAGGCAACCTCCATTAGCTGTTAGTTCTTGCCACCACCTGCTAACAGCTAACTAGCTCTTCACCTGCTGATGTCACACATTTGTTGTTCACAATATAGCATTATGAGGGTAACAACAGGATCATTCCCTGATGCATCCGCAATGAGTTTTCTGTGTCCTTTTGGCCCAAAGGCATTCTGGGGGAGGTCACCGTTCATCCCAAACAGATTGTCTAACAATGCGAATATTGGCTAATATCGATATCGATCACCCTTGCTGTCAGGATACAGGAAACCAAAAGCAGTTTCTTGTGCCAAAGGTCAGACACTTTGTCATATCCACCTTTGCTCCTGACAGATTAGAGTCAAAATGCACATTCAGTACACACAGTTAAGTAGAGCTACAGTTATAGCTCGACTATGCTATTTAATCGGACTACTGCCCTTGTCCCAGTATACAAGCACGGGAGGGGAATCGATTTATTGACCGAAGTATGTCCGACTCCACAATGATAGGTGGTGATATGCCCCCTTTCAGCTTGTTGGTATTGGACCTTTTTTCCAGTTGACCTATTACGTCACAGACCAAATAATCGACAAACAAGTTAGCTGCGGTTAGCTGACGGCAAACTGGTATCATAGTGGACAACCTTACAGCTCTGTACACTTTGTAGGTGTTCTTTAATATTTAAGTCTTTCAACTGCAGTGTTGATTTAAAATCTCAGTGGTGAGAAAAGCAAAGCAGTGAAAACTACCAGTCACTGCCTTGCTTTTCTTACCACAATGCCCTGGTCATGCTCTCAGTGACGTGGACACCAAAGTATTTGAAACTATCCACGCTCTCCAAGGATCCGTTGATATTAAGGGGAGCATAGTTCCTTGGTTGCTTCTTCTCAAAGTCCACTATCACTTTTGTAGTTTTGCTGACGATCAGGAGTAGGTTCATTCATTCATTCATTTTCCATAACCACTTATCCTGTTAGAGGTTGTGAGGGGGCTGGAGCCTATTCCAGCTGACACTGGGCAAGAAGCGGGTACACCCTGGACAGGTCACCAGGCTGTTATATAGAGACAGACAACTGTTCACACTCGCATTCACACCATATGGCAAATTTAGAGTCACCAATATACCTAACCTCCATGTCTTTGGACTGTGGGAGGAGGCTGGAGAACCAAAAAAAAACCCACCACTGACAAAGTGAGAACTTGCAGACTCCACACAAAAGGGCTTCCCCCACAGCACTGGAACCCCCCACCCAGAGTTTGAACCACGGACTGTCTTGCTGTGAGGCGACAATGCCAACTACTGCACCACTTTGCCACCCATGAGTAGGTTAATAAACTCAAAGTATTGTTTTAATTAAATAAATCAAAGCGGAAACACTGGTGCTTTTATTTTTGAAGCACCTGGCTTGTCTTGGGCTGAAGTGTTGATGTTTTTGTGTAAACTTGAAGCTTTAACTTGACAGTTAGATGTTAACAGTTACCAGAAAGGTAAACTGTTAGTGTTGCACAGTTAAATGTGATGATTTATTAATTGTGAGCTAGGATCAAACTAAGAGCTCTCCAGTGCATACATTAATAGTATTTACGAGTGCTCCATTGTCGCAAAATGCAACTATATAGTTACAGTCTGGAGCCCCGCAGACACAAAAGCACATGTTTCGCCTGCTCACACACTTTTGGTCAGGAGTCTGGATGGGCAGAGGAGTGTGTGTGTGAGCCTTTCTTTGTGTGTGTGCATGTGTGTGTGTGCGTGTGTGTGTGTGTGTGTGTGTGTGTGTGTGTGTGTGTGTGTGTGTGTGTGTGTGTGTGTGTGTGTGTCTGTGCGAGTGACATAAAAAAAAAACATGACAGTTTACACATAATGTTTGCAATATAGTCATTTCATACGTCGCACAAGGCAAGGAACAAGCTGAAATGCACTGAGTATAATCGATATATCACCCATCCTTATTTGGGATCAACAAAGCTCTTTGTTGTCACTTCACAGTACCTTGGTTTATACAGAAAATTCCTCCTCCACACTGTATTGAGCTGTTTGTCAGGTTGTGCATATTTTGAACAGGCAATTATGATGATTCTAACAACACATGAAAGCAGCACAACACCCTGGTCAGCCCTCTCTTCTCCACAGATAACACCTGTAACTTCAGTGTTTACTACCATTATTGTACCAACGTCACTTTAGTAACGCTCTGTGTAGTGAGACAGGCCTGACAAATGTGTAGAAAGCAAGAACAGTATGTAGAAATGGAGAGAAAGGACATTAGCAGCGTACTGTTCCACATATCTCCCTCCATGGCGTGATGGTCAGAGAACGCCAAGCACCACTGGGTGCTGGGCTGAAGAGAGAGAGAGAGAGAGAGATGTTCTGATGTTCTGAAAAGATGTTGAGAGTTGAGTTGAGAGAACATGGACATGAACATGAGCTCCTGAATATTTTTGCTTTTTTTGGATGTTTGAAACTGGGAGAAAAGAGAAGAGAAAACCATTGTCTATCGAAAAAAAACTCCCAAGAAGGAAAAAAAAACAGCAAAACAACTCAGAAAACAGTGATAGACTGGAAAACAACAGAACCAACTGCCAAACTGACAGTTAGCCTAACTGTCCAACTAGCAACAAAAACAAAGGTCAAACAAAGAGGAGGAAAACAGCTGAAGACGTGAGTGAAACCATCAGAGAGGAAATACAATATTTAAAGGGAGGAAACAAGTAATTGCTGAACACTAAATAAGCTTAAGCTAGCATACAGCTAGCATAATACGGCTAGCCGTAAACAAGATCCGTAGCAACTGTTGCTAAGGAATTTAGATGGCAGCAGTTCAGCAGCAGCAGAGCCTGATGGAATCCACCAAAGGCTGTACAGAGGCTGTTCCTCTCCTCTATCCTCCTGATGTAACCAACGAGACTGCCAGGAAGGCATATAAACAAAAACTGTTAAAAGAAAGACCAAAAAACACTGTTTTCTGACCGCTACAAGACCGGGAAGGTCAGCAACCTGATCTTCTTTACAGACCAGCCGCTAACATGGCACTCTGCCATCAGTGCCCACTACCCCTCTGTCAAAAAAGAGGGGATCTAACGGCTGGAAAATAAAAATAAAAGAAGCAGAGGATTCAGATATTGTCATGATGACAGTAAATCTATACAAGAACGGGACTATCATGGTGCAAGGGAACCTCAAACTGTTTGAGACAGACTTCCTCCTTATAAAAGAAAGAGCCCAGCAGGAGAGATCTAGCTCCACTGACAGTTCCCAAACCCTGCCAGACACTCCCAGCTGCCTAACTACTGGGCAGCCCCCTGAAGAGAAGGAGCCCACAAGCCCAGAGCAGGTCCAGGACCCCCAGCTGAACCGCACCATCCACGACCTGAAGGTGAAATTCACAGACCTAGAGAGAGAACTAGTTCAACTGAGAGAGCTGATCAGCCAACAACCATACCAGCCCACCACAGTTCAGCCTGACCCCTGTACCATCAACACAGAACTGGGCATGCTGAGGCAGGACAGGGACAGCTGCAGGAGGGAGCTGAGCCTGCTCAGGACTGAGATCAAAGAGCTACATCAGGACAGAGAGCAGCATATAGCAGCACTAACAGCTCTGACAGAGGAGGTGAAGGAGCTCAGAGGGGAGAGAGAGGAGCACAGGAGAGAACTTACCTCTCTGTCAAAGGAGGTGGAGGAGCTCAGAGGAGAGAGAGAGAGGAGCACAGGAGAGCACTCACCACTCTATCAGAACAGCTTCAGGAGAGAGGTGAGCTACACAAGATCTGGATGAACAACTAGACTTACATCCAGACCATAACCAGGACCCTGTGAGCAGCCAAGACCCACCAATCCAAGAACCTACCTCCACCCTCAGCTCCACATCCAGTCCACAGACCAACGCCACACCCACACCTCCTCCCATCCCACTGACCAGCACCACCCCTCATTCCTCCAGACCAGCACAACAGAGAGAGAAGACAGACATTGTCCTCCTCATCGACTCCAATGGAAAATTTCTTAATGAAAAGAAACTTTTCCCCAACCACAAAGTGGCTAAAATCTGGTGTCCAAACACCCACCAAACCATAGACCTGCTGTCAGAGGAGCGGCTTGGATCTCCGAGTCACATCATAATCCATACTGGCACCAATGATCTGCGGAGCCAGCAGGAGAGGGTGTCAGAGTCACTTAATAGAGTGATAGAGAAAGCCTCCACCACCTTCCCCAGCAGCAGAGTGATCATATCCACTCTGCTCCCAAGGAAAGACTTCCACCCCGACACCATCCACAGGATCAACAGCAACCTGTCCAGAGACTGCGCACAGAGACCCAATGTCCATTTAGCCCACCACCCCACCCTGGACATCAGCTGTCTCTACAACCACGTCCATCTGTTTAAAAACACAGTCCCCATCTTCGCCCAAACACTGAAAAACGTCACTCTCAACAGAGACCAATCCATGGCCCGCAGAAAAAGCATACCAACCCACAACCCCCAGAGAACACCGAGACATCCCCAACCAATATCCAGACCAACACAGTGGAGACAAGACCACCCTCAGCCCCACCCACATCAAGTCCCAATTAGACCCCACCAAGGCAACCACAATCCCCATCAAACCAGACCACAGCCACTCCTGTCCCTAGGGGCCCCACCCCAACCACAGCGACAAGAGCCACATCCTGGCCCACTGACTTATGCCCAGGTGGTCCGGAGAGCAGCAGAACCAACCTTAACCACCCCTCCACAAAATGAGTTGAGGGACATTCAGCAGATGCTCAGCCTGCTTTGCTCTCATCTGATTGGACAGGTATCACAATAGACACTGTATGAAGTATTATTAGAGTATTTCTTGTTCTCATACAGCTTAAAAAAAAAAAAATTACATTGTACATACGTATTGATTATTTTGTATTAATTACATTGGATTGTTACCTTTTATAATATGTTATGTAGATTCTCTTAAATTATTTTCTTTGACATAGTAGTTTATCTCATTTTGATCACCAAATGCAGCCATTTGAGTATTAAATACAATAAAAACAAAATCTTTTACCATTTCTTGTTTGAATGTTCAGGGTCTGAGATCTTTTGCTCTTGGCCCTAAGAGCAGGACCTCAGACTTTATTAGAGAGTTAGAAAATGCAGATGTGTTTATATTACAAGAGACTTGGAGAAAGAAAGACAGTAGAAGGAGGAGAAAGAGATCATGACTGTGCTAAGGAAGGCTGCTCCACAAACCCCCGGAGTTACTTCGTATGCTACAGCTCAATGCAAACGTATAGGTCACACAGACGTGCACACACCCTACAAACAAAAAGGACAGCAGTCAAAAAAATGAGACCAAATAGAGCAAAGTAACTGAGGGAGACGAAACATTTTAAATTTGACAAAACTAATTAAAATTTACATATCTAAAAAAAACAAAGAAAAACACTGGCGACCACCTAAGGATGGTCTGTAACCCTTGATAGCACCCTGCATGTTGGCTTTAATTCAGTTAACTGGTGAAATGGCATTGTGCAGTGTCCTAACCCAACACCAACTGAGAAGGTAGATTAGGAAATAAATTCAAAACAGGCAAGTATGGAAGACTGGTTCGCCTATGACGGGTAAGATCCCCCTGCAGACTCGGGACAACCTAAGGCAGGCACAGCCACAAGTACTTGACCTTGTTGCCACTGTGTGCAGGACAGTATGCAACACTGTGTCTCATGTTCTTACACAAGAACAGATGACTTGGGAAAAAAAAAAAAAAAAAGAAATCAACACTGACTAATGGTAGGACAAAAAATGACCAGCACAAGCACTCGAGTCTGTTTTAACCACACTGAGCCAGTATGCTGCCTTTTAAGGTGCTTCAGGTGGTTGCCAGGGCATCGTTAGGGGGTCGCTAATACCTCATCACAAGAGGTCATTTATATGGGGAATGTTTAATTATCATACTCACTGCTCTCTCCAAAAAAAAAAAAAAAAATTCACAATCTGGTCAACAACTATCTACATTTCAGTCTCCAAAAATTTTTATGATAACACTTAAAATAACTGACCTATACTGGTGTATGTGCCCAAGCTGACACAGTTAAAGCCCCTTGTTGGCCAAATCCCTGAGAAAGAAAACATGGCCCTCTGCAACTTCATGTCCTCAACCTCCTCCAGCACCCAACAATATATGTCTCCACTGCATCAAACTGTGACTCCACCCATGGCAAATGTTGATCATCAATTGTTGTAATGGCTTTAGCAATATTGTTCTTTTCAGTCTTATTGATGTATATTATATGTTTCCATTATCTGTTATATATATATAGAGAGAGAGAGATTTTTTTTTCTTTTCTTTTTTTCTTTCAATCATGCTAATAAAGCTTATTAAATTGAATTTGAAATTGAGAGAGAGGGAGGGAGAGAGAGAGAGAGAGAGAGAGAGAGAGAGAGAGAGAGAGAGAGAGAGAGAGAGGGAGGGAGAGAGAGAGAGAGTCTGGAATTGGAAAGTGTGTGTATGTGTGTGGTGATGTCTCCAAGCCCGGATGGTAATTGTCAGGGTTTGGCAGGGCAATCAGTTCCATGCCACTGAGCGCTACGTCTCTACATGTTCTACAGAAACTCTCAGTGTACACACACACACACACACACACACACACACACACTAGACGCCTGACCCCCCACACCTGTTCACTGGTGTGAGACGGAAGTAAGAACCCTGTTCCCCACTGCCTTGGCTCAGAGGAACAAAGGAACAACCTTCCACACACACACACACACACACACACACACAGACTGCATGTCAAGACTGAAGATGCTCTATCCTCAAATAACTAAGTTCAATCTCAACACACACTTCAGTTGAATACACAACATTGTAGAATTACAGTCAACTGCACTCAGCTCTTACTTACTGTGCATCACACTCATATAATCACACTGATGGCATACGGACACTGTCATCCTTTCAACTGGCAGACTGAATAAATATAGGAAGTTCGGAAAAAATCATGTTTTGGCTTAAAACACCCACTTTTGGTGGCACAAAAGCCACTGTAAAAGCAGCAATGGGTTGCTGAAAAACTCCCAAATTCCATGACTGAAAAGCCACTGGGAAACACTGCAATAATTGGGTGAAAAACACCCAGGTTCTGTGCCACAAGCATTGGTGTAAAGGCCTTGAAGTGTCGCTAAAAGACAACCAGTGTTGTCACCGGTTGGTCTCAAACAGTAGTCTGCAGCTTGGCAGGCACCTTGCCCAGGTGACACACCATCCACCATCCCCCATCCCCTTTCACCTCCTGATGACTAAGTCATCTCATATATAATACGTACTTAGCATATAAATTAAGGGTGGGAATCTCCAGACACCTCACAATCTGATTTAATTATGATTCAAAGGGCAACGATTTGATAATAAAAGGATTACTGATGCATCACGATGCATCAAATGTTTTGATTTCTATACATCATTTATTTTTCTCAATGTGTGACTACTCTTCACTTTTGCCACTGGGGCCTATCTGCCTTTCCTAGGCCTACACAGAAAGCCTCCTCCATGCCCCTGTGTGGAAGCTTAAGGCGGAGAGAGCACACCTCTCCACCCCTCCACATGCCTACATGGAAACCCTTAAGGCAGAGAGAGCACACGTCTCTGCCCTTCCATGTGCAAACTAGGAAAGCCTGAGGCAGAGACAGCAAGCCTTCCCGTGGCAGCAAAGACCCTCTGGGAACAGAACAGAGCCAGCATTAATGACAAACAGAAATGATAATGATAAGTTAGACACAGCATGAAAAAGAGGGGCAGGGGTGGAGGCATCTTGTAAAGTGGCTTGCAGAGGAAGCAGTGACAGTAGGCAGGCCAAAGCAGTTTATATAGGGCATACAGAATAATATTTGCCAATTGGCTGCATAAAAAGGAATCATGTGATCTATCAGCTGATTCCCTTCCATCATTTAGCCGCTCCATCAGTTGACTGGGCTGCTTGAGATCAGCTGATGCAGCTGGGATATAAGCTGAGCTTGACATCGGGTCCTGTCTGAACTAATGCTATGCTCAATGTTATTTAATAATGTGACCCTCTATGTTGTGCTTCACAGTTGGAGAACTAATAACTGTGCAGCATCCTTGAGCGCTCAGAATGGGAAGCTATTGCATTGTATGTTGTAGCCTGCGATTCAGTAGGTGCTGTAATTGTACAATCTGCATACATCAAACTTGATGTTGTACCCAGGTTTATTAAGATTGCTGAAATCTCACAGTCTGTAGGAGGCTTTAGAGATGCGCTATTTGATGGAACCCTACGAAAATGAAAGCATTACGGATATGCCATAAGATACTACTGTTTATGCAGCAGTCGTCTCAGCCCCCGACTTTATCTACAGCGGTACCTCCACAGGTCTGAACAAACTGACACAATGTTTTTAGAAAAAATGGGAGCAAAAACAAAAGTGTTGTTATTTTTTGTGTAGTTAGGATACACAAAGGCAACAACATTATCTGTTACAAGGTAAAGATCTTTTACCATTTTAATTTGATAATGTGTTATAAACTGAGAATGATAAATATGGTATACAAACAGGAGAACACATGAGTAATCCTCACAACGTGCAAGGGCAGTAGACAGCTCCACCCTGACATGGGTTGTAATACATCACAAGACACAGACACACACACAGACTCAGATTTGTGAATCAGTCACGAATCATCACTCACCGTGGAACCCATATGTTGTTGACAGCAAATCAACTGCTGTTAGCTGAATTGTGGCTGACCTTTTGCAAATGAGGCGGCCATTGTGAAACTAATGACTCTAAACACAACAGCGTAGCCATTTTGACAGCGAAACAGTCCCCTCAGTCAACATCAAAATGTGTTCATGAGCGTCACCCACTTGTCTGACTACAGGATGTGTGTGTGTGTGTGTGTGTGTGTGTGTGTGTGTGTGTGTGTGTGTGTGTGTGGGAGGCATAGGGGTGTGCATGCAAACATGTTATATTGGTCCGCCCACACACACAAACACAGAACCAATATGACAGTAGCGATATATTCCACTACCTCAGAGAAACATAACAGCCTAAACATGGCCAGCATCCTGTGGAGGGACACATAAAGTGTTTTTGTGTGTGTGTGTGTGTGTGTGTGTGTGTGTGTGTGTGTGTGTGTGTGTGTGTGTGTGTGTGTGTATTCTGGTATAGCCCCAAGGGACTACAGATCCTAGTGACAGCATCTGTCTGAGCAGTGAGAACAGTAAATCTTGAGAAAAGTGCATAGACTGTACAGTCTGTACCCAGCCTGTGAAACACGTACACTCTCACAGATTTACATATGCTGATACAAGTCAGAGGTTCAGCTACATTGATAACAAACCAAGTCCCTAATTCTATGTGAAATTTGCTAAAAGTCAATTTGGCAGTCAAAACCTAATCTTTACAAGTGACATTTCCTCTTCATCATGTGTGTGTGTGTGTCAGTGTGTTCAAACAGCCCCTCTTGTACCAACTAGCTATAATTTCTAATCACACATCTCCTCCAAGCCTTCCACTTTGTAAAAAAAAAAAAAATCCCACAGTGAGAGAAATATGGAACTTTATTGTGCCCACCACAGTTTTAACTTCACATTGAGTTTGTGGTCAAAACATGTTGGTGGCTGTGCTGAAAGTAAAGTTACCACCAAGAAAAGTCAAGCATAGGCCAACACTGTTAGCATTAGCAGCTAATGATGTAAAGATTGCAATTTTGGTGGCAATTTAGTGAAATGAAATATGATTCTGTTGACAGTCATGTTGGAGGCATGTGTGATTCCAAAGATCAGTCTTGCAGTTAAGTATCCAGACTTCTTTTCTTCCCTTCATCATCTTATGATGATCATTCGTAATTTAACTCAAATGTAATTAGTGGAAATATGCCCATCTTTGTGGTGCAAAGTGGTGCAAGTTTGTTACGATATCCAGTAATGCAATGAACAAACTCTGGCCAACACATTTTCACTCCGACCTTGTCACATATCGACATTTGGTCATGGACTTGTCGAGATATGACGTAAAAGGTACCCTGAGTGACTGACATTCTGGGATGCTGGGTCAACTTTAGTCTGTTACATGCATTGCATTGCATGCATCCATTTTCACAGAAAATGTACAGTTTGTGTAGAGGGCTGGAAACTGATAAAGAAGTGGGAAAAGAAACAGTTTAAGAATGGGGAAAAAGTAGAAATAGTTGGAGAAAATAGATGAGAAGACCAGACACCCCTACTATCATTTTTTATTATCTTTTTTTCATTTAGTTTTTTCATGAGTTTTATCATTCACTTGCATTCACACTAATACAGTGCTATGACACATTCAGGCCGCTAGGTGGCGCATCGCACTTGTGGTAGGATAGGATTTCCACGTAAACAAGAAGAATAAATCCTGCTGCCGTGAAGTTAACACCAGCACAACGTGTATCTCCTTTTATTCTTACCACAGGTCGGTAAATATACATGTAATCAGGTGTGCATGACATGTGTGAAGAGTTAAACATGTGACTCAAGGATTAGTCGTGTACATACGAGCCAAAGTAACGAGTTTTATAGATAGTTTCATGTTAATTGAGAGACGGCCGTGTATGCTAACTGGCTAATGCTAGCGGACCTGTATAGTAGTGTGTGAAGAAAGACGACTTGCACTTTATTACTGAATCTGTTCTCATGCAATATGTGTTTTTCTGGTTTTATCTGTAGTCAAATGGGTATTTGTGTGTTATTGCCAAAACCAGGAAATGCTATTCTGAAGTCGAGATGCAGCGTCATTGCTCAAGTGAATGTGAAGTTATATGAGGAAATATGTTTATGGAAATAATGTTATTCATGACTGGTTTGAGACAACAAGGATAAAAAAGGATGAGATAGTCTATAGGTTAAAAGGGTAATTACATGATTTTGAAGAATGTGTTGGTTAAAAAGTAATTGTTAAAAACAAATTCATTTATTAGTTCATAATGATAAAAAGATATGGATTAGAGAACATGGTAAAATGTCTCTGATTATTGGTTAAAAATGTATTTACTTAATGTTTATGTGTTGAACAACTGAGTGTTGGAAAGCAGATGAATATGTGAATATTGTTGTGTTGACAATGCTATAAAAATGGCCATCTAATACAACAGTGGGACTGAAGCTCAGGCCGATAGATTTCACGATTCTGTTGAGTTGATACCTGAAGTATAGGATTTCCACGCAAACAGGAAGAATAAATCCTGCTGCCGTGAAGTTAACACCTGCACAACGTGTATCTCCTTTTATTCTTACCACAGACAAGACCACGGACTTGCCGCCTCCCTGGCTAGCCAGTTAGGGAGGCAACATTTGCATATAGTCTCTTTCAAAATAAAAGCACTATGTCAGTACAACACTGCAAATTGACGTTTTTTTCCTTCAACAACAAACACATCTGGTTAGGTTTTGCCAACACATGCAAATAGTTGGGTTTAGGAAAAAAGAACAGGGTTTGGCTTTACAATCTTACAGAAAGCAAACACTGGCAAGTGTTCTGGACTGGACTGGGAAGTTGGTGGTTGTTGGACCCAGCCGCTACCCTAACTTTTGTTGTTGTCTAATGGTGTGTCTCCCTGACACCATCAGGTACTAGTAAACAATAACAGCAACCAGCCGCGTATCATGCTGATGTGAAAGGACGGCTTTATTTGTCAGTGTCTGATGATAGAAATCAATGACTAAGAACCAATCTTCACTGACTTCAGAGTGAGACCAGGTTGGTTCAGGTGCTGCATTACTCTCGCGGTCAAGTTCAGCCTCTTTCACTCAAACATAGTCAGTCACTGACATTTTTGAATCAATGCCAATCATCCATTTTAACTACATAATGCATCTAAGAGTTGATTATTCCCCCCACCCCTAGTTTAAATGTAACTTATTCATGGTTTTCAGAAACGAACAACGGCAAAATTTTCTTTGGGCAACTGGGCTGACCCTCGGCACCTGTGTGCCAGCTCATTTCAAGTCTCACATCCAAATAAAATCCAGATAAAAGTTAAAATCCTTTCGTGTACACTTCAGCATGTGTCTCCACTAGGGAGATCACTAATCCAATTGGTTTTCCCAGGCTACATACAAATCAGGATAATTCCTACTTCAGTCCAGAGGGTGGTGCTAATGCACCTGAAGCATTTCACTAGCTGCCAGAAAATGCCAAAAGAAGAAGAACGTGTAAAATTCTAGTTAAGTTGCAACAACAACAATTAGGCTAGGTAGCTTACAATGCGACAACCGACCACATATCATGCAGACTTGAAAGAACAGCTTTTTCGTCAGTGTCTGATGTCAATCACTGATCAAGTGCCGGTTTTTGACGATTTCGGAGTGAGACTGGGTTGCTCTGGCACAAACTGGACTGTTTGTAATTTTGGAACGCTGTTGGAATATTGCATATTATCTGTTTTGAGTTCAGAGCACCACACTCTCAGAGCAGCAGCACACCAAGTGCAGTGAATGTGCTTTACTTTACCAATTGTTAACCCTTTAAAAACTGGAGAAATATCATTTTTTGTGCTGTATACAGATGACTTTGACAAGCATTTAAACCTTTAAAAGCTAGCAATTTCTGTGATTTCTTTCAAAAAAGGGCAATGAGCAACTTGGCAAGAAATGTCCTGAAATGTGAGTTTTTCTTTGAATACAGCCATATTTTTATGGTGGTAATCTAAATTACTCAGAAGGGCCCATTTTTGGCCCAACATATAGTTGGAGGGCTTGCTCTCTATGGGTCCCCTCACCTCATGGCCCCCACTGTCTATATTTACACCCTTGAGTGCAACTGTAAGTGACACCAAAATGTGATATAGACTCCCAGCATAAAGTTTTATTACGCGACTATTTGTAAAAACATTTTCCTGCCAGTATAGCAGATAGCCTTCTGAGATGTACTTGCCAAACAGAAAATCTACCTGTATTTGATCCTTGGTGGGTGTTAATTTCAGACCCTGCTGATGGTATGTTGACTCTGAGCCCTAAAAGTAAAGTGGGGTTAGTGCTGTATGCCATAATCTAGCTAGCCTGGCATACTGACACCAGCAGCTTGCATTAGAGCAGACAAACACACAGTCCATTCCTTACATATTTACTCGAGTAGTTTTAGTTTTCAAAATGTTATAATTAAAACTTCTATTCAATCTTTGTATAATGAGTATTTTTTCTACTAGAGCCTCATGCCTACTACTTCCACACACTCTTGTATACCTTCTTGGACTATGTGTCTAGATATCCATTAAATCTGCTGGGAGGAAGAGTTACACACTCCTTCCAAACACACTTTTCCTGTGCGAACGAATCTATGGAGAACAAACATATTAATGTATTTTCATTACAGTTTCTGAGTGTCATTAGGCAACACGTTCACCTCCAGCGCTCTGCAATTCATATGATTTTCCAGCACATCCTTCTCATTATTAGCACCCCCATTAATCAATTCATTTCAAAGGCCGGCAAACACAGTAATGTGAGCCACACTGGTGATGCCATGTTATTTACTCTTCCTCTTTTATACCCCCCCCCCCCCGATCTTTTTCTATAACATCCCATCATATTTCCACACCCCCACTTCCCTTTCCTTCTCCAAATGTGTTGTTCCTCTCTGTTGTGTTATGTTGTGTTAAGCCTCTTTGGTTTGAAAGAGGACAGCCATCCATAGAGGAACAGTAATTAGGGGACAGGAACTGGCAACTGCCTGCTGAAAGACAGAAGAAAGACGATAAAAAAGGGAAATGGGAGAAATGCAGAAAGAGAGAAGAAAAAGGAGCTGGGAAAGGGAAGAAAGAAAGGAGGGACATAAATAATAAAAGATAATCCCCCGTGTCTGGTGAAAAAGAGGCACTATCCCCCCTCTATCTCATTTTTCTATAAATATCCCACTCTATTTTCTGCTTTGGCTGGACATGTAGTTTAGACAGCAAAAGAAAGGCGAGGGAAAAGAGAGAAGAAAGAGGGAGGGAGGAGAGAGGAGTGTAGAGGAGGGAGATTGTTCCAAGTGAAGGGATGCCAGCCTGTGCATGTCAGCATTTCCAGGCTGGCAAGAAAGCAGCTCCCAACCCTCCTCCTCTGGGTGAGCTGATGAGGCAGGGAGCAGAGGGTGGTGGGAGCAGGGGGGTGGAGGGGTGGAAGACTGGAGAAGTGGGAACAACAGAGGTCTAGTTACACAGGCTTCGACCGGAGGGAGCATCTCAGGCCAATTCAGAATGCCGCCCTGGCACCACGGAGAAGACCAGCCTGTCACACACACACACACACACACACACACACACACACACACACACACACACACACACACACGCACACACACAACCTGTCCATCCCAATTCCTGCCTGGTATACCCAGCCTGTCAGGCGCGGTGTGTTGGAATATTTATCAGCAGGAAAAACAGCTTGTCCTCGTTGCTGCTGTCATGTATGTCAGAGGGGAGGGAGAGAGAGAGGGTGAGATAGCAGCGGACAGACAGACAAAACTATGCATCTGTATGTATGCTACTTGTTGACTGGCTGTTGTTGTAAAAGGCTAATGCTTTCATAAGAATGTGATGGGGTCCTGGCTGTCACCAGTCTGATATGACGGATATGAAACAGGCTGATTACATGTCCATTGAATCACTTCTGTGGAGCCTTCCTGATCCACGCAAGCAGGACAAGCGCTCCAAGGCTTTGTTACACCTCAGGTCTGCTAAGAAACCCCAGTGAACACGCAGATACTTTTAACACACCTGCACACTCTGCACCTGTACCTCTGAGAGGTGGTCAGAGGTTTCACAACCTGCTCAGTCTGTCTCATGTAGTTTGGGGTGGACAGTCCACTGTGTAGTGAAACCCATGTTAAAAATTTATCGTCCAGTTTTGCCTCTTTCCACCTAATCGCTCTGCTTTCAGTCACTGTTCATTCCTACACATTCTGTCTCATTTTCACAATAGTTTTGAGTCAGTAAATTAATCGATTGGTGGCACACTTTTTAAATAACAAACTTTTTTGATATTTGGGCTTAGAGGATGGTATCAAATGTTTTTAAGTCAAAAGGCTCAAATTCCTCTGAAGTCACAAATCATTTGTGTTAAAAGCCAAGTTGAATTTCTAGACTGTTTTGATTTGTCAAGTCAAGTGTAAAGTCTGACTACAGTCCAAGTCATGTGTCTCAAGTCCACACCCCTGCATTTTCCAAATAGGTTCATCATCAGCAGCTGTGGATCAGAGGTAGAGCAGGTTGTCCACCAAAGCCCCGGCTCCTCCATTCTGCATGTTGAAGTATCCTTGAGCAAGATACTGAACCCCAAATTACTCCCGATTGGTGTGTGAGTGTGTTAAAAACTGAGTAGCAGATGGCATCATGAATGGTAGTCTTGGCCACCAGTGTGTGAACGGGTGAATTTTAATTCAATTCAATTTCATTTATAAAGCCCAATATCACAAATCATAATTTGCCTCAGAGGGCTTTACAGCATATGACACCTCTCTGTCCTTTGGACCCTCACAGCGGATAAGGAAAAACTTAAAAAAAAAAAAAAAAACCCCTTTAACGGGGAAAGAAAAATGGTAGAAACTTCAGGAAGAGCAACTGAATGTGACTCGTGGTGTAAAATACGCTTTGAGTGGTCGGATTACTAGAAAGGTGCTATACATTTAACATTTACCAGACCAGTGTGTTCTGTAATGGATAAGAGACATTAGTTTCACATTAAACATTCAACTTAACCAACACATTCTCACTCCGACCTTGCACATGTTGACGTTTGGTCATGGACTTTCCACGTTGACATATGACATGCAAGGTACCCTTGGTGCGAGGATTTTGACGTTCAGGGACGTAGTACGTTGGTACAACACCACAAATTTACGTTTTTTTCCATAAATTGTAGTGGAGCCTTACACCCATAATAATGTGTCACTTTAAGCCTGATAAAAATTAATCCCCTGTACAGTTGTCATTAATGTTGAAATTAGCTAGAGATCAAAACTATTTTTGTACCAGGCTGTAAACATGTTTATTTCTGCTTTTAAGTTGGACATTTTAACATGGGGATCTATTGGAATTGACTTGCTCTTTGAGCCAGCCTCAAATGGTCAATAGAGGAACTGCAGTTATGGGCACTTCAGCGTTGGCTTCATTTTTCAGCCCCAGAGACTGTTGCTTGATCATGACTGATAAATTACACTGATAATTTTTCCAGAACTGGAGAACTCATGAGTACAAAAGGCACCTGAAGGTCAGGTTTGATGTGTCGATATGGCTGTTTAAATAAATCTAATTGAGAAAGTGAGCATAATATTTTCCTTTCCTCAGTATAACTGTCACAGAGTTTTGGAGAATACAGTACTTTGAAAAAATGTCCTGAAGAAATGATTCTACCATAGTTTGGTTCATTAGAGCCTCTTTTATCCAACAGAGGGCAGAAGGACAGCCTTCATATATCAGGAAGTTATCAGTTGCCTGTTTACATATCCAGCAAGCTCAGAGTGGCATAAGAGACCTGTTGAAGTGATGTTTGTGTGCACTTGAATGTAAAACCAAGATTCACTCTTCTTTCAGCTCTGGGTTGGTCTCTACCAACATTCAAAATGCTTGGCCCTTTTGCTACTTCTCAGGATGTTCCTCTTTCGTCTAGTGTTACCTCTTCACTTCAGCTCTCTGTTTGATGTAGTCAACCAAGGACTTCGCTACCTGCCTGACATCTGTTTATACCGTGGTCCTGGTGAATACTCCATTCTGACTGGCTGCAGGGTGTCCATTAATTCCTGACATAGGACACCAGCAAAGTATTTCCAGTAATAACTGCCTATATACTGTTAAAAATTAAATGGGCTGGCTACATAGTATCAGCCTATTTCTAAAATTAGTAACCATAGCAACAGGAAGATGCAGTCAAAGCCTCCGTTTACAATTTATTTCTAACACTGAGTGTAGTCTTTTAGTGCCTCACCCTCTGAACACCCAAGATGAACTGCAAGAATTACACTGGCCCTCTGAATGTACTGATATATTGTATCACATCTCAAAAAAACATTCGCTATTTACTCACTACTTCAGGCTGCGGCCAACAGTCACATTATACATGGCATTTTGTTTGTTCATGAAAATATATATAAAATATATTGATATTATAATGAAAACATGGTATGAGACTAAATAGCATCTTAAATTGTGGATATCATTAAGTGGTATCTTTTCCTGTTTTAAAGGCTGCATTACAGTAAAAAGATGTAATTTTCTTAACCCCCCAGACTGATCTATTATTTGCCTTTACCCATATTGTCATGATATCTACAGTACATTACTGATGATGATTTATCCAAAATTTTACTTTGTAAATATTTTGTGAAAACACCAATAGTAACCTTACAACATTGTCACAATATTGTTGGAGGTATTTGGTAAATAAATATTGTGATAGTTGATATTTCCATATTGCCCAACTCTACTATCAAAACCATTTACTGGTTGTGAACCCTTAGCTTTCTTCAGCTGAGCCAAAAGTGTTCTATGAGCTGAGTGGACTAAAAACATCTCCCATTGCCAAATATAAGGTTTGTCCTATTTACTGGAGTCGTGTTAAATGTTTCCATAGCACATGAAAATATAAACAATTGGTGTTCTTTTTTTCTGGTAAGTGACCATGATATTAGTGGGACAATGCCTTTCAATGTGTTCGTAATCCCTGATAAAGGACACCTCATTGAGCATTATCCCTGATATACTGTAAGTGACAGAACACTTATATAAAGAATCAAAACCACTGATTAATATCGCTAAATACAAACTATTCTTTATCAAGAAAGCCTTTCATGAATTTTTATCCATGACCACAATCATCTCCACACCTAAACCAATAAAGCTACAGTAGTCTCAAACTGAAACTGAAAAAAAAAAAAACCTTTTAGAGTGTCTCCATCATACCAAAGGCTACATGCTAATATAATTATGAACTTATGCCAGGATCAGACTACACAACAATTTTGTCTTTTCAGACAGTTACTATCAGTTTAGTTGATTGTGGAGGCACAAAAATTGCATTAATTTTGCTGACAGACATGACTAATTACACGTTGGTGCATGACCAATCATCCCTGGTTGTCTTTCTCAATGTGGGTGATGTCACTGGATTATTCTTGTCCTAAATGTATTATTATCTGTTATTACTATTATTATTTCAGTCACGTGGCTGTTTGTGTCCTAACCAAATTGTTTTTGTAGCAACGTAAAAAGTGCCACCAGATGGCAAGAGCTACATTTGCAGTACTGCATGAAAACTATACAAGTCACTGAATCCTCCACAAGTTACTGCAAATGTTTTACAAAAGCCTTCTGTCAACTGAAATTACAAGGGGATTTTAATTTTAAATGTATAGCCTACTGGAAGTGTTGAGTTTGAAATGACAGCGTGATGTGCTAAATTTAACAGGGTAAATGGGAGCGGATCAAAAGTAAAAATTGAAAAATAGAAAGGAAATGAGAAATAAAGGCCTGTGTCTGGAAATAAAGGCCCATTTCTAATGTAGTATGTTTCAAATGAAGCTGGTACCCTCTGCAGTTGTGGTAAAGGCTCCAACACTTTTGAATTTTATTCCTTTATATCCCCCATTATAGAGAATTAACATTCTTTGCTAGCTTGATGCTAATGGCAGTACTCACCGGGATGCTTAACTGCCTTTGCTGTTTCATCCCTGCATTTTTCCTTTTTTACTCTGTGTGGTAACATCCCTGGAGAGAATATCAAAAAGGTTGGAGTGATGTTGTCATACAGTTTTCTGCAGCAGCAAATCGCTCTGTGTTCCTATTGGCTGTGACGGAAGAAGTCATGAAAAACAAAAAGAAAATCAAACATGTTTAACTCTCTATCTGGACTTTGTGTGGTGTCCCAGACATGGCGTCGGTTGCTGTCTATTATGGCACACTACATGTGATGAAACAATGGATTACAGCGCTCATTGTCATTCACGATTTGAGCCGACACCGTACAATGCAACGTTGGGCTGAAATTGGGCTGATAAAGTGTAGTCAGAACCTGGTATAAAAACAACATACCTTATTTCAGCTTAAAGGTTAATTCAATCACACAGTCTTAACTCAATGTCAAGCTTTTTTACTGGATCATTCATCTGGTTCATGGTCTTCATCAGTGAACACGGTTCACTCAGTTGTCATCATGTGACCTGTATGGAACCTCACATAGAGGAGGAGGGGAATGGGATGAGAAAGGGTGGAGCAGCATGTAATGCCAACATAGTACAAGGAGTGGATGATGACAAGAGTGATATGAAATATGAAAACATCAGGCCAACATACATACCACAGATTCAGTATTTACAGAGGCTAAGCAGTCATTGTTGGAATCCTTTTTATAAAACTGATGTACAAAATTGAGGATATCCAACTGTTTTTTTTTTTTTTTTTTGTCTTTTTCTCTTTTTTCTTGTGAATTTTTGTTTGTTTTCATTTTTTTCCTGCATATGCATAATTTGCCATCTGCTCTGTCAGAAGCTCAGTTTGGATATCTGAGGTTTGTTAAGACATGTTTTGTTCTTTTGCAATGGTACAAAAGAACCAAAGAACAGAGTAACAGCCACAGGACTCTGCATATATTTTAAGATGGCTTCCATTCACTGTGCATTAAATTGGGAGCCACACTGGACAGGTTACATCAACAGAGCGGGGACAAAATGATTCTCTCTGGTTTCAATTTCTCAGCTACCCAGACTAAGCAACACACACGTCTACAGTCGTAACAATATTTGGCTATTTTGGTTGATTGCCTTTCATGTGAGCTTCCAGTCCCGGCATGGTGCCTCGTCTGCCTGCAGCTTGCGGGCTTCAAAAGCTGAGCTGACCTCATTTCCCCATCCTCCTGCTGAGCCCGGCCTGCTGCAGATGGTCAGGCATGGGGAGCTGATCGTCACGCTCACAACAACACATCTTTGTTCCATTCACCTCTGCTCTTTGACGGCCAGTTAGGCAGCTCATGTTAGAGAGTGTGTGTGTGTGTGTCTGCTAAAATGCTTCACTGTAGCCAAAAGACATAAAAGAAGACTGACAAGCTAAAAGGGAGGACATTTAATCTGGATTTGTGTTTTGAGATGACACCGTAACATCCAGCCCCTGTCACCTTCCTGATCTGTATTACCGGCCTGTGTATCTCATGTCAGTCACACAACAGAGATTGACTGGTTAATTAGACACACATGTACATGTATAAACACACGCACACACTGGCACACACAGAGAGGCTTGCACCAGTCGATCTTGTCATGGGGTGATTGAGGTTTTAATTAAAGTGAGAGACCAGAGGGATACACACATATCCTTGGCCACATTTTATCACAGGAAAAAACGTAACTGTCAGGTCAGAGGAGTTAGCTGTGTCAGAACACTAGGAGGGTCAGACCAACACACACATTATAATAGTGTTGACAAGACTATCCAATATAGAGTGTTGTGTTGACAACAACGAATATTTGGAACTGATTCAATACTCATTTATTTTTGGTATTGATACTACTTTATCACTCTCTCTTCTTAATTTAATTTAAAGGGGCTTTACTACCATGGAAAACATATGTTTGCCAAAGCAAGTTAGAATTAAAGCAGGAAAAAAAAGTGTGTGCACAGTGTACGGTGTACAGTGTACAGTGTTTGGTTTTGTTTCATACTTGCACTTCATTGAGTCCCTCCAGGATTTTATGATGTTGCAGTCACAACAATTAATCCAAATTCAGCCAATCCCCATGACTTCTGTGCAGCCTTGCAATTTTGTCCAATCACTGCAACTTTACTGCAAATCTGACAAATTAAAAAAAATTCTCATTTCATCATAGAGCTGTGTGAAGTGTATTGATCTCTGATACCCCTGTGTTTTACAGTTCCTTTTATACTGCCTCTTCATGGTGGGAATTCCACGTCATTACTCTACTACCTTGCTGTTCTTTATAAAAGGTACAAGCACAGAATGGGGGCACAGGGTTGTCTCACCCTTGAGCTGGCATCGGATGTAGTAACAGTGCTGAAATGAC
The DNA here is from genome assembly GCA_019142605.1 of Cephalopholis sonnerati. NCBI lineage: Eukaryota > Metazoa > Chordata > Actinopteri > Perciformes > Serranidae > Cephalopholis > Cephalopholis sonnerati. The sequence goes on from JAGQAX010000020.1 coordinate 3,540,939, forward strand.
GTGTATAAAAGGGACAGCTGGCAGGACAGGGTCATTGGTGGTACAGGTGTGACATTTTGACGATGTGCTATGTGTGCGACCCACCGTGGGAGATTTAAAAAGTAACAGTTAGCAGTTAGCATCTAACTCAAAGAAGAACAAAGACCAAAACTTTCCAGAAATTGGGAAAACAGTAAGGTTAAGGAGCTCCTCACCCTCTGAGCAGAGGACGAGATCAGCAGCCATACAACAGGGATGGAAATGACTGTTATTCCCAGGTAATGACATTTTTATTGTTTATAAAGTGCTGCAAGCACATATGTTATATGTCACACTAGTGGTCGATGCTGTTGTGTTACATGTCACAGCCGTCATGCCTCTTTTGATTCCACGGTGATGGCATGCTGTCTAAAATCATACACTAGAGCGAAATGACACTGCCGTTGTTTGGTTCTATGTAAAATGCAAAGGTGGGGTAAAGAAGGGACTTCATAGTGGCTTTATAGCGCAATTTTGTGTAAATAGAGCTCCTGCTGCTGCAGGACCAGAGCTCTATGACTGGAGTCATAGGGCCTTTCCCAACCTTCTCCTGAGCCACTTGCACTCCATTTCCACATATAAGTGGAGGGTCCACCACAATTAGTGCCTTCACAAACCAACCAGTGAGGAATGGAAGTGCGTTATAAAACCCTTCAACAGTGAGCCTGCACCGATGCCAACTTACTTACCACATGCAACACAGAACTGTGTTTGTTATGGACGAAGCTCCGTACAAATAAAGTTCCGCATGCCCACCCTGAGGAATGTAAACTGTTGAAACTAAGATAGACATTGAGACGTTGACATCTTAAATGCTGTATTGTATTTAGGATCAAATGTACACTTCTGTAGTCTCTAGAAAACAGAAGTCATGTTTATTTTAGTTTTAGTTTATTTTTGTCCCAAAACTTGCCACTGTGTTGACACCCCCTTGATGTAGGGAGCTTCATTCAGCTGTGATGGTAACTTCAAACGGAGTTACACCCCAAGACGGGGTGGGAGTGGGTAGGGTTTGGTTTTGGAACAGCCCACAGACACACAGTGACAGGGCTTACTGTTAGCATCATACTGTACAGTTAATGTTACCCAGTAGTTATTTATGGGTTTTGCTGTTGGTGTGAGATTAACAGCTTGGTGTGGGATGTTAACTGCTGCTGCAGGGCTTCTGCCCAAGCCTATCAAAGGGACGGTCCCTCAGTGCTGTGTCGAATGACATTAACAGCTGATCTGTAATAATCAGCGGTTGCTGCCACCCACCACCCTGTCCCTTGAACCATCACACATAGATTCTAATTCTGTTGGAAATACTTAATGGTCATGATAATAAGCCCCAAATTTGTGGCAGCATCACAACTATTTTTGCAATTTTCACTAGCCCCTGCAAATTTATTGCAAACAAACACCTATGAATATTGCAAGATGCATTGCATTTTTCTTAGAAAAAAAAGGCAGCAACAATCACGAATACAACCAGCTAAATCCTGGGAGGATTGTATTGCATTTTAAGTGTGTCACAATTTTGGAGGCTTTCAAACACATGCACTAACACAAGAAGAATATTGTTTTCATTATTGTAAAAACGTTCGATTGGTAATGTTTATTACAGTTATTTTACTAACCAAAAAAAAAGATTGTTGTTGTCACGTCATAGCCTTTTTGTGTTTATCTTTTCATAAAGAATTTAATTTTATGTCCATTTTCCTGATGGTATCAAAAATGGTACCAAATATCAATATTTTTAAAGGTACTGTATTGAATTTAGAAATTCTAGTATTGTGACAACACTCTATTATACACAAACCAGTTATATGTATATGTGGATGTACTGTATATCTATACTAGTGTGTGTATATGTTTGCATAAAAGATTTATTTCTAAACAAAAATTTACTTTGCACCACCCATAGACTGTATAAAGGGCATTACCCCATAAGGTGATGGAGCCAGCAGCCGCTGTTGTATACAGCAGCACAGATGAGAACTGTTAAAGTAACTGTGAACCAATAAGGTGCGACCAGGTTTCCACTGCAGCCCTCTGGTCCACAGGGCTGATGCAGCACCGTCTCTTGGCCCTGCAGGGCAGACATAACCTTTAGTAGGTATCACGTCAGAACAAACCAAAAAACAATAACAATGGTATTTTACACTCCTGCTGCAGAGATGCAGAGTCACACCAGGGGCTTCAACACACAGATGGTCTCTGATGGGTCATTGTGACTGGCCGATGGCACTTTTGGGCCAATAAGAGTGGAGTGTTGACCTAAAACAACCTCCGTGGAAGCGTTGGCCCCGGCAGCCACTGACAGAGGCTAAACGGCCCTGTTACTGAGCCATCCCATATCTGGGTCTGTATGACACTGCACACATTCATCACAAGCTATGTTACACTATCACACGAAGGAAAAAGTGCACATTACATCATGAACACAGAGCATAGACTATAGGAGATGTGCATTACTGTGCAAACAAACATACACACTTTCAGATTAGAAAGGGTTTGTTTTTAAACCTAAATGTCTTTATTGTGTATTTACAAAAGCACATCAGTGAAGTAATTCCATTTTTGTTCAGTGATTTGGATGACCAGTTAGAGTGTGTGCCACGATGCCAAATACAATTCAGCAGTGGCTGCAAATGTCTTATTACCGTACACTCAATGATCAGCAAACAAAAGCAGACGATCAGCGCCTAATGAACTGTGTGGTGGAGCAGAGGAGAGAGTGGGCAACAGTCTAAACAGGCCTCGTGGACAAGGTCAATCGCTGTAACGGTCCAATCTGAACATTCTCCACACGCAGGCAATTTCTCTGCACGGCTACTTTGGATTTTTAACAGGTTGGGCTGCCAGCTCGTCACTGCCAATGACTGCGTACATACAATGAATCCCCAGCATGCCTTTCCATCGGCAGGCTCCGCCGCTCTCTTCCCCTCCAAGGAGCATTCTTGTAATGTGCATTCAATGACTCCATAAAACAGTTGCATGGAAGAAAAGCCATTCATTGTGGTGCTTAAAACTATGGGGATCATTTGCCTGTGTGATGGGAGATATAGGAGCAGTGGATGGCACATTTTCTATTTGAAAATGAGCTGTGTTGTCTATGCTCTGTCTGTAAAGCCTATTGTCTCTCTCTTTGTGCTTTACTAAGTACGTCTAAATTGTTATCACCCTCAAAAGGACAATTTATTCTCCGCATTACAAAGGAAAAGGAGCGGAACGTCATTGTGTGGGTTGGGGATACTTTTTGACAACTTTCTTTGTTTTAGAATTGATTTAGAATTTGCCTTGACCTTGTTCACAACACACAACTCAAGCATAACCACTGAAGACAGTTTTAAAAGCTGTAAAAGCACAGGCTGTCTCAAAAACTGAATATAAAGGAAAGTGTGACAAAAGTACAATATAGAAGCAGGAAGCTGGTGTAATGATGCCTGACCTCTCAATGAACTGTCATCCAGCATGAATGAAATGCATGGCTGTAGACTTGAATAAGATGATAAAGGATAAAGGCAATAACTACTGGGAACAGACTTGAAGATTACTGAAACCTCACGTACAAAGACCCTACATCCCCCAGACGCAACTCATTCCCTCCAACATGTTCTACAAGATGTACATATTGAATAATGGAGTGAATGCAGAACAGCACAAGTCCACTATGATAATTCTAATCATGATTATTTTGGTCAATATTATGTTTGCAATTATTTAACACACTCAATTACTTTGGAAAAATCATGCATTTAAATAACTTGCCTTTTTAACAGTGGCACAGCAGACTGACTGAAAGGCACATTGTAGTGGGGCTCAAGAAATTAGAAATTAGAAACAATGTGAGTGTGGTTGGATATCGTATCTACCAGTCCATGCTCCAAATTTGATCCAGACAGGGACTGCACAGAAGCATAACGGGTGTCATTGACAGTAACTAATAACCTACTCACTCTCTCTGTCTATTTGCATCTCCATCTCTCCCTCTCACTTCTCTCTCCCACATGCACACACACATACCTCACCTCCTGACATTTTCCTTTAAGGTCAAGCATTTAGGAAAACACGTAGGGCATAGTTTTATACAGTCTATGGTAGCAACAGTTATGTTTACAACAGCAAAGTCACTATATAAACTCAATATCTCAGTAGAAACAAATCTAACATGTCAATAAAATAAATATTTTTCCTGACATCACAATACAGAGTGAAGAAAGTAATGTTGTGTAAGCATGAAGAACACAGACATAAGTATCAGTCATTCATCCTGCTCTCTGAGGAGACTCACTGTCTGCAGGTCAGCTACCTCAGCTACATTTTAAGTTAGACAGTTAGTGCACAAGTGCACTAACTATAAAGCTTCTTCTTCTAAATGCATTCACACTGCATAGTACAGGAAAATGCAGTGTACTACTGGCACACTCAAAACGATCCAAAACTTGGGTGTGAAATGATGGACACTTCTCACCTTCAACACTTGCCATCTTTGTAACATAGCAAACCTCTCAATGGTGGCAGGGGACAAAAAGGAGCCTGTTAGTTACACATGTTTTTTACACTAAGTACCAATACTGTAGAAAAGTAGAAGCCGTCAGTTATGTTTGTTTGGTCTGTAATAATTTGATACCACGAACAATGATGCGAGTGCTAACATTAGCTTGCTAGCTAGCTAACTTGCTCGTAGCTACAGCAGCACATTTTAATCAGCACTGACGTGGTATAAGTTTGGTTTTGTGTAGGCTGAGATAGCAGTCAAATGTTGGCGATAATGCTTCACTGCCTGTTTGCAATTCGCTGTTTAAAAAGAAGACGAAGAAGAAAAAGAAGATGTGGTTTAAAAAAAAAAGCTGTTGTCACTTCCGATAAGTGCAAAACAATACTGTGTGATTTGAGACAACACTGCCCTGTTGACTTTAGTGCACCATGCAATTAGTAGTAGTGCGGTGTACATAGTGTACTACTTTGAAGTATACTAACAGAAGTATGCAATTTGAGACTCTTGATTTGCTCTTATTTTATTAATACTGATTGATTTTAGGGATTCACCAATGTCTTATTTTTACTCCTTTCTTAGGTAAGAGAACTTTTTACAAGTTGTTGAGAGTACTCTGACCAAGATAAGAGAAAAACATTTCGTTTTCAAAATCCACAAATTGTTTGACCAGTGTAAGGAAAAATGAGTTTTAATTTTAAGGAGCTAAAAAAAATGCATGAACATCATAACATCAAATGTAGATTATTATTTTTGGAGTAATTATAATGATTTTATAATTAAATTGGCTAAAAGTGGGCTAAATAAATACTATTGGTCCTTTTACTTTTAATTGTTTTTATTATTTTGATTTATTAAATTGATTTAAATTTTCTGAATTGAGTACTTATATTTTAAATACTTAAATCGATTTTTCAGATTGAACTTAAGGGCTTTTACTTGAGTAACATTTTCAATGCATGATTTTTATGGTAACAGTGCTTTTCCTTAAGTAAAGGATCTGGGCCAGTTGCGCAAAGAACCTTAAGTTTAAAAGGTTTCCTTAGTCAAGGAAAAATGTTAAGGCATTTACTGCACTGAAAGAAATTTTACAACAGTAAAATTGTACTGTTTCCATAGAGACCATTTGTTTGCTTGCACTTGTGCTTGTGATAGCCCAGCTGTTATTGCTATCTCATCCTCCTCTTGCTAAGACAGGAGCTTCACTGCAGTGTTCAGCAGACGGGTGAGGGCGTTTAAAACTCAGTGAATGATGTGGCACACTGTTGTTGTGTGCACATGAAATACCTTGTCAATATCTGGTTGGAAAGATCCTGTTGCATAAAACCTCAGAGCAATCGTTAATTGTAAAGGGGCTGGAAGAGCCTACTTTCAGAAAGTTGAGTGATCCAACTTCAGACGTTGAGACAAATCATAAATTTTCCACCAGTCAAAATTACAGTGCAGAACACTTTTATCAGGATGCCTTAATTGTCCTCATTTATCACCATAAACTCAGTCATGTTACCGTTAAGATGCAATCCGAGGTACCTTTTGTTTCTTTTCCTGACTTTGGTGGCTAAGGTCCTCTGTGCAATGGTTTAACAAACTTTAAGTAAGTCCTTAGACTAAGATGAGGAGAAAACCTTAAAGAAACCTTAAGGAGAAGACTTAAGGATGTTTTGTGCAACTGATTTTTTTTTTAAAGGAAACCTAATTTAGATTTAAAGCAAAACCTTTACTTAAAAAGCTTTATGCAACTGGCCCCTGAATATTTTCTCCATTACAGGTGCGGACACATCATTTACAGCATCACAAATGTTTTGTCATTGTTGGGTTTTTGATATCCTGTAATCTCCAGTACTGACACTTTGAAAAATCACGTTTACTTTTTGTAAGTTTATTTAACAGTGCGTCGGTTTCACTACTGCTGAATAAGCCAAGAAGAAAGTTTTTATCTGCAATGTCAAAATTGTACAGAATTAACTTCATAAGTAAATTTACCATCATCAGCATTGGCTTATTTTTCTGTGTCTAAATTATACTGGATTTAGGAGGCCACTGAGACTGGAAATGCACAAATGTTGCGCTACACCCCAGCCAACAGTACTACAATCTGTCCTCCTCTTTCAGAACATGCTGTAAAGTATCCTAGTCTAGTGAACACTTTAGTACCAGTATATAGAAACTAATGCCACTGGCCACTGCTACTGGAAATAAAGAAATAAAATTAGTGTGACAAGCTTCAGAGCTTAGTGGAGAAGTTGGAGCATACTGTCCCAAATGCCTCCTCATGTTGTATTCTTCCTTTCATACAGGGTTTGGCTTACTCTGAATGCATAATAAACACACACACACACACACACACACACACACACACACACACACACACAAACACACACAGGAACAGTAGGAGGCACACAGACAATTAGACCAGGCACAAATACAACTCCCTCAGTGCGTTCACTCTTAAAATGATTCTTTCCATTGTGTTTGGATGCAGGTTACAAATTGTAACAATTCATTCTGTTATTGGTGAAAATATGGCTCAAACTGCACAAATTTAAAAGATAAGTGGATGTTTTTTTAGGCTGGTGTCCTCATTCTGCAGTAAAGTAAACTTGTTCTGCTGTAGTCAGTGCAGTTAACCTGAACATTGCAGGCTTTGGTAGCCAGCTAACTACATTGCTGACCAATGGTGATGTTAGCATTCAACAAGTACCTAACGTTAACACACTGTAAACCCCAATTCACTCAACCTAAATTTCTTTTGGAAACAGCTTGTGCTGAAAACTTTTAGGTCAGTACATAAAAGTTTTGAGTACACCAGACACAAAATAAATGTGTCTTGTCTCTTATGTCAGTTCAATATAACTTTTTAAACTTTCTTTAAAATTTTGCTGTTTGAGCATTTAATTCTACGTTATATGAACATAAAAACATTGAGTGCACATTTTACAGCACTGTTTTATAACATTGAACTATGAAAACATATTGTAGTGAGCTTAGGTTTCTCGATTGCAAGAACAGGGGAAAGGGATTAATGCTGAACCAGGAAGTGCTCTTCATTTTACCTCAGCACAGCTTCATAATAGACACTCTAATAGCCACACAGGCAGGAGGTCACTAACTGTGTGTACTGCTTAACTCATGGTGCAAAATGTCTTTTACCACAACATTAACTGTAACCAATTAGAACCATTGTGAAATACATAAATATTAATCACTGCATAATGGGACACATGAGTGATTTAGAACACATTTAAACAGTTGTCTGCAGCTTATGGCCTTAAACACATTGTCTCACAGCATGCTGTGAAACTCCACCCATTTAGCCCCAACACGTCATAGTATGTTAAGTACACAGTGAAATTGTTGTTTATTGGTCTTAAACTGGTGGTGTGTCCAGTGATAACACGGCTGTGTTCACTGCTGCTTTACACAAAAAACTATCTGAAGACTATAGTCTTACTTGGTAATGTGCATGGTATTAAAATACTGAAAATTATTAACACTTTGGTCTGCAATTCATTTATGCTATTTAATGTTAATCAGGATCTCTACAACCAATTATGATAAATTCATCAGTTAGCCCAGTTAACATGGTTCAGGTGAAAATGACTCAGTATTATCAAGCTTTACATTGGGGAAAAGAAAGCCAGACTTCTCTGAATCCTGCCACCTGCCACCTCCTGGTATCACTCTACATGTTTTTTCCTGGCTCAAAATGGTACCATCTTTACTATTATAAATAAATTGTGGTAAAATGGTTGCATGGATAGTTAGTCCATAAATTGAATTTCTGGATATTTAATGTTCATCTGCAATTTTTTGTGGTTCCAATGATATTTGTTCTTAAAGTGTGCTGAAGTCACATGACCTGATTATGCAATGTCTGAGAATGAGAGCATGAGCACAAATACTGACATACTGAATATTTGTTTTTTTAAGCATTTATAGAATAACTTAAAAAATAGTTTTGTGTTAGCTGTTAGCTGCTGTATGTTTGTGTTTTAGAAAAACTGCCCCTCTAGCCTCTCTGTTAACACTGTTCAACACGACTAGAACAGACCAGAACAGAACAGAACAGAAAGAACTTTATTAATCCCCGGGAAGGGAAATTCAGCTGTCCAGCAGCTCTTAAAAGACAAAAAACAACCACACTTCCTCTCATTAACTGCCAAGAGGTGGTAGGGCAGAGGCACTGTAGGCATCCTCGGAATTTCCATAATAACCTGTTCCATAGAACTCCTAAAAGATTCAAAAATGGTGAGAAAATGGTGTGTTCATTTAGCCAATGCGACAGATTTCACATGATAATTGCATGTACCATATGTGACATCCTACCTTAAATTAGAAAAAAAAATGCCTTGACTTTTTAAACATCCTATGACCTCATAAAAAATTTTTTAAAAGTACTGGTAGTCGTTCCACTCCTGTACGGTAGGTGGCGCCACCTTACATAACTAGGCTACTACTACCTACAATGACGAATGATGCCCTCCTGCTAGTAAGAAGAGGAAGAAGACGAAATAGTCTTGCATTTCTCACCTCCAGGTATGTTGTCATGTGTGTTGTAAAGAAGTTAGCCCTTAGCTTTTAAATTTTACATTTGGGGTGTCGGTGGTTTAGTGGAAAGAGCAGGTGCCCCATGTATAAAAACTGTTGCCACAGCGGCCCCAGTTCGACTCCAGCCTTCAGCGTTTTGCTGCATGTCATTCCCTTTCTCTCCCCCCTTTCATGCTTCGCTGTCCTATCAATTAAAGGAAAAACACCCAAAAAAACAATCTTAAACATAGGCAAGTCCTAGTTTCTGGTTTTAACTAGTTCAGTCACTCTGAGCTGAATGCAGGTTTACTTGTGAAGGCCCTCCAAGTCAGGGTGGCTTTGAATGAATGTAGGTATTGCCCATCTCCAGAATGCTACCCCTAAACCCACCAGAATGCAGGAAATCACATCTACCACATGCAAAATTTTCTGGGGGAGGACCCCCAGACCCCCACTATACCACCATTGTCTCTCTCTGTATGGTATTTGTATGTAAGGTATTAGGCCCTATCCATCTCCAGCAGGTGCCCCAAAAATCTGTTAGGATGCAGGGGATCAGGATCGCATCTACCAAATCAGTTGACAAACAAAAATTTTATGTGTAGGCCTAAACAACAAAACTGTGGTCGGCCCCGCTGAATCTCACTCCAAGGTTTTTTGAAAAGTTGGCAGCCCTGTGCATATTGAGGCACACGGAGTGATGTTCGCAAACACCAAACCTAGCTACCAGTTAAGCTCCAACTGGCAATATTAAACTGTCTTAAAAACTGAACAGCAGGGAAGTTAGTTTTGTTTTCCTTTATGACACAGATAAGAGTTTTTGTCTGGCGGAGAACTAAATCTGACTTGCCACCTCATAATTCTCTATGAGGGAAAACCCTCACCTAACATTTCAACAGCTGACTACGAGTGTCACCAGCATAAAGTCTGGCCCTCTCTGTGCTCTTGCAGTGGTAGATGTGACAATGAGACAGCCTTGAAGAAAAACTTAGTGGAATGTGATGTGAGATTTGAGTTGGCTTATATCTTTTACAATGAAGAGGTGATTAGGAGTAGTTCTGGCTGACAAGCACAAATTACACTGCTAGTTTCAGTGTTTATGATAAAGTGGGTCTATAAGTAATGTGTGATATGAAGTTAAATTATTGTGTGAGAGGCATCATTATACATATAATGTGTGCTTTACATTTAATTTCTTCAATCTGGCTTCAGTTCACCACCTTACCATCTGCGTCTCCAAAATGTTCATACACATGGGTCAGAGTTTCAGAACAGGTGCGCCCATTCTCCCGCCAAGTTTGTTTTTGTACAGTAGATGCCAACTTTTGCGTGGGAAGTGGAGTAAGCCTCTGTCAGGCCTTGTTTAGTGTGAACGCAACAGTTAAAAATGAGAACTCAGATACTGTGTTTAACTTGATATTATGTAAAATACAGTATTGAAAACCATTAATAACTAAATGCTGGTATCAAAATGTTTAAAGTCATGATGTTCCCAATTTCAAGAGGTCTAAAAAGCAGAGTTTCACTTCCTGTTACAATTTTAAATATAGCCAGCATCACAGACAGCTTATTTGTTGGTGTGGTCAGATTAATGCTGTTTAACATTAATGCTGTTTAACAACAACGAAATTTCACTGTATTTATTGCAGTGACAATAAAGCTTCTTCTTCTTCTAACATGTAACCAGCATTCACTGTCGATGTCATGTTCATTTAGAGGGATTTCAGTGCAGAGTGACATTTCAAGCCCACAGCTCTTTCTCAGACTTCTGATAAATAACAGACAGTTGCCATGTTATATACCCAGCATGCCTCAGCCAGTCATATGACATGCCACACCTGTTGCCCATATTCATAATAAAAATACACCAAGAAAACATATATATGTACCTGTGTACCCAAATATTGTCCCAGAGCCACTTTTGATACACATTTTCCTGACCGAACCCAACCGGAGTCCGAGACAGTTATAACCGAGCCGGGCCAAAACCCCACAGCCTTTTTGATTTTAAAGTGTGAACCCGACCTGAGCACGATGCAGTTTGTTACCTGACATAGTTATTGTTACTATGGTTACAGCTTGCTTGTTTACCATGATCACACATGGTCAGTGTGTAAATGACCATCAGAAGGCTGCTGTTACTCACAATCAAACACGCCGCTTGCACAGCAGCGCAGTACAGCACACACACTTTGTGGAGCCTGTGTTGCGTTCAGGCGTTGTCATGTAAATAACAAATTCCAGCACTTGAGTAGGCCATAGCACAACACAGCAGCATGTCAAGTGGGCCAAACCCGAGCAAAATTTCTGATTTGTTATCCACACTCTGGCCCACAATAGACCAGATGACAAGGTTCAGAGCCAAAATAAGTAAGTCTACGTCAGACAAATTATCAAACTCTTGAAAAATGAAAAGTGAAAAATAAACATTTTTGCTGTCTGAATTTATCTGAATTGAAAAACAGTGCTTACTGTGTCAAATATAGCTATTTGATAAAAATGCGATTAATCGCAATGAATTAATTACAAAGCCTCTAATTAATTCGATTAATTTTTTAATCGCGTCCCACCACTATATATGTATATATATATATATGCCTTTTCTCTGCATTTTCCTCAGCAAGCAGTCAGGCATGGGCTGTGCATGTGTATGCCAGTGGCCAAACACTAATATGCTGACCATCTAATTCATCCTTTGAAATTATGTCACAAAGTGCCTCAGTCCTGCTTTTCATCCACATTCTTTCATGAACTGCCATTCTCCATCCATCCACCAGATGCCCTCAAACTTTCCCGCCTGTCCCAGTCACCTGACTCTCTCACTCACCTACTCATCTCTTTCCACTTTCCCTTTCTAACCCTGCAGTATATAACCAGCCCATTTTCACTCATTCCTGCCAGATTATCAATGTTGCTTTGTTCCTCGCTTTCCAGCCATCTGAACGAGTCCCTGAATGTCAACTTTGACCTGTAACCTTGTCATCTGGAAACTGTGCCAGCCTTCCTACAATCTTATGTACCTCCACTTTGTCAATAAATCACTGAGCTCCTTTTGACTGCCTGGACTGACTGCATTTGGGTCCTTCCCCTGCTGCCCGGCACTCACCTGAGAGAGATACAGAGAGAGAAATCACCCAACACTGCAAGAAACCACAGACGTTCTTCTCTTCCCTGCTTTAAGATGAACACAAGCAAAGCAAAGCAAAGTCATCAGTATGGTGTGAATGAAAAACATGTCAGAAGAATGCAACATGGCACAAAGAAATAATCGAGAGGAGAGGAGAGGAGAGGAGAGGAGAGGAGAGGAGAGGAGAGGAGAGGAGAGGAGAGGAGAGTGATGTAAGTTTGCCAGAGCTGCAGAAACAATTAATGTTGGAGGTAGGGCCAGGCCTGGGGTTCATTAACCCCGCAGGCAAGGCCCTGTCTCCTGGGTTGGTGCCGGCCCCACAGACCCCTGAATGCCAAGTAGCTCTATCAGCCCTGTGCTAATGGAGCAAAGTGCCTGGGGCTTAGCAGTAAGACCAACAATGTCAGGTGACACACACACGCACACACACACACACACACACACACACACACACACACACACACACACACACACACACACACACACAAACACACATTCCTCCTTTTAATGTATAGACATAGTAAAACAGGAATAGAGGCAGTTTACATGGTTCAAAAATCAAATACAAAGTCTAATATCACCTAGTTTTAAATGTCACATTCAGATTTTCTACTTTGGTAAGAATGCCTTTCTGCAATAATCAAAAGTTTGGCATGAAACTGATACCTAATACAAACCCTGCAGGTTGTTGTTGTATGCCCCTGCAAACCAGTCAAGTTTCTCTTACAGTTTACATCCATGTCTGTGAAAACATGGACGCTTCACACACTTTCCCCCACAGCACAGATGATCTATATAATCAGCACAGTTTAAAGGTGGACACCCAAGATGAGTGTCATCAATTCAGAATCTGACCAAATGTCTCCACTTCTGCTTCTGAGATATGACATTGAATAATGGCTCAAAAAAGTGTTTTTGCAGAATATTAAGATGACTCAGTGAAGCTGACCTTTGACCTTTTGGATATAATATGCAATTACTTTATCATCATATCCTATCAGACATTTGTTTGAAACTTTGTGATAATGAGGGTATTGATTATTGAGTTATGGCCAAAAACATGCTTTGTGAGGTCATGGTGACACTGACCTTTGACTTTCAACCAACAAATTCTAATCAAGCCATTCCTGAGTCCAAGTGGACATTTGTGCCAAATTTAAGGTGTTTTTGAGGTTTTGCATTAATAAGAATGAGGCGGTTGTAAGGTCACAGTGACCTTGACCTTTGATCACCAAAATCTAATCAGTTTATCTCTGGGTAAAAATGGACGTTTGTGCCTAATTTGAAAAATATTCCTCAAATGTTTTCTTGAGATTTTGCGTTCATGAGACTAAGACAGATCCAAGGTCACTGTGACTTTGACCTTTGCTCACCTAAATCTGATCAGTTTATCACTGAGTCCAAATTAATATTTTTGTCCATTTGAAAAAAAAAATCCCTCAAGGATTTGAGCTATTGTGTTCACAAGAATGTGACAGACACAGTCACAGTGACCTTGACCTTCGACCACCAAAATCTAATCAGTTCATCTTCAAGTCCAAATGGATGTTTGGGCCAAATTAAAAAAAAAAAAATCCCTTCAATACACACTTGAGAAATCGCGTTTGCAAGAATGGGATGGACAGGCGATCTGATTGAAGGACAAATGGATCGGTGGACAGCCCAAAAACATGCCTCTGGCCACAGCTATCACTGCTGTTAAGTCATAAAAGTAGTTGATTAACAGCAGCTTCAATGATAAACTATATTTGCTACCTGAAAGTATTTACATGTTGAAAGTGAAAGTAAGTTCAGAGACACATTTGAATTTCAGTCTAAATTTAAAATCAGCTACAAGAATATCAATCTTTAAAAACCTTTTCCTAGATTGTGGGCTATTTGTTTTTCAAGAGATTGAATCATACAATGTACAGTATCTAAGCCTGTCACTGGGCCTGTAGTCAGGCTATATACAGACTACACATAAGATAAATCTTTACAGGTTGTATAACCGACCTGTATGTACATGCAGGAACTTACTACATATATTAATCATATAATTTTTAAACAGCATTGTTTACACTTCCACATACTGTTGCCTATATTTCACCCTGTAACATTTTAACCTTTGAGTAGACGTACTGTATTGCCTTATTTCCACTGCATGCTCAACTCAACTCACTTTTGGTACCAGGTGCTTTTCTCAATTTCATTTTCCACAGCAGAGAGTATCCCATAATCATAGGTGGCATCACTGTTGGTGGGATTCTCAGATGATCATCAAAGACTCACCGCACGAACTTGTCGTGAGATCATATTCAATGCAGTTTAACCGTTCTCTCTGACCTATCAGTAGTCTGCAGTGTTTTAACTCAACCCTCTAGTATCCGCTCAGCTCTCTTAAAGCCTCTTAAAAACAACAAAACACCAAGTACCACTTGCACTTGCTTTTCTAGTCTTCTGACCACTCAAAGTGTTTTTACATTCATTTACACACTGGTGGCCGAGGCTACCATACATGGTGCCACCTGCCATTCAGTAACCATTCACACACACTCACACACTAATGGAACAGCCATCGGGAGCAGTTTGGGGTTTAGTATCTTGCCCAAGGATGCTTCAACATGCGGCCTAGAGGAGCCAGGGATTGCACGGCCGATCTTTCGATTAGTGGACAACCCATTCTACCTCCTGAGCCACAGCCGCCCCAAACCAGGTTCTATCCGTAACTTCTTCTGATGGAAAAACAAAATAGAATGATTCCAAACTAGTTGAATCAAACTGTGCCATACCAGTGGAAATCAGGGTTATGTTATTGTCTACAGAACCAACTTGAACACACAGAGCTGTGAGGGTGTGGTCTGCAGTGTAGCAGACTTGAACCTTCCCTCCAAACAAGATTTATTGTATAATTGCTCTTTCAGGTATGTGTCTGGGTAAATATTATGGTTACAGTTTAGGGAAACTTAATCTAACTCTGAATTAAATTTCAGTTCTCACATAAAAGTGTGTGTGTGTGTGTGTGTGGGTGTGTGTGTGTGTGTGTGTGTGTGTGTGTGTGTGTGTGTGTAAATACTGGCCTTGCCTTTGTAAAAAAAAAGCTCTCATTTGCATTGCTGGAGCAGTGGCTGAGCTTGTAATTAGCAGCAGTGATTAACTGGTAAGTACAGAGGAGGCACAGACTCGGGCGATACAGAAGAGGGGAGACAAGGGAGAGGCAATGAATAGTCAAATATGAAGGAATGAGAGAGGGGAAAAAAGAGGGAAAAGAGACAACTGCGGACAGAGGACAGTGATGGGAAGAACAAACTTGTTAAGACAAGGAGTAAGGGTGACAAAGGAAAGCCTGAGAGTAAGTGTGTGTGCATGTGGATATCTGTGGCTGGCCTGGTGGCTGACTCGGGCGCAGTGTGTTGTGAATGTTAAGCAGAGTGGTGTGGGGTGGTGGCATCCAGTCCTGGTGATTAATGTTGACACAGTAAGAAGAGGCCAGCCTGTTGACATCCATTACTGCTCGCCGCTTAACGAGGCCGGGCCGTGGAGGCACCCACCACACCCACACTAAAGCAAATGCTCACAACGCCACTGTATCTAAGTATCTGAGAACATTATGGAAATAATCCCTACAGAGATAGACCCTTTTGTTTCAAAGTAAGATCATTTTTGTTCACCAGAAACAGCTCCGAAATCACTATCGTCAAACCCACAAGACTCCATTTAAATAAACATTTATTTAATAATCGTAAAACCCACTTCATTAAAAAGTCAACAGAAGCAAAATAAAACTCACAAAAGCAATCTTGGCTCCCCTCTCTACAGTTCCAACAATTACCAACTCTGGTTTAGCTTAAATTAACCCTTAATTCACCCAGTGGACTGTGAAAATGTGCTGGCTCAATACACTCTTAAATTACTGTTCATTTAAAAGAACTATGGTGTGTTTGGCTGGTTGACCAAAAAGAAGCTTATTCTTTAACACAGTGTTAATTTTGACAGCTTTTAGCCTTTTGCCCTCATAGTTTTTGTCTAGTTTTAGTCAGTTTATAGTTATGTTTTTTGTATGTGTTTTTTTTTTTATCTTTAAACTGATCCATTGAGGCTACTTCATGTATCAGCAATTAGAATCAAAGTGACAAGTTTTATAAAAAAAATTCGGTAACACTTTCTATGAAGACCACATCTATAGTGCATTATGAGCGCATTCATAGTGCATTATAATGCTCATCATAATAAATCATAATGCATTATGACTACACTCATAATGCTTTATGGTGCACTATATCAACAGTTATGAATAACTATAAATCTAGTTTATAATGACTTATAAATCCAAGGGTCTTATGAGTGCTCTTGACTGGTTATAAACTACAGACTGACTGATGGGGCTTATAATACGTCTTGACTACTTGTACCCCTCTATACACACACCTCAACAATAGACGGTTGTAAGGGCTCATAGGATGCTATAATACTCCATGAACGATCATAAGTTATCAATGTATGCTTTAAGTAAAGTGGAGTTCATATTGTTGCATCTGTAATGCAGCATAGCTCATTGTAATGTTTCATTGTTGGTGTTAAGTGTAATACATTTGCAAGCATTTAAAAGAATCTATGCTGCATCATAAGTCATTATGTCAGATACTAAAATATAAAGACACTACTAAATATGTAGACATAATAGTTTTCAGCTCAAAACATGGTTTGGGGGTTTAGTTACTGTTGGTATAAAACACTAAAAGTGAGAAAAAGACAAAACACATTTTAGTCTCTGTTTCAATTTTACTTTCAAAATAGAAACTAACACTTACAAACATGTGGCATTTATTTTAATTTACCATGTGGCAAACATTCGCAAACTTTCACTCAATGCTACTGAAAAGAATAACACTGATCTTGTATCAGCATCAAGTGCAAACCTGCATTCATTTTAACTTGCTGAACTGTTTTGCCATTTTAAAACTTAAGTGTGTAGGATTTAGTTGCATCTACTGGTGACTGCCCTGGTGAGACTTGCTATCCAAACAGAAAAAACAGCATTGTGTGCTGCCATGGCAAGACTGGCCACTGTAAAAGTCTCTCTATTTACATTCATGCTTGTTGAATTTCCTTATGTCATGAATGAGCCGGCCAAGAACACCATACCTGTGATATCGCCCAAGCCAGTACTCCCACTCAATAACCCTTAAATGTTCTTTCAAAAGGCCTGTAGTCCTATTTCCTCTATGACGCCAAACATCACATTTAAAGGTTTGCCAGGCTCTCTCCAAATTCTGTGTGTGACATCTGGAACGTGGATCTACAAAGTGTCTCTTGTGGCAAACAGTATGATGATCATATCCCTCCTCTGACAGAGCTCTCCTGTACGCTCTCCAGTTGTCAGTCACAATGCTTGATCCTCTCTTGACATGGCGCTTTATGATAGGCAGAAGCTGGTCCGTGGAACGCCTCCTGACGATCTTGAGAATGGGCCTCCTGGTGGTATGTGATACTTCCAATATACCAAAAACCCATTTTTTATTCCGTCTCCATGCTGGTCCCATCCTCCCACGGTTGTACTGTCAAACATTGATTGGGATACACATCGAATTAATACATGCACTTTGTAGTTCAATTTACATGGATGTTCAAAAAGTGTAACTTCATTGTATACAGATGGATTATTAATTCTGCTAGTTAAGGAATAAATCATAGGGTCTATTATTTGTTTTCTTATTTCAGTTTAACAGTAATAACCAACAAAGAACAGCACAAGTCCAAACAAATACAATCAATTTCGAATGGGATGATGTACTTGTCATTTAAAAACTGGTTCTATCAAAGAAAATTCCACATAAATAGCAAATGTATCTTACCTTTCTTTTGTGTGAGAACTTGCTTTCGTCCAGCATAACAAAGCAATGACGGCCACCAACTTTCATTTCGCCTTGAATGCGTAATTTGTGAATAGCGTGTCTGCAGACCTGCATATAGAAAAACACAAAGCATAATGAGTTAATGATAACTTTAAAGTCATGATAGGTTTCTGACATGTAAAGAATAATGTATAGCCAACCAGGTTCATTTGAGCAATGAAGAATCTCTAATTATCTTGATGGGGTTTATAAGCCAGTTTACCAAAGGTATTTCTCATTTTACTAAAGGAAAAATGTGGTGTGATATCATACTTTTCTCAAAGACGAAGCCATCTTTGTTAAGGTTCTGCTACTCGCTGCAACACCGTCTTCAATAAGGTCAACTTGCCTCATGCGCAGTCCTTGGGAAAATCTACATGAAAACAAGAACAGATTACTAGCCCACCGGATAAAAAACTGAATATAAAAACTCACACTGATTTTTTTTTTTTTAATTCTGAGCCAGAGGCCTATTCCACAAAGTGGAAATGAGAGGGGAGAAACTCCAGGTTTTCAATTATATTTTGCAACAACAAGGTTGTCCAAAGTGCTACACAGTAATAACATAAATGCATTGTCAGGGCATTAATGTAAACTCTGGGCCGGTTTCCATGGTAACTCACGGTCTGAACTTAACTTGTTCACTGGCAGGTTTTCCTCAGCAAACCCAGAGTTTCTTTCTGTCATTGATTCAGTCCATATCAAACTGCATACTGAAGCATAGTAATTAGTGGAGGTATAATGGTTGGATATTAGTTTACCGAGTCTTCAAGTTACCACTTTATGTGCTGTCACTTTCAGAATAAAACACCTTTTCTTCTTTCTTCATCTTTTTGTATTTTTTAACACTGTGCAGACAAGACAGCTTTATTTACTCATTGGTCCTACTTTTCAAAAGCTTCATACCAATTTTTTTTTCCCATTTCAACTTAGTCCCATCAGCAACAGACAAAGCAAACCCACCTGTAAATGAATTCCAGGTGGTTCTGGAGGGATCTGCGGGACTTGTAGAACATGGATCCTTGGCTAACTGAAACACTTCTTCCTCTGTGTTGCCTGCAAATCCTGTAAAAACAAGTTACTTGTTCATGTATCCATTAGCTACAAAAACAGACAGCCTAAAGGTGTAAGATATTTTATATCAAAAGTTTAACAAAAAAGGGAACTTATTTGCCGCTCCGTAGATATATCTAAAACAAGACAACATATTTTTTACTAACACAAGCAAAACATTTCCCCATGTCTTTAAAGTTATTAGGTTATTAACAGTGTTAATAACCTAATAACTTTAGTGGGCAATAACGCGTAACACGTTACTGTAACACCTTACTTTTTAAACGTTACCGTAATGTTACCGTTACAATATGCTGCGTTTGTCCGTTACTTGGTAAATTCATTCATCTTTTGCAAGCTGCAGTTTATTTCTTCCTGTTTACAGTGGCAACGCTTTGTGGGCGTGTTTCCGGGGAAAGTAACTAGTAACTATAACTAATTACTTTTCTAAGTAATTTAGCCAACACTGAAATAACTACACGTTTGCTACAGTAGTAACGTTATACAGGGAGAAACAATGGCACATCATAGCCAATTGGATACCTAGCATGTCTTACCAGTGGAAGCCGTCCTGTCTTGAAACCTGCACAGCAGTCATCGGAGTATGACATGATTTACACATCATCTGGCGCTTCAAAATTCCCTTCTTCTGCATCCACAATACAATCTTTCTTCTATTGACAAGAGTATTTCTTGCACGCAGCAATTCGGTTAATCCTCGCCTTAATTTACCCATTTTGTCAAGAGGGAGGCGGTATGCTCCTTTTCCGTTTGTTGCTAACCGCCATTAAACTTTGCAGAAGAAGAAGAATAAGCGGGAGGTTCTCTTCGCGCATGCGCACAATCCACAACAGATCACTTCCTGCTTCGAAAAGGTGAGGATGTAGACTGTATAAAAGGACTATCTTGCTTGAAAACGTGTGTCATCCTTTTTTGTTTGCCACAAACTTTACTTTCTATAATAATCCAAAAATCAGTTTGCTTTTAGGAAGGGGCCAAGACAATTAACGTCCGTTTTTTTCTCTCCCTCTCATAGCATAGTTATTTGGTGAAGTCGGGGCTCCTCCCACATCCCGTTTCTACTGTACTGCACGTGTTGAACTTCAGAAAGGGCCCTTGACTGGTTATATTGGTAAGAGATGGGGAAAAAAACAGTAGCAAGACAAATTAATTATGCGACTCAAGATTCACGAAAAATAAAACCACCCGCAAAGACAGAATGCAGACACAATATCAGACTAAGCTAACTTTGAGGTTGCTTGCTAGCAAGAAAACCTGCTAACTTACACCAGTGTTGCAAACATTTTCTCCTGTGATGGGCTTGTTGCAGGATTTTTCATTTTATGGCTATTGTTATTTTTTTCAAAGTTGAAAAGCTAAACATTTGATTATTTTGGTGATGTAAATAATTGAAGCTATTTACATGTAGTAGTAATTATGGTAGGTTAGTGTGAAGCTAGCAAATTGACAAACTGTTATAAATAGCCAAATCATTTTATTGGCATCTTAAGATTTTTTAAAACAATCTGTTATTGGTAAGAAGAATTTTCATAAAATTGCATCCCTCACTTTTGTGTACATTTGACTGCTGCATGTATATGCAAATTATGCAATAATTCTTTCTGAAGACAACAGTGATTCACATGTAATGCATCTGTAATTTATATCATTATACCTAAGTTATTGTAACAATAATAGCATTTTCCTGAAACTTATAACATTGTGCGTTACTTTTTATTCATCTAGCCAGCTTCAACTATGAGTCGTCGCAAGGTGAATGCCAATCCCACAGATGATTCATCCCCCCAGAACAGCATAAAAGGTCTGGTAATATTATTTTTGTCCTGGTAGAATTGTAACATAATTGTCAACATCTAGGTCATTGACTACCAAATATTAACAACAATCAGGGATTCTTAAATTATGTGTTGCAATTATACATGCCTCCTGTTATTATTCTTAATGTAAGAGAATTTCTTATTTAAGGATTAATTTATTTGTAATTATTTCAACAGCCTCACCAAATGCAGTTCAGGAGGTTGAAAAACTGAAACAACTTCTTGAGGCAGAGAAAGAGAAGGGGCGTATTCGTGATGAAACCATCTCCCTCCTCAAAGATGACAAAACCTACCTGCAAGGACAACTTGGGAAAAAGGATGAGCTCATCCATCAGCTACTCTCCAAGAAGGATGATGATAATTCTACAGTCATATCTGGCAAGTCAAGTGAGTAATTATCCATTCACTTTCATACAGTACAAGTATTCTTTTTTCACTCTCCAGTAGGTTTTCTCCGGCACACAGAAACATGTGTTTTCATTTTCATTCCTTTCTCACAACTAGATCACTAGTCACAAAATTTCTTTTGTTATTTGCAGGTGTCAAACACAAGCATGGGGGTGATAGAAAAGCACCTTTGAAGAAAGCTAAGCAATTAAAGAACGTCATTGACGATGAAGAGGAAGAATCCAGTTCTGTTCTTTCTGATTCATCTGAAGGTAACAAAGGCATAATTTATTACATACAGTTGAATCAAATCCCATATTTCTTGTCATTGTCTGGAAATATTTAATGTTAACTTCACAAACAGTAACACTGAATTTGTCTCTTTGCACACCCTTTATTGACACATTATACTGTATACACTGTTTCCCTGCATTACTGTACTATTGGCAAGATCAGAGCACAAGGCTAGCTGCTGTTCAGTGCCTCACTCAAGGACAACTTTGTAATGCACGTTAGATGTAGTATTGTCACGATACCAAAATTATGACTAAATATCTTGATAGTGATACTGAAACAAGTCCATGGCAGAAATCTAAAACATCCTGGAAATAACTGAATTCATTTTTTTAAAATAAAAAAGTTGAAGTTTTTAAAGAAAAAAAAATCAGAGGAAATAAACTAAATTAAAAATGTAAAAAAAATAGATTAAAAAAAATAAATAAATCACTCTGCTGCAGCTTCTGTGTTAGCTCTTTAAATGACAAATGTTGGTTAAGTGTGTTCCCATGTTTGTTTTTCCCACACATGTAGCTGTATTTTTGACAACAAAATGATACAAATAACAATAATCATCAATTAATAATCAATCGCATTATTAATTGATAATTAGGTCACACTCTTAGTTTTTGTAAAAGTTTTTACTTGTTATGCAGTGACCTGATGTCCACTGAAAGCTTTACAGAAGAGCTTTGCCTTCACTGTCAGTTCTGCAGGCAATAATGCCATATTTCCCTTAGTGCATATGCTTTATCGACACGTTTTGTTTGGTTGGGAAAGGCCATGTTTACTCATCACTCTCTCACCTCCTACCTCTTTCATTTAATTGACACATTCGGATGTATGTCATCATGATGACACTTGTTTTATCACCTGTGAGCCTGTACTGCCAAAACCAATCTCTAGCAGCTTATTCATGGCTGCTATGTATTTGTTTATATTTTGAAAGTTGACACTATCATGATCTTTGATCCTCCCTTGATTTCTATTCTAGATTCATCCATCGATAGTCACCGAGTGAGGAAGTCAAAATCTCCAGCCTCTTCCTCCTCTTCCCGCCATCGAGTTAAACCCTCGAACACTGATGACCTGACTGGAAGAAGAAGAAGAGGTAATTGCTCATTACAGTTTTAACAAGTTCACACATCTTGACAGCAAACTTTTAAAACAAAATCTGGTTTTAATGTGCCATTTACAGCTAGAAACACCAGGGGCATCATTGCTCGCTACAAGATGGCTATGGATGCCTTCAACCGAGGCGGTTCCACGAAGGCAGCTTTTGATTGCATCGGAGCTGACAGAAATACTGTCTCCAGGACAGCGCCAATTGCTGAACTGAGCATAGCTGCACCTGACATCTTCAAAAACGTGGGGGCCTGGAACGAGCGCAAGGAGAAATTGTCAACCTTCGTTGACAGGTGCCGTGCTGCCATGACCCCAGAGGTCAAGGAAAAGATCACAAAAATGAAAGAAGATGGAGATCTGCTTCCCATCGCCACCCATGTCTAACCATGTCACTAATTGTTCATTTAAGTGTGAAGGTTAGGTTTGCACTTCATGCTGATACAAGATCAGTGTTATTATTTTATGACAGAGATTTATTTTTACACTTTTCAGTAGCATTGAGTGAAAGTTGAAAAATGTTTGTCAAGTTAACAAGTTAAAATGAATGCAGGTTTGCACTTGATGCTGATACAAGATCAGTGTTATTCTTTTCAGTAGCATTGAGTGAAAGTTTTCGAATGTTTGCCACATGGTAAATTAAAATAAATGCCACATGTTTGTAAGTGTTAGTTTCTATTTTGAAAGTAAAATTGAAACAGAGACTAAAATGTGTTTTGTCTTTTTCTCACTTTTAGTGTTTTATACCAACAGTAACTAAACCCCCAAACCATGTTTTGAGCTGAAAACTATTATGTCTACATATTTAGTAGTGTCTTTATATTTTAGTATCTGACATAATGACTTATGATGCAGCATAGATTCTTTTAAATGCTTGCAAATGTATTACACTTTACTTAACACCAACAATGAAACATTACAATGAGCTATGCTGCATTACAGATGCAACAATATGAACTCCACTTTACTTAAAGCATACATTGATAACTTATGATCGTTCATGGAGTATTATAGCATCCTATGAGCCCTTACAATCGTCTATTGTTGAGGTGTGTGTATAGAGGGGTACAAGTAGTCAAGACGTATTATAAGCCCCATCAGTCAGTCTGTAGTTTATAACCAGTCAAGAGCACTCATAAGACCCTTGGATTTATAAGTCATTATAAACTAGATTTATAGTTATTCATAACTGTTGATATAGTGCACCATAATGCATTATGAGTGTAGTCATAATGCATTATGATTTATTATGATGAGCATTATAATGCACTATGAATGCGCTCATAATGCACTATAGATGTGGTCTTCATAGACATTTTTTTCTACAACTACAAATAATTTCTGCAGACATACAAACTGTCATTTCTCCAGCAGTTTTTTGACAGTTTTAAGGGGTGATTTATGAGCACACACTTACTATTTGCAGGAGTATTTATTGGACAAAAACATTTCATCATAGTTTTTGTCAATGAAATTTACACTGTTTTAAAAAAGAGGTCTGTCTCTGTAGGGATCTTTTCCATGACTTGTGAGACACTTAGAATAATAATGTGAGCCTGTCAGTGACAAAAACAAGCACTTTTAGTGGACATACATCTACTGTGCTCAGTTGCCCACAAGAATTAAATTGCAGCCCGTCTCACTTAGTGTTGGATGGATTTAAAAAATGATTGTCCCCATTCGTCACTTAGACACAAAAACATGGAAATATAGGGTCGTGGTTGGAAAATACCCAGACTACCCTTTAAGGTGGTGGCAGACAGGGAGCTCTCACTCCAGACATTTGCATTCCTTGTCAGACCTTTCAATACAGTAACCATGACTACAATGATCATAAATCTGGAACAAGAGTTTTAGCCTCCTAAAAGGACAATTCCAGTCTATTTCAGCATCTTATTTGTGTGGTTTTGGCAGGGTACAATGAACTGATCAGGTTAATTGTTGAGATCTGTGAACATGGTGACAACACCAATAAGAAGTACAACAGAGCAAGATCAGATTGATTGATCGATTTATTTATTTTTTTAATCTGCAAATTAAGGAAAAAACGTTGTCAACATCTATTTTTAGCTAATAAAATAGAGTTTCAGTCTGTTAATCTCACTTTCATTTTTTTAAATTACAGGAACATGTATCTAGTGGACTGAAAAGCAATTGATTTTAATATTCTAATAGGCTACAAGTTTAATTGGTATTTTGTAAGATTAAAGAATAAAATAGATACTTGCCATGTATCAATACAATATTGCCACACAAAATATCACAATACTATTCTGTATTGATTTTTCCCCCACCCCTAATTCTCATACAATGGTTCATACAATTACTTATCAAAAGTACACATAAAATGGTGTGGTGGTATCTGTGGTATCTAACAATTTAGCACCCCATGAATGACTTTACGTACTAAAAGTAAAGTTACATGATTTAAGTTTAGGGAAAAAAAAACATGGTAATGATGTACCTTAACAAAAAAAAAAAAAAAAAAAACACACAAAAAAACAACTTAAAGTTCACCTGGTTTATCACCCATCCACCACCCCAATCAGCCTTCCTGGACGGATTACTCTCAATTAGTTCAATTCAGTTCAGTTCAATTCAATTCAGTTCAGTTCAATTCACGTCAGTGCAATTCACTTCAATTTAATTCAGTTCAGTCTAATTCAAATCACTTCAATTCACTTCAGATCAGTTCAATTGAATTCAAATCAGTTTAATTCAATTCATCTCACTTCACTTCACTTCACTTCAATTTATTTGTCACATGAAATCACAAATGTGACCTCGGGGAAATGTAATAGTCAATAGTTCCATCAATACACATATTCAAAAATCGGTAACAATAACAAAATAATAATGATAGTAATAGCTTGAGGATAGAAGCTTCCCCTGAGCCTCTCAGTGCTGACCTGGTGTAACCAGTACCGTCTCCCTGGCCTCAGTGGGATAAAAAAAGGACGTTATCCGGGTGGCCTTCTTTACTCATGTCTGCACATTGGTCATGTGATTATAGACAAAATACTGGCTCATGATTACATGGGATATATACAAATTGTGGTCTATTACTTTTCGAAGGTATTAGTAGGAACAGTGCATGAGAACAGCCTGAATTAATGAATACGGAAAAATAAAATGCTTGCATTGTGTTCATGCAAAATATTGTCATTGAAAAATAAACCAGGGCAGAATTGTCCAAGATAAATGTTTTGTCCTGTAATAAAGATGTCTGCAGGTGTACACACACATGCACGCACATATTCAACATACATTGCTTCCTCACTAGCGACAAAGAGTTACAAAGATTCAAAGATATGAATTGAATGTTGAGCATATGTGCGATTTTTACCAATACACACACACTGACACACACACCTCTCCTACGACTCATCCACACTGCCATCCATTCCATCTGCCACCACAGACCCAGCATGGGGTCCAATAGGTCTTTGATTGCTCTAAGTATATCTGGCTCTCTCTTTTTCTCTCTCTCTACTTTCAGCCCCTTTGTGTCACCTCAGACAGGGAGAATGTGCTTGAAAATTACTATCTGCTGTATGGCATCGCTGACAACTGCCGAGTCCCTGAACCTCAGGAGCTCCACGCCACCCTCTCATTATCACAAAACACTATCTGCTCTTTGAAGGAGGCCCAGTGATAAAGGCGGCGGCGACTCCCAGTGCAACTCCTGCGTCTACCCCCCACTCTGACTCTGACAGAATCTGACTCAATCAGCCGCAGAGAAGAAGCCAAGAGCTTTTAAATCCGAACCTGCAGCCACTTCAAAGAGCCCCAGACCCTCTTTCTTTAGAAAGGAGCTAAAGTAGCGTTAACACTGAAGCAAATGTGCCTAGAAGTCGATTACCTGCCGGATTGTGGCAATGGAGATGATAGTGGAAATGTCAGCAGGTTGATTCCTTTGGTGGAATACACTGTTGTAAAAGCGGGGTTCTTTGTACTTGCCTGCTCAAATTGTGGGCCTAAATGAAGAGGAGTGAGAGTGTCTAGTGCAAGAAACAGAACAATCGGCAGTAATAATGCATAAGAATTTTTCCCCCACGTTTGGGTGATATCACAATATTACGGTATACAGTATTTAAAATCCCTACGGTGTGATTTTCAGTACCATCAAAAATACAGGTACTCTTCTCTCTATTAAACTCATGTGTAGTGCATATAATGCGCCTCAAGAGATCAGTCTCTGGTCTCTACTGGTGGACAAGGCGGATGGTGGTGGTGGCGATGATGTCACAGAACTCAGCCAGCCAGGAATAGAGGCCGCAGGGAAAATAGCTTATTTTTACACATAAATTAAGGGTTTATTTCAACCAAACCAGAGTTGGTGACTGTTGGAACAGAAGACTAACTAACTAAGTGACTAACAAGACTGACCAAGATGGTTTTGGTTAGTTTTATTTTGTTCCTGTCCACTTCAAATGAAGTGTGTTTTACCCTGAGTTAATGAGGTAATTAAGATAGTTGGTGAAGGAGAGAAACTTGAGGTGCACGAAAGATGCACAGCTGTATTTCTCTGTTTAATGTGTTTCTCCAATAAGCAAAAGGGGTGCAAAAATATACCTATCTTGTTATTTGGCAGTTTTAATTGTGTATTCATGATATTGTAAAAGCTTAGAGAGTTTGCAGAAAATAGTGATCTCACCGGTTCCCGGGGAGGAGTGGGGTGTATTGGATAGTGTCATATACAAGACGTTCTCATCCCAACTTGTCACATATTGCCACTTTGTCAGTGGACTTCCACTCCCGGGTGAAAGTCTGGGGTTTGTTGGGCTAATCCACCAGCCCTCTCACCCACCATATAGGGACTTTATGTTGTTACCGGCAGCGTTTTAAGCTGGCATAACAGGTGTTACCTGGCCATGTTACGAACTGATGCCACCCGTTCACGGATCATACTGCCGCAACAAGTGCTGTTTGGCTGACAAAAGGTGGCTTTTGGTGTTGTTGTCTGATGCTGAAATCACTGACAAAGCAGTGGTATGTGTCGAATGAGAACAGGCTGTCATATATCATATACCCCAATGAAATTTTAGGAAGGTATAAAGGTATTAAAAATTAGATACCACCCAAGCCTAGTTTTCCCTAGTTTTTTATATTTTGCCAGTCCAAAAAGACACAGGTTTCAAAACCTTTTCCATTTGCATTTATATGTACCCACCAGCAGTCTATAGCACTTTCATCTGTCTTTCAGAGGTCTTTGCCTTTATTACAGGAAATTGATGTGGAATGATCACTAATAAGCCCAAGAGGCAACAGGAATACGACTTACAGACACCACATCACAATCACAGTCACCAGTCACATATACAGTATGCATATACAGTACATATTATCAAGGACATATCAAGAGCAGAGTTGAAATTCTCACCATCAATCCAGTTATCTTAAGCTTTAAACATCAAGATGTAAGAAAACAAAATGCTAAAAAAAATATTTAAAGAAAATGAAAGGCAAGAAAGGAGACAGGGGAAGAAGAAAAGTGAGACAAAAGGAGCTACCCAGAGGCCCAGTTGGCCTTTCAAAGATTTCTGATCTCAATGTGTCCTCTAAGACTAAGCGCACTGTGCAATTCTCAAGTTCACTCAAAAGACAAATCGGAAGCCAAACTTTTTGGGGAGCGCTCATTAAGCCAGCTGGTTAGACACCATAGATTTGTGTGAGCGAATAAGTGTTTGTGTGTAGATGGATGCATTGCTTTTGGGTGTGATTAAGCAAGTCTTTGCTTCTCTGACCAACACAGTCCCGTCAATAGGGTGCCCCGGTAAGATTGATCCCTCTGTCTTTTACCCCACCTACCTACATATACTACTATTTGCCATTGACCATCCAGGCTCTGCTGGATTGTTAGCAAAACAGTGGGACGTGACCACTCACTGCTCTTGAATATTTGCCTCCCACTGTGTCATATTGACCTCCACACAGCGATCATTTCCTTCTGACCCTGCGGGGCTGACACGAAGCTCAATGAGTCTGACCAGGCTGTCACTGCCTGATGTTACAGATTCAAAGAAAGAGTTTACTACATGCATCACAAAAGGAGACTGAAGTAGAGGTCCGCAAGTGTCCACTTAGTTACTAAAAACAAAGACACAATATTTGCTGGGTAAAATTACAAAAACAGTACGCTTAAAACGACACCAATACCGATAAAGTACGTTATTTGATAGACATAACGTGAATTGTGTAGCATGTACTATACCTTAAAACTTTAAGTAATAGGCCAGGCTTTATTTGCTTCAATCACTGAACTCAACCAGTGTATATTTGGAACAGGTGTCTATACAAGCATTTTATTCTGTTCACACAAGTCTTACTTAGCAAAAACAGAAAATACAATTTTAAATAGTATGTAAGTATTTTATCAGTTAAGAACATTTATTTGATTTAACTCCGACAGATAATGCATCTATAGCAACTGCAAACTGGTAAATCACTGCATCCCTACTTTGGATCTCTCTTCTGTTTGTGAATAAATCTCATACTTGAGTGGATCCAACCATACTCTACCAGCTCTAATCACGTAGACCATCATAATCACTGAATAAGCGCATTTTGCATTGGCTTTCAGACATAATCTGACTGTCCCTTTCATATCCTTTTTTAAGGGTTTAAGGTCTATTTCAGACAACGTCCAACATTTTGGACCCATGGAGACCTCTTATCTTAAGCCATGAGGCTAAAGCTTGTTGAAAAATGTAGCCATGAACTTGTTGAACTATATTCAAATTTTGTTGAAGCAAAACATTATGAATGACACTTTTCTTTTAAGTCTGCTAAAGTTTCAGTCAGGATGTTCTGAATGGGTGTCACATCACACCTACTCAGAATATAAAAGAACCATTAAAACTTTTCATTTAAACAATGAAACGAAAGTAACTCCAAATAGAAAGTTGCAAATGTTTGACATGACAGCAGCACTGCGGTATGTTTCTCCTGAGTGCCTTGTAGGTGTAGTTAATCAAAGTGGATGATTCCAAATCTCTTCCTCCAAAATGATCCCAACAAAAGCAGACATTTCACTCTGCGCCTGTGATATAATTTAGTCCCTAAGCCCTTGCTATCTGTGGTCCAGAGCTTTTGCTTCACATAACCCGAAGTCCAGACTGGGACCCCCATCTCTGCCTCCACCTCCTTCTCCTTCTCTTCTGCAGTCTGATAGTATCGATTGGCTATTTGGAGGCAGGGAACTCCAAAGAGACAGACATAATTACAAGGGGATAAGGCAATCTACTGCAATTAACCACTCCTCCCCTGGCAGCCTCGGCCGCGGACCATCTCTCATCCTACGCAGGAAATAAATTACCTCAGCTCGGCCGCCACCATCCAGCCACTGAAATATAGGAACAATTAAACAGGAATTAATTCTAATTCATGCAGCCCCTATCACTAAAGGGACATATTTCAACCACGGTATTAAAGAACTATTACACGAAATTAATTGTAAACCACAGTTTCTTTGATCCGCATAATAAATCACTGGTTCTTTCATAAAGAGCTCGGAAGAGATAAGTTTAACACCGTTGTCAGACATTTTGTGTAAGGCTGGAGGGTCGTCCTGAAAGGTGCCTTGTGGAGAAGGTTTTTCATTAGGATAAATAAATCTTGTCATGGAGTTTAGTGTGTGGCCTACACAGAAAAGGACAGGATTTTTTTTTTTTTCAAATGTCATTTGCCGTTTTATGTTGCAGGAACCATTTTAGCCACCGAACAGCATATAAAACTTAAAATGGACACAGATAATGACTCTGAAAAAATGGTTCTGTGGAACTTTAAATAGCAGAAATGTTACTTGCCATAAGTCAAGAGACTGGGTCAGAATTACAGCTGTCAAGAATGTGGACAGGGAGCATGTCCCGCTGATCCATTTAAACTGAATGAGAAACAGACTGTGGAATTATTCATTACAGTCGACTGCAGCATCATCATTTCTCACATTTGCCTTGTTTATTTCTGAATTTACAATTTCAGCCAATTTTACACCAGATTACCACAATGTTAGGCCTCCGCTTTTCTCCCCAAGGACCATTTTCATAATTTTCCTCTCTCTGAAATGTTAAAAGAAGGAAACTTTCAAGGCAGTTTGTTTCTCTACTTTGAGCTCCTTCGGTTCCTTATTGCCTTGTACCATTTGAAAACAACTCAGAACTTTTTGGAGGGAGGGGGATTTTAATAAGCATACGGTCACCCTGCAGGTAATTAGCTGGGGGATGAAGAGGAGCTGCCGGCTTGGATTCAGCTCCCATTTGAACTGCTGTTGTTTTGTACAGCTTGAGAGGGCTGTGTTGAAAGCGAGAGCCCCTAGCCAGCCTTTGGGTAAAGAAGCCCGGCACATTGAAAAGCTCCATGTTCTCAGTCTTTGCAAAAAACAAAAAACAAAAAAACAAACAAAAAAAAAAACCTCATAGCATCAAATAGCATTTTAAATCCATTTGTTTCATTCCTCTTCTGTGGGGACTGCCCCCCTTTTTCTCTGCGCCCTTCCCTCGCTCTCCTTTCTTTTTGGTTCCACACAGAAATCAGGGCTATTCCCAAATTGTCCCACTCATATTTTTCTCAGTTTTGTCATCAGAGTTGCAGCTCAACACAGTCTGTTTGTGAAATAGTAGTTGGGAAAAAATGTGCCAACAACAACAACACGTAATATTCCTAAGAGCTGGCTCTGACATTTCACCAGCATCACAAATGGATTGGACAAAAAAAGGATATTTCTGTTCCCTTCGCTGTCTTCTGGAGTGGGACACATTCCTGTGAGCTGTTTCTGACCAGCAGTCAGACAGAAAATCAGCATTCCGTTTTTGCCTTATGTTTTTTCATTACAGTTGTGAAGCTTTCCTAACAGTGCTAATCACACTACAGCACTCTTTTAACCAGTAACAGAGCGAGAAATATTGCCTTAGGCTAGCCGGCAGGATATAGTGTGCGCAAGAACCAAAGTGATCGACCATCATTCTTATTTTAAGATCCCATTAAAACATTATTAAGGGTATCTGTCTATTGTATCAATAGCAGGCTACTAATATTAGAACATTATAAATAAAAAGTATACTATGCTAGAATAATATTAGTAAAATAATAATATATTTACTATACATTTTATACTCTATAGCCCAACACTGGTATAATATGAAATCCAAATGGACAATACAACAGTTTAAGAAATACTCATTTGTAGTTTTGGTAGGATTTTTCCTTCATTAAATCCTTGTGCAAGAAAAATAGTCTACATTGGTGGTTAGTCTCCATTTAATAATGTTAGCTTCTGACTCGGGCGGCTGTGGCTCAGAGGTAGAGCGGGTCGTCCACCAATTGGATCAGCGGTTCGATCCCCAGCTCCTCCAGTCCACATGTCGAAGTATCCTTGAGCAAGATACTGAACCCCAAACTGCTTCCATCGGTGTGTGAGTGTGTTAAAAACTGAGTAGCAGGTGGCACCTTGTATGGTAGCCTCGGCCACAATGTGTGTGTGAATGGGTGAATGTGACTCGTAGTGTAAAAAGCACTTTGAGTGGTCAGATGACTAGAAAGGCGCTATACAAATGCAGGTCCATTTACCACTTGTCAAAAATATTATTTTTTAATACTCACATTAATCAACATTACTTTTAATGTGTCAGTGATAAGCAGCTGGCTAATTTTCAACTGTGGTCCTTTGGCGAGATCAACAGGAAACAGTACAACATTAGTAAAGTAATTCAGGGCAACCTTTTCTTTACGTCCTGCCCCATCTAGGGTGCGATTCATGAAAAGTCACATTGAAGAGCGCATCAACTTTATAAAAAGTTGAACAAAGGCATCAGATACAGCTAAATAACAAGCCAGCCAATCCCAAACCTTACTTATCATATCCCTAAATAACCCCAAGTTGACTCAGCTGAACTGGCAACACTGAGCTCACTGGGCCAGGCTCTATGCTCTCTTTCCTCTCTTCTAGCTATGGGTACTTACTTGAGATGAATGGCTGTTTTCATAAATTGTTTGTATGTTTTTATATGCAAAGTAATGCACCCAAATTTGTACATGTCCCACGTATTTTGAAAGGCTGTGATCACGTGACCAATGCTCTGATGGGAGTAAAGAAGGACTTGAAAAGGATGCAGTTTGGGGTGGCGGATGGGCTGCAAAAAAGCAGACTTTCTCCCAGGACTTTCTCCTGGAGACACGAGTTTGGAACCGTGTGTATTTTGAGTTAAATTTTAAGGTACATCCTCACCATGTTTCTTTTCCTGAACCTAACCTCAGTAACTTTATGTTAATTATGTAGCTGAACGTTAGGCTTCAGCATTACTTGTGGGGTGCTACTTTGTAGGATATCATACAAACTGTTGCATTTGCATTTTCTCAGGCTATCATACAAACCATTCTATGAGGATACATTGAATAATTTCCTAATTAAAAAAATGCGGCTGCCTCGGCTTCAAGGGACTTTGATCTCCTATCTAATATACTTAGCTATTATTTACTGACTCATATTGTCTTATTTTAGTGATTATTTATGCTAGGTGTGTCAGCTTGACATTTAGATGGCACAGGCATATCCAGGCACATCCGTGGCTATGTGGATGCTTTTAACCCAGGAAGTTACTAACCAACACATTCTCACTCAGCGTCCACATTGACATATGACATGCAGGGTACCCTGGGTGTGTTCGTTGTTGACATTCTGGGAAGCCTGTTACATGCAATATCTTTTAAAGTACACCTCTGTTTTCACAGGAAATGTACAGTTTGCAGTCTCTTTCAAAATAAATGCACTATGTCGATACAACACCCTGAATTGACGTTTTTGTACTTCAGTAACAAACATTTGCGCTTATGTTTAGCCAACATGCACACGTGGTTGGGTTTATAAAAAAAATAACTGGGTTTGGCTTTACAATCATACGGTCATACAATCATACAGTAGGTGGTTGTTGGATCCATCAACCACCTTTCCACCTGCCTTACTCGGACTTTCGCCCCCTTAACTTTCGTTGTAGTCCCACCACATTTCCTCCTGACACCGCTGGAGCTGTTAAACAATAACAGCAACTGGCAGCATATCATACTGACATGGAAGGATGGCTTTCTTCATCAGTGTCTGGCACCAGAAGTCATTGACCAAGTGCCACCATTCGACAACTTCGGGGTGAGACCAGGTTGTACTAACATGACATCCACAAATTAAAACATATGAACAATATAAAGCATAATCCATACCCGACCTCTGAGTTATTGGAAGCAGTTAGAATCTGCATATATACCAACTGTTGTTTAAGTGTTATTGACTTGTACAATGGCCAAAACAGTGGGTTTGATTAAAATTAATTGATTGCCAGAGTTGTCCATGTACCAGTCATATGAATGTACATTGCCCATATGAATTAGGGTTTAATATCTAAATACTCTCTTATCTCATTCCCATTATCCAACTTTGACGTTTGTTTTTCTTTTTAATTATTTATAATGTCAAACATTTTCTGTTATTCCTGAACAATGGATTTGTAATATCAATCAATTATACAGAAAATCTATAATCAAAGTCCATCTCATTCAATGTATCAGAGATGTACAGTCTGTCTGGTATTTATTGAGACCAGCATTGCCTTCTTACAAGGCACCAAGATAATAGATCAGTCTCTGCCTTTTTTTAGTATTAGCCCACCATGACAGGTGCACATGTCTGAATCAGATGCCACCCCACTGTGGTCCCTGGATCATTTACTGCTGACAGGGCCAACCTGACACCCTGCATCAGACCTGGGGAGCACCTCTGGCGCCGACCACTTCAATACCTCCCATACCTGCACCTCTGGCCTGGGAGATGTCTGGGAGAAGCTTTTCAGCTTGGCTGTAAATACTGCATTGCTCCTGAAGTGCCATATAATCATTGAGAGGCATCAGTTCATGACACCCCAAGACTTTGCAGTAAATATAATTTGCCACCAAGTTCTTAATGTGGGAACATCTGAGGAACGTTACAGGTCTATCAGAGATGGGCACTTGAGTTGCCAACTTGACTCTCAAATAAATTAATTTTAATACTAATAAAAACAAAACAAGCGGTGCTGTTGTTTCACATCCACACAGTTTATGCCTTTTTAGCTATTCTTGTCGAAAAGTGAAAGCAAGTTTAAAGTGTTGTTGCATGCAAACTTTGTTTACACACTGTTTCACTACAATAACAGGTCTTTTCTCCATAGCAGTGTTCTATTTGTAGGGCTGATGCCGAACTCAGTCCCTTTAAGGGTACCAACCGAGTAACATCTGTGCCATCAAGTAAAGATTCACATTAAATCCATCTGTACCAAATGTCTTTACCTTAGAGCACATCTGGGTGAAAAGTTTAGACAAGAGGCAGAGGTGCCACAAAGGGACCCTGAAGCCTAGAAACCAACCACAGCCACTTTTACTAATAGCCCAGTATCACTGCCAAATCAGCAGACTCTAGGGTTAGGTGGGTGTTCATTTTCAAACTGGTGGTTGATATTAATAGCCTGACCGGACCAGAATACTGAATTTTATGCACTTGACTTTGCAGCAGTTCCTCAGTAGAACATAAAGACACCATGTCCCAACAGCAAACAAGCATCCGACTATTATCATGTTGCATTGCATGTCATCAGAGCTCTTTGTTCACACTTAAAAACATTAAATATGCACTTCTGTCACATCATGTAAACAAACCATGTATGCCTAAATATCAGCTGTTTGCTGAGATCAGACTGGGTATGTAACCATTTATAAGGTAGGTGCGTAGCCTACTTGCTATCTTCCTATGTTTATAACATTACTTTTTAAACAGAAAACATGTTTAATATTGTGATATTTACTGGAAATGAAACACAGTATAGTCAACACATGCTGTTATCAGCATGGTCATTTAGCTCACCAGAAAATTTCAGCTCCCTGGCAAATGTTCTGAAGCCAGCTGACAACTATGTTGGTTTTTTGTCATGAAATAAGAAGGCATTTCAACAACCTAATTTCAACTTCATGAGTCAGCTGTCATCATCTATCGCAGTGCTGTCAGAGCAAGTGACAGGTATCCAATAAATAGAAAAAGACAAAAGTTAAGCTCTAAATGATGCACCGCCTGCAAAAGACACCTCTTTTGTCGACTTTAAATCCAAAATGTTGCCTTACTGGTGCAGTTATAGTTTTCGTGAGACTCCCCCGCATCTCCTCTCGTCACCCCAAAAAACAAATCCACTTTCTGGTAAACAAACATGGCGTTTATCGCTCTGCCCCTCCTTTCTCTGTTTAAATTTGATCTCCTTCATGTTGCAGTGCTAGGATCACAGCTGTCAGACAATGATATCGCCATTATTTTGTTTATGCACAATATTATGTTCATAACTTTGTCATATTGCTTATTACTAATGCAATACAAGTTGGATTTAGAAGCGTGATTCCATCAGCACAACTTGATGATGTAGGCTACTTTTTAATTTGCCAGAACATGTTACAATGACACACACACACACACACACACACACACAACACAAGTAGACAGAAGATTAGCTCTATGTCTGATCAGAAAAGAGCGCAGGAGCAGAATTGTTCTTTTGTGTACAGCATCACACCTGCAGCTTGTCCAAAATGGCATATTTGTAATTACAGAGAAAGTAAAGTACTGACAAAAAGCTAGCAATACTGGTACCAAATTCCAGGTACCAATACTGATACCCCTTCAAGTGTGAATGCTACCGAAAACTGTTAGTGGTAGCACACAAGTTCTACTACAGTATTAAGGGTTGAAATTGGGCTATACAATTAAACTACAGTGGCCTTTGTAAATAATGAAGCTCCATATTTGTGAGCTGTCTTGAAGATTTACATCTTAATATGCAACACATGGTTGGTTTTATTTTTTTTATATGATTTGTTGAATACAAGAATAACATCACACACATTATAAAGCCTCTGAAAACTTTGCTTGAAATCTTCCTCTGTAACACTAGTCCCAAATGTGTAAGCAATAGTCAAAATTGAAATTTGAAGAACTCAATCCTTAGATATTTATTAAGAAAAGACACACTCTTCCGGCCCACTTGACATGCTCAGCTGAAGAACGAGTGTTTGCTCGGTGAACCCCAGATTGTTTTCTGCCAAAGTGCTAGCTGACTGACTGTGTGTGTGTGTGTGTGTGTGTGTGTGTGTGTGTGTGTGGCCCTTTGCTGCATATCATCCCCTCTCTCTCTACCCTTGTCCATCTGTCTTTAGCTGTTCTAGTAAAGTAAAGACAATCTAGAATTACCACCTTGCCTCTGCAAACCAGTCAAGTTGCTCTTATAGTTAACATCCACTTCTATGAAGACATTGATGCTTCATGCACATCTTCCCCCTGGCAGCTGAGTAAATCTGTTTAATCAAAACAGTTTCAAGGTGGACACCCAAGATTAGAGTCACCAACTCGGTATCTGGCCAATTAGTTCCCCTTCTGTTCTTGAGAATGACATTTAATAATGGCCAAAAAAGTGTTTTGCAGAACATTATGATGATAAAGTGAAGCTGACACTTTTGGCCTTTGGATATATAATGTCATAACTTCAGCATTTTATCCCATTAGACATTGAAATTTTGTCACAATAAGTGTATGAATTATGAGTTTTGGCCAAAATCATGTTTTGTGAGGTCACAGTGACCTTTGACCTTCAACCACCAAAGTCTAATCAGTTCATCATTGAGTCCAAGTGGATGTTTGCACCAAATTTGAAGAAATTCCCTCCAAATTCCCTGTTCACGAGAATGAGATGATTGCAAGGTCACACTGACCTTGACTACCAAATTCTAATCAGTTCATTGCTGAGACCAAGTGGACATTTGTGCCAAATTTAAGGATATTTCTGCGGTGTTTTTTAGATATTGCATTCATGAGAATGAAGAATTCATGAGAATCAGTTCATCCTTGAGTCCAAATGGAAATTAATGTCAGATTTGAAGAAATTTCTTGAGATATTGCATTCACGAGAATGAGATGGACAAGGTCACAAAAATGATGAGAATAGACCCCAGTCAGCACCGTAAGAGAGATAAGAGGGGATATCTACACTCAGACAAGAAGAGCTGAGAATAAGGTGTGATGAAAAATACAAGTTTTTTTCTTACTTCGAAGAAATATTTGCTAAATGGACACACACACACACAGAATGTAGCCTTGTTACCACATACTGGGAACTGGTGTAGCTATGTAAGGGTTAGAGGCGAGGGACGAGGCAGAGGGGAGATGGCAAGACAGAGGAGTTGAGGATGAAGGGAGGAAGAGGAGACAAGGGAGCTGTCAGCTGGTTCTGCATGGCTGCACTTAAGTCACATTGAGGCAAGGCCAGGCTCAGCAAGGCCCTGACACACACACACACACACACACACACACACACACACAGACCTAAACACACACACACACACACACACACCGGTCCCATAAAGACACACTAAGACATGCACATTTCAGCGGCAGACAGAAATGTTTCTAGCCACGGTGGGCATGTCACTTATTAATCTCCAGAGGTGACGGCTGACTGACAGGAGCAATGACCAAATACAGCATGTGAAAGGACACGCAGACCAAACCCTGGCACGCCCAACAGCATCTGTCAGGAAAAACACACACATACAAAAAAACACACCTCTGGCCCACTTGACATGCTCAGCTGAATGTTGAGTGTTAACTCTGTGTCATTGTGTACGACCCTGCATCACTTTCTGCTAGTTGACTGTGTGTTGTGTGTGTGTGTGTGTGTGTGTAGGTGTGTGTGTGTGTGTGTGTGTGCGTGCGTGCGTGTGCATGTGTGCGTGCATGTGTGTGACGGATAGAAGCAAAGCAAGGAGAGGCGTATTACAAGCAGAGAGAGTACTGTATAATGTGAGAGAGAAAGTGGAGGCAGTAGCGAGGGAGGAGGGAGGGATGGGATGAGGAAGGGATTGCATTGCTTGTAAGAGGAGCACAAAGAGTTGAGGGGGGATTGAGGAATGGAGAGAGATAAAAGAGGCCCTGCAGAGTGTCGTCCCTCCATCTCATAGCATGGAGTGATGGAGAAGGAGCAGGAGGAGGGAGAGATGGAGTTTGGAGGAAGGGGTTTGATGGATGACCCAGAGGTCACAGCAGGTCTGGACTCATTTTCCTGACCCAGTATGAGGGCTCATACAGGGGGGCTGATCAATCCCTGGGCCTGCTGAGGAGCAGCTGAGGGGCAATGTGCGCACACACACAGACACAGACACACAGAGGAAACTGGGTGTGTGTGTATGTGTCACTAAAACACCTTTTTTCTATAAATATCATCAAAGGACAGCATAGAATGTGGTTGAAAGCATGTCATCAGCCTCATTAATAACTTTAGAGTTCAGTAATGGTATAGAACTATTTAAAATCATTGTATTACATGTATTATCACAATGAAAGATTCTATATTACCCAATCAGTTCATCACAGGGATAATTATCTCTCTCTTTTCCCAGTAAGCAATGGAGCCCCCAGAAATTTTTCATAGACGTGGCCAGATGGGTCAGCTTAAAATCTTGGGGTAGCACACCAAAACCATTAGACAAAACTTAATATCAGGAATTCTGTTATGATGCTG
Organism: Cephalopholis sonnerati; assembly: GCA_019142605.1. Taxonomy (NCBI): domain Eukaryota; kingdom Metazoa; phylum Chordata; class Actinopteri; order Perciformes; family Serranidae; genus Cephalopholis; species Cephalopholis sonnerati. The sequence goes on from JAGQAX010000020.1 coordinate 3,580,214, forward strand.
AAGTATGTGTGCTACTTAAAACTACGTTGAAATGAGAGTTAAGAAAACTCATACAGATATGCTTTGGTTTCTTATTTATTTAACTTTATTTATTTCCTAACTAATGATAAATTATTTTAATTAAAATTGGCTGGTTGTCATTACAGTTCATTTTACAGTAAATTGATTGTAAGGAAAAAAAAACACTGGCTGTTAAAAAGCCTTTCCAAGTTTAGGGGAGACTTGTGGGTACCCACAGAACCCATTCGTGCCAAATCTTAAGTAATTCCCTTACGGCGTTCTAAAACTATCGCATTTGTGAAAATGAGGCAGACAAGGTCACAGTGACGTTGACCTTTGACCTATGACCACCAAAAACGTATGACTTTATTGCTGAGTTCAAGTGGACACTCGTGCCAAATTTAAAGAAATCCCCTTGAGGCATCCTTGTGATACAGCCACAATTCCCTATTCTTGTGCTACGTTTTGCAGGAGGTCTGCGGTGTTTGCTCTGGTGTGATTTTCATGTACTGCTCCAGTTTGGAGAACGTAAGACAGCAGTCGCCGGTCCTCTGTGAGATAATGTGTTGTTATAGTCGCATATGGATCCACTGGCCTTGAAGTACAGATGTCACAAGTTAATGCCACCCTTTTTGCTGTATTCAAAGATTCCTCAACTTTATGCTTCACTTGGGTACATCTGTGTCGGTGAAAAAAGTGAGTCACATACCTGGGCTCCAGTGTTTTTAGCATGTAACAAATGCCTTTGTTTTCAACGCTGTATAGACGCAGATCTTTGCACATTATGTAGGCAATGGACTGTGTTATTTTCTTAGCTCTCTTAGAGTTGGATGGTAGTTTTGTCAAGCTACGTGTGTCCAGTGTTGGACGATTTTTCAGCAGAGCGGACTTAGCGCTAGGTTGGCCATCAGCGGCTAATGCTATTTCTGGATGGTGAAGTGTGAGGTGAGCCCTCTTGTTTGTAGTTTTCCAAGGGTATTTTGTTCTCATATGACATTGCTTGCAAATCTCAAGTGTCATATCCAAGTCCTCATTTCATTACATGCTAAAAAAATCAAAAATAAGTCCACATGTTTTATTTAAATGCCGATGGCGCACTTCTGATTTCTTTCTCTGGTATCGCCATCTATATTTTGAAGAACTTCCTGCCAAATGCCACTGACTGAGACATCTGCTGGCTTCCCCAGGGGGAAAAAAACATCAGCAACATCTAGTGGATTGAAAAAGCAATTGACTTTATTATTCTAGCACCAAAAGTTGTATGAAAATGTATATTTGCAAAAAATGAATGTATATAATAAAAGATCAATACTTGGCATCTGTGTATCAATAGAATATCGCCATACAAAATATGCAATACTATGCCGTATTGCTTTTTCCCCCACACCTACTAAATACCACTGAATCTTACACACTGGACCTTTAATTCATACAAAAGATGACTCTATGGATGCAGATACAAAACCTGAAAAAAACATAAGCCTTGCCTGTTGAACACAGTGCACCCCATTGTGTACAGGAAATGTGAGTGCTGGTGGTGCCTCACCCAACCTTTGATCAGAACACAGTGACCCATCATCCTCTCGCTCACAGTGAGAATACAAAGGGAATTTTTGAGGCAGTTGGTGACGGCTTCAGAGATGCTCCTCATCAGTCACCTATCTCTGCACTCACATTTACTGGGCTGCCTTGTGCTAATTTGAAGCCCACTTATCTATCAGACATCTACACTCCACTTCTACATTCCCAATACCTCTACCTCACTAATCACCCTCTCCATCAATTTCAATTCATATCCATTCACATTGTCAACATTATCCCTTTTAGCACATCTCGTCCTTTCTCTGTAAGGAAAGTGCTTTATTACACATAAAAGCTGCCTATTGATTTCTTACGCTGCTTTTCCCACGCGCATGCTATCTGTTAGCCAGCTAAAAGAGGAAGCTGGGGAAGTTTACCTGTTGGGGAAAAACATTTGATCACTCACTCTAATTGGTAGTAAGCCTGAAGTCCTCCCGGAGATGAAAACATCAACAACAACAAAAACCCCTATTCCACTGCTGCCTGTAACCATAATACTGATTATACATACACACAGAGTGAACAGCAAAGCAGCTGAGAGGTACATCCACACATGTGGGCACACACACAACCACATACACATAGTGTGTAAACCAAAACAAATGCATAATACATCTATAGATTGAGGGAAAATTTTCTCTTACACAAAGAGGCTCTTAAACAGGCAGTGGCATATAAAACACACACATAACAAGACTAATAATAACAATTATAATAATCTACACATCTGCTAATTATCATTCTCTCAAAGTGTGCTTTGTTTTGTAGAGTTCTAGTCAAAACAAATATTTGTTTTGGAGTAGGATTTCTTCAGCTTTCTATTAAATGAGGATGGACACTTCATTTTTCTGCACAATACATTAAAAATGTACCTTCATCACAATTTCTACATGCACAATATAACTATAGCAAAAGGGGCTTCAACTGTGATAAATAGTATTTTTACATGTACCATGTATTTACATGCTGCATGTCATGTTCAAACAGGCATTGGTTGACTTTACTAATTTTGAAAGTATTTCTCACAGAAACCACTGACAGTGACTTGTGACTTGTGTTTCTAATGTCATTATCATATTGTCCGTGATGTGTCAGTGTTTTTGTTCTGGTGCTCTGAACAGATTTGACATCTGGTGAAGATGGCAGGTCGGCATGGAGGGACCTGGGGACTGCCAGAAGACAATTACCATATATTTAAAGGTTCATGAACCCCAAAAATGGGTTGTGGTTTCATTCTGAATGGATGGCAATTGACTTGCGAATGTGTCAAGTTTATTTAAAAAAAAAACACACTTTATTTTCAAATACAGTGAATTTCCAGCATAGTTCTATTTTGAAGTCAATCAATCAATCAATCAATCAATCAATCAATCAATCAATCAATTTTATTTATAAAGCCCAATATCACAAATCACAATTTGCCTCTCAGGACTTTACAGCAGACAACATCCCTCTGTCCTTTGGACCCTCACAACGGATAAGGTAAAACTCCCCCAAAAAAAACCCTTTAACGGGGAAAAAAAATGGTAGAAACCTCAGGAAGAGCAACTAAGGGGGATCCCTCTTCCAGGACGGACAGACGAGCAATAGATGGTGTACAGAACAGATCAATATAATAAATCAACAGTAATCCATATGACACAATGAGACATAAAGAGAGACAAATATTATATAATAATATGATTATATATGTATGTGAGAATGATCATATGTGTATAATAACAGTACAAGTATGACTAATAGTAACAGCAGCAGTGGGAGGCGTCAGGCAGGACCACGGCAGCAGCACAACCACAACAAACTATCCAGGCACAGCTGTGATACGAGTTAACCTGCAAGACAGTGGAGCACAAAGGCTCCAAGTGCTGTTTCCTGCTGGTGAGTAAACAGATAGCTACTTGAAATAGACAGCAAACTACCTCAACAGCATAGCCAAACGCAAGTACGATGCTGAGTGTATTAACCTGTGTGGACCTTGAACTAATTACCAAGAAGAAATCTGGACCCCATGGCTGACAAGTTTTGAGCTACTGCTGTAGAGAACTATGTAATTAGACACTAGTTGTAGGGAAAATAGAGACAAAGCTCTGTCTTTAGTTCATTTTGTTCAGTTTATGAGTAGTTGCTGATGTCAAGAAACTTATTTGAAGTCAAGTAAATATGAATTCATTATTCATTCACTGTGGAAACTTTATTCTCTGTATATTGAACTGTATGCTTGCCTGCAGGCAAAGTTGACATTTTTGCATGATCGGCTTGAGGCCAGCCATCAAGAAATATGGGCAGGGTGACAACATTTTCCAAAGTGGGCCCCTCATCCACACTCCCTGCCAAGGGGTGGGGAGGCCAAAATCACTACGTATAGCACTATGCAAAATGTTATACTTCCTGTGAATATAATTCAATTAATCATATTTCCACTTGTATTTTGAATCTTCTCTGTGTTAACACTTTATATTTTGAAAAGCCGAGGTAGTCACATGTGTGTCCTGGGCGGAAAAAATGCCCGTCAATTTATGATAAGAGAAAACTCAAATCAAGCCTGATTGGAGAGATTACTAAAATGTATTAAATCATAAGATCAAATCATGAGTTAACTTTTTTTTTCTTTATTTATTCAATCAATCTTGAGGGCTACTTTAATCATATATTGGTTAAATTGTGTGCTGAAGTGAAAGAGTATAAAGAGTATATGGCTGTCAACTCTCATTTTCCAGTCAAACCTAATTTATACAATTCCAGGACTGTGTAGCGTAAGTTTGAAGGATTATTTTACCCCCTTTCGAGCAAGATAGCATAATACGGTCGCCTTAGGTCCTTTAGTTTGATATAATACCAATGTCTTCACTGTAGCTTTACACAGAAGATTTTATTTGCTATCATTTGTCTGCCTCACTTCTCACCTTTAGCTCTGCCTGTCATACCTGCTGCTTCTTCATATTTTTTGTTCTCTCTGTACTCTGGCTTTTCTGTAAGTGGCCCCTGATTTTGGATAAGGTATTCTGACTTTGCTAATCAGGCTGCAGTCCACCTCACATGTTTACATTAACAGCACTTGTGATTTTTATGCATCACACACCTGACCCCCTCTGTTAGACAGACTGAACCATTTCAGAATACCTGCTGGGGGTGGGAGTATCAAATGACACACTGAAAGGTGTTTTAATTGTAAGATTGCATTTATCTATCATGTAAATATGTGTAACTTGTATTGTCAGTAATATAAGTCAGTAAGTAAATTGTTGTATTTGACCTACTTTAAAGGTCAACCATTAACGTTTTCATGGGCCCCAGGTGGCCTTGGGTTGGGGTCATCTGTGCCCTCTGACACCCTGCCTGATCGGCCTGGTTCCTCTAAATGAATGAAAGTGCACCAGTTGACTTTGTTTCCATTTTCCTGAAAAGTACTACCAAAGTACACACCAACCTCCACAACATATCAATAATCTATACACAACAGTGAAAACATCAGGCAGCGTTCCACCCACACACGAACACACACCCACACCCACACCCACACACACACACACACACACACACACACACACACACACACACACACACACACACCAGCTCTGGACACCCACCACCCCCTCCCTCCTGTCCTGTCAGCAACAGCCCCTCTCCAGAATGGATAGGCTTCATTTTTGGTGGCCAAGCATGAATATCACTAGTGGCTACCATGCTGTTTCAACGGTGTTGAGGATGCTTTTAAAGGGGTTTTAATTTCACAGTACATTAAGTCTTTTACAATACAAGGCTTTTGGCAAACAGTTTGTGAAATGTCCCCCCTCTGTAAACTATCATGAGACAACAATAAGAACACTTGCATAAAAAAAAAGAGCTGAACTTTTGACTATCTATGTATGCAAATTTCTCTGTGTGCATTTTTGTGTCTTTTTTTCTCATTTGATACATCATTAGTTCAATTTCTGACCAGGCGACAAGTTTGCTTTTGTAATAACAATCTACTATGCATTTACCCCCCCACCCCACTCTACCTCTCCCGCTCCTCTCCGTGAAGGGTGAGTGAAGGTTGCAGCAAGAATGTCGGAAGCAGGAGTTTGTCCTTCGGCATTCTTGAAGAAAGCCTTTTTACCTGTTAGACTCCTGACCTTCCCCTGAGGCTCTCATGCAGCGCAGCAGCGCAGCCTCATATTGACTGAAGCACTGCCATCAAGGGCTCCCATCCATTTTCAAACACCTTCCTTTTCATACCATCCTCTGCCTCCTTTTGATGGAACAAAGTTTTTGACTGATTTTTTAAATGTTTTTTGCAAAATTCAGTACATAGCACTCTCATCTGAGAAAAGTTTTTTTTTTGTTTGTTTGTTTTGGTGCTTGAAGGTGTTGTTGGTGCATTGTGGGAGCGCTGAGGCATTGTTTATCAGAGGGCTAAAGGGCCAAAGATGATATTGACACATCACATCACAGATAAGCCACTTTAAAGCCTCATCGATCACACAAGCCTCATCGATCACACAAACACACACAAAGTCATCTATGTTCCTGTATCAGCCAAACGCACAAATATAAATATGCACATGCTTTTACATAGAAGAAACACACACACACATTCAGCACATATGCAAATACACAGTGAGGACCTGGTCCAAGCTGTGGCTCTGGTCTCAGAAGGGGTTCAATACAGGTCTCCATGACAACACTGCTGACTCAGCAGTGCCTCTGGGCTCATTCGCACTCCTCTATCACCTTCACACAAACTTGCACACACAGACATACACCTGCACCTGACCATTGCCTATTCAGCAGCTGTGTGTGTGTCCCTGTGATTCAGTAGTAGACTGGAGACCCCCAAGGGTCCGACAGCGCTGAGGCCTATGCATGACCTGACATGGAGCACGAGACAGGCTGACCGGTACGGCTGTGAAAAGCTGTGACTTACGTTTTTTATTTCATCTGCAAAAAATTCTAATGGGTGATGAGTGAGAGAGAGTGAGAGAGAGAGAGAGAGAGATGTTCTTTGAAATATAACTCCAGTTAAGGCCCTTCTAGTTGACTTATTTTATGTCCATTAATTCATTTCAATTCAATTCAAATTCAATTCAAATCACTTTATTTATACCCAAGAGGGAATTTAAAAGGGCATGACAGTAGCTATAAAAACACAATCAGCAATACAAAATCAGCACATACACTGCAACATACAACAGTTAAGAACAAGAGTGTAATAATTATAAAGTGCATGGACTGTAAAGTGTTAATAGTGCTTTAATGTTCAGTGTTGAGGAGCTGGACAGCCCTGAGGACAAAGGTTGTTTTCCTACTCTGTGGCCTGCAGCCTTGACAGTGTAATCTGCGTCCCAAGGGGAGCCATTCAAACTCAGGACACAGAATATGGTCAGGGTCCTGTAAAATCCCTCAACCTTGACATGAACGCCAAGGTTGGAGCTGATAACAACAACTGCGACAGAGCTATCGGGAACCATGGCTGTGGTGTGAGGAACAGCAGTGGTGAGCGTCTTGTTGACTTCTGCCTCAAAAACAACTGCATATTTGGTGGTACCATCTTCCCCAATAAGGACATCCACAAAACTCACTTGGAAGTCACCTGATGGTCTTACAACCAACCAGATCAACCAAATCTTTATCAACAGAAAGTGGCGCATGTCTCTCCAAGATGTCAGAGTTTGTCGTGGTGTGGATGCCAACAGTGACCACTATCTGGTGAAAGCTAACATCAAGCTGAAACTCTAGAAAATAAAGCAACACGGTCAACAAAGGAGACAACTTGACATCAGCAAATTGAAGTGTCCAAATACCAACAAGGAGTTTGTGTTGGAGCTGAGAAACTGTTTCAGTGCTCTTGGTGCTCTGGCTGATCCAACTGATGAGGACCCTGATATCTACACCAAATGGGAAACCATCAAGAACACCTATGTTGAGACAGCTACTAAAGTCCTAGGCTTCAGTCAAAAGAACAACAAGGAGTGGCTGACGACTGGCACGTGGCAAAAAATTGAACAAAGGAAACAACTAAAAGCCAAGATGCTGAACACTAAGTCACTGAGACTCCAGAAACAGGCCCAAGATGCCTATAAGAGCAAGGACAAGGAGGTCAAGAAGAGAGCAAGGAATGATAAAAGGGCCTTTGTTAAGATGCTAGCTTGCAAAGAATGGACAGCTGCAAGAGGCGAAATGGGTGTTGTCTATAAAATCAGCAAACAATTGTGTGGCAAGAAGACCAGCCAATCTGCTCCTGTAAAAGACAAAGATGGGAACAACCTCTTAACAGAGAGTGAACAGGCAGCAAGATGGGTGCAACGCTTCCGTGAAGTCCTCAACTGCCCCGAACCACTACATCCTGCTACCCCCACACCTGCAAATAACATACTCAACATTAGCACCAGCCCCCCAACTGAAACAGAAGTCAAGAGTGCCATTAAAGCAACAAAGAATGGGCAAGGGGCCGGCATTGACTCCATTCATGCTGAGATGCTGAAGGCTGACATCTACACCTCAGTCAAGATCCTCACTGACCTGTTCAGGAATATCTCGGATAAAAATGTCATTCCTGAAGACTGGGCCAAAGGTCTGATTGCTAAAATCCCAAAGAAAGGCAATCTACAACAACTGTAACAACTGGCGAGGCATCACATTGCTGTCCATACCATTGTCTTCTGCAGAATCTTGTTGGGCAGAGTTGACATGGCAATTGACAACAAACTGAAGCAGGAACAGGCAGGCTTCAGGAAAGGAAGAGGGTGTGTTGACCAGATCATCACAATAAGAAACATCATTGAGCAATTCCTGGAGTGGAACAATCCATTGTACATCAACTTTATCAACTTCCGAAAAGCTTTTAACAGCTTACATCATGACACCTTATGGAAGGTTGTGCAATCATATGGAGCTCCCCCAAAGATGACTGCACTGATGAAGATGTTTTATCATCAGTTCGATTGCAGTTACGTTACATTACATTACGTTGCGTTATGTGCATAAACTCAACACCACATGCACCGATCACTGTGGATGGTAACCCTCTCGATTATGTCGAGGAGTTCACATACCTGGGAAGTCTCCTCAGTTAGGACAATTCATTTAGCAGAGACATCAGTATAAGGATTGGGAAAGCTCGCAGCACATTTGCAAGCCTTCAGACCATCTAGAAATCCAAGCAGTACAGTCTCAAAACTAAGATCCAGCTGTATAACAGCAGTGTTAAGTCAGTCCTGCTGTATGGTTCGGAATACAACATGAAAAAGATCAATGTATTCCACAATGGGTGTCTCCAGAAGATATGTTGCATCTTTTGGCCAGAAAAGATCTCCAACGAGGACCAGTACAAAAAGACAAACTGTTGCAATGTGGAGCTGGAAATTAAACATCGACGGCTCAGATGGCTTGGACATGTCTTCAGAATGGACCAGGACGGCATTCCTAAAGTAGCCCTGAGATGGACCCCACCTGGAAAGGGGAAGCAAGGGTGGCCAAAAACCACCTGGTGGAGAACTATAACCTCAGAACTGAAGACGGCAAACTTAACCTGGGGCGAGGCACAACATGCTGCACAAGATAGGACCAAATGGAAGCAGGTAGTCACAGCCTTATGTTCCACTGGAAACGAAGAGGATTAAGGTAAAGTAAGGCCTGTAAAATCCTGCAAGCTGATTTTACAGTCTGCTGATCGCATAGGGCAGTGAGAGGGCGGACAGGCTGCTCAATGATTTTTGAGCTGACTTTGACAGTGTTCAGCAGGCGGTGTCTGTTCTGCAGGGTGATGAGTAGAACCAGCAAGTGAAAGAAAAAGTTATTACATTTTCAATGAAAGCTTAACAGAATATGGTGAGAACGTCCTTGTTAACCCCAAATGATTTCAGCTTCCTGAGTAGGTACTGTCTCTGATGACATTTCTTTAGGATCTCTTAGCAAGTTTTCAAAGATTGTTCCAAGTATTTGCACTCCACAATCTCCACCGGTTCCTCCTGTATGATGGTAGTGACTGCCTCAGCCACCTGTCTCTGCTTGGGGGAAAAAGTCTCTAGACAGGCCGCCAGACTAACACAGGGCTGACACATTGAGACAGACAACCATTCATGCTCACATTCACACCTTCAGCCAATTTAGAGTCAACAATTAACCTGCATGTCTTTGGAATGTAGGAGGAAGCCAGAGTACCTGGAGAAAACCCATTGTGACACAAGCCCGCACAGAAGGGCGGTATGTTAAGTGTAAATTTAATGGCCTTTCCATTGGGGGTGGAGAAAAAAATCAGCAACAATGCAGGCTCACTGTTGGGGGGATTCATAACCCGCTTCCACTAATTGCTAATTGGTATCGGATGGCTGTCATTATGGCAGACCCTCCACGTGACCGTGGACACACAGTGAAAGTGGGCAAGGAGAGGGTGTAGGGCAGGGATTGTCAATTTGCGGCCCGCAGGCTAAAGCTTTCCATTCGGCCCACAGAATATAAATTAATTCATAAAATAGGAGGAAGAAAATGCATTACAGTGTTTAGGATATCCAGCATTTATTTCTTCCTATGTTGAAGCAAAATCCAAAACAATTGAGATGGTATAAGGAATGATTTACATCCCCAAATATGTGAGTTTGACCTGCAGGTACAAAAGACATTATATCAATCTGTCATCAATCTGTTAGCTTAATATTAGCAGTAGTTATGCAGCAGGTTCACTTAAGCTTACTAGAAAAATATTAAAATATCAAATGTCAGTAAGTGACAAAGTAGCATCCTGAGTAACATATTAAGAAACATTGTGTGCAGTAGTTCACCTTCCACCTTCTCTCTGTCCGTCTTTTTCTCTCACCAACACACACAGATACAAACACGCGATTGTGCTCAGTCCATGTCTTTCTCCTCAGTCCAGACAATTGCATTACTGTAATGCATAAAATTGGTGGTTTGCAGTCAGGTTGGGTTCAGGTGGTCGATTAACCCATTTTTAGCTGGCTGGCGGTGAGGATTGCATCAGTTAAACTAAAATAAATTCCCATCTGTTATAAATGGGTTGCTGCTTGGGCCATATGTCCATGCAAGAATGGGGACAATCTCATAACTCTGATTTAACAACCCCCCCCCCCCCCCCCAATTATCTTATTTAATATTATATGTTGGGATTTACTAGACCACAGATTATTTGTAATTTGTTAAAATCTAAACTGGACATGTGAAAGTTTTTCCTCTGGTTCTTGCCATCTGAAATGGTGGCTCAGACCGCATGTTCTTTGTTCACCAAACAAAGGACAGCACTCATCTCCACAGGATCATTGTCACACTTCAGTGAGAGACCAGTCTTCAAACTTAATTGGACACTACTGCCATAGTAACATGTGACACTGTGATGTCACAAGCCAACTTATGGAGAAGTTTCTGCTCTCCATCAGACTCTTGCTCCCTCCTTCTCTCACCTCTGCACTACCACAGCAGCAGCTGCAGCCTTACTCTCAATGTGGCCTGTTCCCAGCAGCCACAGAACCTGAAGACCAGAGAAGTTAGTGTGCCAAACATGAGGTTTGCAACCAACTTTCCAACAAGGAGAACTAAGTTGACTTAGCAAGGATGCCGAGTGACCGGTCCCCTCAGTTCTGCACCCTCAAAACAAGGACACAGCAAAGACTGCTTCTGGAACCACAGCTCTTTCCAGCCTCCATCTGTCAGCTAAAAAAAGCAGCACAAACACAAAGCAACTCTTCCCTCCATCCATTCAAGGATTTGTAAAGTAACAACTGGGCATAGCATTATTACAGTTGTACAGGCGAGCAAGACTGTTTAACCTTGTCAGTTGTGATTTAATGCTGTTCACAGAGTTATTGTTGTGATTTTTGCTGTAGTTAGGTCATTGGTTAGTTGGCTTCACCAAAGCTAAGTCATGTTGATTTGCTAATGCTTTACACAGAGTCTTGCATGCAACTAAACATCCTCTGTTCTAACCCAGATCCTTTTGCAACACATACTGTATACACATATGCTCACTCACAAATTGGATTTCAACAGACCACGCTACACCCAAAGAGGAGACTCAAAGTTTCCACTTCATCTCCTTTGTCTTTGCTCTGACTGACCACGCGGTCAGGCAAACCCTCCCCTTGTCTGAAGCCATCTTCAATTCAGCCATCTTGTAGTTCTCTGTTGTCAGTCATTTTATTTGTAGGCCAGATGGACTTTGTTTCACACACACACACACACACACACACACACACACACACACACACACACACACACACACACACATACACACACACACACACACCTTTTGTCTCTCTCTCGCGTACACACACAGACACACACACTTATACACACCCCTGCTTGTATAGATAGTTAGGAAAAATTTGTGTTTTGTTGTTTTGCTTTCTTTATGAATAAATACATCTGGAATCATACCTGCTGTCTGTTTAATCTTGGTCTTCCTTTCCTGGGTCGGTCCTCATGTGTGCCAGTTTCGTTATAGCGCTTGATGGTTTTTGCGACTCCACTTGGGGACACATTTAAAGTTTTTGCAATTTTCCGGACTGACTGACCTTCATTTCTTAAAGTAATGATGGCCACTCGTTTTTCTTTAGTTAGCTGATTGGTTCTTGCCATAATATGAATTTTAACAGTTGTCCAATAGGGCTGTCGGCTGTGTATTAACCTGACTTCTGCACAACACAACTGATGGTCCCAACCCCATTGATAAAGCAAGAAATTCCACTAATTAACCCTGATAAGGCACACCTGTGAAGTGAAAACCATTTCAGGTGACTACCTCTTGAAGCTCATGGAGAGAATGCCAAGAGTGTGCAAAGCAGTAATCAGAGCAAAGGGTGGCTATTTTGAAGAAACTAGAATATAAAACATGTTTTCAGTTATTTCACCTTTTTTTGTTAAGTACATAATTTCACATGTGTTCATTCATAGTTTTGATGCCTTCAGTGAGAATCTACAATGTAAATAGTCATGAAAATAAAGAAAACGCATTGAATGAGAAGGTGTGTCCAAACTTTTGGCCTGTACTGTATATGTCTGCAAAACTAAAAACTCTATAATTTGCTTAAATCACTGAACTCAATTTGGGACAGGCATCTAATTTTTTTTCAAAGAGAAGAGAAAATGCATCACAGACAGAGAGAGAGTTATGACACTAGTTTTACAGCACTCGAGGATTACAGTATACCGACACAACACCACTATATCCTGTTAAGATAAGAAAGACTTTGTTGTCCCAAAGGAAATTTGTCTTGGGTACATGGGGTACTTGCCATTGAAGAATACAAAAAAGTTATACATACAATTGTCCCAATTCACAGTCCCACACACTCACAAATTACAGTACATGTACAGACTGCCATCAGCCATAAAACTGCACGCTACACATTGCACCATATATTAACAATAACAAACAAAACATTATCCCTTATACAATGATCTGGGTGAATACTTGATTCTGACTGACTGCAGGGTGGCCATTATAAACTTATAATGGACACCTACTAAGTAGTTCTAAATGAATGCACCAGCAACATAATAGCATCAGTATCTCTAATCTGCTGCACACAAGGTGGTTCACACCTCCATGTTGGATGTTAAAAAATGATACTGGACACCTCGTTGGGCATTATCCCTTACATATATCTTTCATTCATTATCCATAACCACTTTTCTTGTTAAGGGTCGCAGAGGGGCTGGAGTGTATCCCAGCTGTCACTGTGCGAGAGGCACTGTATACCATTGACAGGTCACCAGACTATCACAGGGCTGACACGTAGATACAGACAGCCATTCACACTCACATTCACACCTATGGCCAACTTAAGCCCTATTCGCACGGGATTAGTATTACCTGGGGACGTCTGGTAATTTGTAATAATTGCGGAGGATGTCTGTGATCTTGATCCCGTGCGAATGCGCCATGTCTGTAATTTGTAAAGTAAAAATTCCACCACCAATTACCTACCATATTTCGCCAAACACAGACGTCCTGTGATAAAACTAGTCCCGTGCGAATCTGCATCTCAGTGATTTGGGGGTATTTGGTTTTTTTTATTGCACGCCTTTTACCTTTTTTTTTACGCCTTCTTGTTCTTTCCTGGTTGAAACATGGAGGCTGCGGTGGAAATTATGAGTGGCGATTCTGTCTCGTCTCGGTACTCATTATGGAGACCCATAAGAAGAAAACGCAACCTCAGATCCATCAAGACAGCGAAATTTCGGAGCATATTGAGATGGATTACATGCGTAGCAGCATGCGGTAGTGAACATTTTTCTATCTTTCAACAGGCTTAATAAAAACGCCATGATGGCCCGTTATCCCAACTGCACACTGTACCGAAGTCACGTTGCTGCTTTGACATTTTATTTGCACAGACGCACAGACACAGACACACACACACACACACAGACACACACACACACAGACACAGACACACACACACACACACACACACACACACACATCAACGTTTTCATAGGTTCACAAGTTTTGGTACATTTTTATCACATGAATGTGATAGCTGTGGATGTTGCGACGTGCAATGCTTTGACGTCATATCTGGGCAAAAATGTCAGTAAATTTGAGTAAAATACAGACTTCACTTATCCCGTGCGAATGCACTGCAAGAAACACAGCCGTGGGGGGGTAATTTACAAATTACCAGACGTCCCCAGGTAATATTAATCCCGTGCGAATAGGGCTTTAGTCACCAACTGAGCTGCATGTCTTTGGACTGTGGGAGGAAGCCGGAGTACCCAGAGAAAACCCACACTGACAGGGGGAGAACATGCAAACTCTGATTCCAACACAAATCCCTCTGTAGTGTCTGCTTAGAAAAATTCTGGCCCTTGGACAGTTCTGCTTGATGACCCCTGGTGTGGGGACTGGATTGGGAAAGGCTCCATGTGTCATTGGGTTAGTAGGGGAGTGAAGACTCAAGTGGATTGACGTTTTTGTACAGACTGGAAAGGAAGACTTAAAAGCCAGAAGTTTCTGCAGCCAACCTTGTATTATTATTGTATTATTGACTGATTAACTGAATTAGAATCTAAATAAATATTTTCTACAATACATAAAAGTTTACATAAAGATAACCCCTTCTAGTTTAAATAGAAGTGTTAAAATTGCTTATCTGGGTGATCCCAATATATAGGCTTTTGGCTTCAAGCTGAGAACTGAGAGGGAACCTCTGTAAATGCAGAACAGTGAGGAGCCACCCACCTCAGTTCACAGCCAAGACATTTCTATGGCAAAGCATCAAATCTTACCCCTGCTCTAGAGCAGGAAAAGAATTTGAGGACAGTGACTGTCTGCCTCTCTGCTGCTGTGAAGCCCTTAGAGGGCCTTCCCTTTTCACAAATCCGGAGAAGCTTTTCACTGGCGGCCCAGTTTAAACCCCCTGTCAATAGGAGAATGTGTTGCGTTTTCTATGATGATGTGCTTGTGAATAATTAAGACCAAACTTCCAGCGAACGCAAAAATGAGTGCTGTTTATGCACACATTGGTTTGTGGCTTTATCAATTTTACATCTAGCATGCCATGAAGATGCTTTGCTCAAAATGTCTATTGGGACAGGAGTATCAAGTGTGTTATTTAAGCAGAATCATAAGACAAGGCTCAAAGATGCTTACCGCAACGCTAAAGCATTACTCTACATGAGAGGTCATGGGTCTACTCAAATAAATCTGACCAATTACTGCCAGCATCTTTTCCAACAGGTCTTCCTGCTGTCTCTTGGTATGTCACAGGCAGAGCTGTAGCATTTATTGTTCAGCTTATTGATCAGAGTCAAAACAGCAGCCATGTATTCGCAGATCATTTACAAAGTCTTCTGTGGTTTCGGTGGGTATCCAGGGAGGCTTGATGCCTGCGGCTTTATGTGAGCCCAAATCAAGTTGGCGCTTCAGTTTCATTAGCTGAGCAGAGGAGACACAGAAACACAGTGCCACTAACAATTAGCCTGACACATCCTGGGCTCATCCACTCCCTCACATCAGCTTTGTGTTAATTAGATTTAATGCTGACTTAATCTGAAGCTTGCCACTTAATGACACGAATTAATGCTTTCAGGAAAAACTCTGACCTGACCCAACAAATACCACCTGAATCCAAAGGCCAAAGGCACAACATTAACATCATAATGTCTTGGATTTATCTCCATATGTCTATCTGTCTGTCTGTCTCTCCGGCATGACATACTGTTATGTAAAACTCATTTTGCAGCAGTTCACACCATCTTGTACATTATGTGTTCAATTAGGATAGGTCATTTTGATAGCAAGAGATTTGAGCTGCTGTTAATAACTTTTATTAATCATTTTATTTGAACAATCTTCTTGCCAACAATTATTTAAAAAAATGCTAGCACTTGGGGATTTTACTCCTCAGTGCCTGCATTTTAACAGTCAGTGTGCATGAGGAATTACAAGCCTGTTTGTCAGAATTATGATCACTATTACAATCAGTTTAGGTGCAGTTTTCCAGTGTGTAGCAATGTGCGGTATACAGTGGGTTAGTGAACAGTTTCATACAATCTTTGTCTCTTCAGATGTAAAAATTGATACTGATGTAATGTTTTAATGATGTTTATATTCCTTACTTGAGACCTGCACTGAAGGAGATGCATGTTAAAGGTATGGTAAAATAAACTGATGTCCCAGGTTGCCCTGGTGACATCACTCTTCTGCTAGTGGACTTAGGGCTAAGGAAAGCTTGTGTGGAAATAGAAAATAGAAAATGGCCATGACCGGTACCAACCCAAGTCACTACATAGCTTTCAGTGCCCCATTTTGCAACTCAGTCTTACTACAAAGTGGTCTAATACCAACGCTTGTGCAGTGACTGCCGCCGTTAGGAACTGACAAAAAAAGCCATCCTTTCACACCTGCATGATAAACAGCCGGTCGTCATTATTGTGTAACAGTGTGTGGCAGCGTCAGCGGGAAACTCGGCAGAACAGTGTAAGTTAAGGTGGCAAAAGTCCGAGTAGGGCGGATGGGAACGGTAGTGGATGGGTCCAACAACCACCAACTCTCACCTGGGAGGCTGGTGTTCGCTTCCTAGATTGTAAAGCCAAATCTTGTTCTTTTTTCCTAAGCCCCTAAGACCTCTCACCTCAAGATATCTGAATGAAAATGGGTTCTGTGGGTACCCATCAGTCTCCCCTTCACAGAAATGTCCACTTTATGTTAGTCCCATACAGTGTTGGGCACAGACCATGCACTGTTTTACATGCAATTTTTAGTACAGATTTATGACTAGAAAAATGACACACAGTGCTGAGCTGCATCTCAAATTAATCCTCGGGTTTTCAGCCTTCAGGTGAAAAATACCATTTCTATGTGGCATATACTGTTGGCCTGCTAGCTCCCTTGAAGGACAAAAATGGGTCTACAGTATGTGGATCTCAAAGGGTTAATTGTGTGCTGCTACTTTGTCTCTTTGACCACACTGTTGAAGCAGTCCTGCACTGGTTTGAAAGAAATAAATCTAAAAGTCAAGATGATTAAGTAATTTTTTTGCATTCATTTGATTCCCAATTAAGACACTCTGGTAAGAATTGCTTCACCTTGTTAATATGACTTCAAAACTGTTTTAAAATGCAAAATTATGGAATTTTGAACCTGCAATAAACCGTGTGACTAATTTCGATTAACTATTGAAATTCAGCGATTAATCGCAATTTAAAAAATTAATCGTTAGACTGCTATACAAATGTATGGCATTTATAAAGCCATACAAAGATAGTTATATGCAATAAATATCGATCATGAAATTGTGCACATACCTGATTTTCACTCCAAAAGTTAGGCTTTAACAGATGGAAAAAACTTCCCCTCATAACTTTTATAAATCAATACCTCTAACTGCTCACTGCTCTTTAGATCTCAATGAAATGAAAATGTCCCAACAGAATTTGGAAAGTGTCTGAAGCATCAGCAAACATCAGCAGAGCATGCTCACATAAGATCAGTATGCACAGTTTTGGCTAGTTACAGGACCTTCTCTGTCATTAATTCATCACAAGTGCACCTGTAAACCGTTGGGGGCAGTGATATTTCTGTCATCACCATCAAAAATCAGAATGCTAATCAGGCTAATCAGGATTCAATTAATAGCACTGATCTGGTAACAGCATAGGTGCAAGGTGAAGGTCTCTGGTGCAATTTCACATATTTCCAAGGTGCATGGAGAAGGGAAACAAATTTAAAGAGGTTGAAACTCCAAATACACAACCAAACAATCAGGCTGGGTATTGATTGCTGGAGTTTTGAAACAGCATAGGTGCATATAAAAGTGCAACACTAAGACATATATCATGCAAAAAACAAAAGCAAATTAAAATCTGTGAATTCATGGTTTAACCTTTGGGAACCATGCAAAAGGGCAGCGACTACAGAAACAAATCTTTGATCGAGTCCAGTGATGATGACTTTGACCAATTTCTTGTGGGGAGGGTTGCTTGGAATAATTGGCAAACAACCTAAAAGCCTGAAGCTGCATGATTTAGGTTTCTTCCCTCATCTTATGAGTCCACAAAATCAGTCTCCCATTCATTGACTATGGAGCAGCTCCAGACTTTGTGCTATATGACATCACAAGTTTAATACTTCCTCCTCTGGTTTCTGGCTTTGGCAGAGAGTAGCTCATGTTCACAAATATCATAATTTAAGGACCATGGTGAGTGATACCCAACCCTAGTCAAAAGTATAAGTGTACGTCTGAAAGGGGGATAAGTGGAAGACGGCCTTCAACACGCCCACAGGACATTACGAGTACCTGGTCATGCCCTTCGGCCTCACCAATGCCTCTCAACGGTCAGCTGAGGACCAGAAACTGCATCCCTGCGCCTTTTTCTCCCGGCGTCTGTCTTCAGCCGAGAGAAATTATGACATCGGGAACCGCGAACTGTTGGCAGTGAAGGAGTGGCACCACTGGTTGGAGTGAACAAAGTTGCCCTTCCTGGTCTGAACCGACCACAAAAGCCTGGAGTACATCTGCTCGGCCAAGAGACTGAACTGCCGTCAAGCCCGGTGGTCGTTGTTCTTTACCAGATTCAATTTCTTCCTCTCGGGGTGTCGGTGGCTTAGTGGTAGAGCAGGCGCCCCATATACAAAGGCTATTGGCGCAGCGGCCCGGGTTCGAGTCCAGCCTGTGGCCCTTTGCTGCATGTCATTCCCCCTCTCTCTCTCCCCTTCACGCTTCACTGTCCTGTCAATTAAAGGCAAAAATGCCCAAAAAAATAATCTTAAAAAAAAAAAAAAAATAATAATAATAATTTCTTCCTCTCCTATCGGCCAGGCTCCCGCAACGCCAAGCCCGACGCCCTGTCTTGCCAGTTCGTCGAGAGGGAGGACACTGCCCCAAACCCTGACACCATTCTCCCTGCTCCCCGTCTGGTGGCTTCCCTGACCTGGGAGGTGGAGGAGCGGGTTCAAGCCGCCTTGGAGGGTCAGCTGGGTCCCAGTTCCTGTCCCCTCAACTGCCTGTTTGTCCCTCAGGATTTGAGGTCTGACGTCCTTCAATGGGCCCATGGCTCCCGGCTCACCTGTCACCCAGGAATTCAACGCACCAAACAGGTACTGCAGCGACGGTTCTGGTGGCCCACCTTGGAAGAAGACACTAGGGAGTTCGTCAATGCCTGTCAGATCTGCAGCCAACACAAATCCTCCCATCAGGCCGCTGTCGGTTACCTGCAACCGCTGCCTGTGCCACATCGGCCCTGGTCCCACATCTCTTTGGACTTTGTTACCGCTCTGCCACTGTCGGATGGAAACACTACCATCCTGACAGTGGTGGACCGGTTCATCAATATGGCTCACTTCGTGCCCCTACCCAAGCTCCCGTCGGCCAAGGAGACCGCAGGACTCGTCCTCCAGCACGTATTCTGGCTCCATGGTCTCCCGTCAGATGTGGTCTCTGATCGTGGCCCCCAGTTCACATCCATATTCTGGCGAGAGTTCTGCGCTGTCATCGGGGCTACCACCAGTCTGTCCTCCGGCTACCACCCTCAATCCAACGGCCAGTCGGAGAGGATGAACCAAGAGATGGAGACAGCCCTCCGCTGCATGGCTTCCAAACATCCCTCGACCTGGTCCAAACAGCTGCTGTGGGTGGAGTATGCCCACAACACCCTGACCAGCTCCGCCACAGGTCTGTCACCCTTCCACTGTGCCTACAGCTTCCAGCCGCCGCTATTCCTGGCTCTGGAAAAGGAGGTCTCCTGCCCATCCGTGGAGGCCTTCATCCGCCGTTGCCACCAGACCTGGACCCAAGCTAGAGCAGCCCTCCTAAAAGCAGCTGACCGGTACTCCACAGCAGCCAACCGCCGTCATTCCAGGGCGCCCACTTACCTGGTGGGCTAGAAGGTGTGGCTCTCGACCCGGGACCTTCCCCTGAGGGTGGAATCCAAAAAGCTGGCTCCTAAGTTCATAGGACTGTTTGCCATCGAGAAAATCGTCAACCCTGCGGCCGTCAGACTCAAGCTGCCCCGTGCCATGCGGATCCATCCCACCTTCCACGTTTCCAGGATCAAGCCTGTGAGAGAGTCCTTTGATGCCTGCTTCCCAGCCACCACCTCCTCCCTGGATAATGGACGGGGGTCCTGCCTTCTCGGTTCGCCGCCTGCTGCGTTCCCGTCTCCATGGGAGGGGTCTCCAGTACCTCGTCGACTGGGAGGGATACGGTCCTGAGGAGAGGTCGTGGGTTCCGGCTCGCCACATCCTGGACGCTCGCCTCATCCGTGAGTTTCATCACCGCCACCCTGGCCAGGACCCCCACTGCTGGAGGGGGCGCCAATGTGGAAACTCTGTCCTCCCTGTCGTTCAAGGCGTCCGACGACAAAGAAGATGAGGAGGGGCCATCCTCAGGGGGCGTCGACTCACCTATGGAGGAAGATGAGGCAGAGATGGATGTCTCGGATGAGTTTTAGCCCTCCTCCTGACCCCCTCCACCCTCCCTGCTTGGCTTGAACTGTCTTTTTGGGACGTCAGGGGCCGTGCCTTGAGAGGGGGGGTTCTGTCACAGCTCCATTCTTCCTGTCTCCCTCCTGTTCTCAGTAATTTTCCACTCCACCTGTCAGCTACACCCATCTCATCAGCCCAACTCTGCTCACCTGTCAACGCAGCTGCAGCTCAATCCAATCAGCCCAGTATATAAGCCTCTCCAGCACTCTCACTCATTGCCAGATTGTTCCTCTGCATTATGCAAGACTTTCCAGCGTTCTTTGCCCATCTGATCACCCGGTACCGACTCTGCCTGTCTCAGACCTGCTCTCCTCGCCTGCCTGCTGGTAAACTCATCTGCCTTCCGTCCCTGACCACGAGCTCTGCCTCAGCGTCTCTGTCATCTGTCTGCTCTCGCGGCTACAACTCTTCCGCCTGGCCCCGGCTCTCCCTCTGCCTGCTCCCCATCGGTACCTCTGTCTACGCAGACTGCTCACCTGGCTTCGACCCCGTCGCCCGTCACCGGCTGCTCCTCTGCTCTCTCCTTGTCGGCACCTCTGCACGACTGGCTGGATCTTCAGGCTACTGATCTCTCTCTCCGTCATCAGCGGCTGAAGTAAGCTTCCTCTCTTCACGTTCCGCTAAGAGGAGGTATCTGTACTGTTCGGATCCGGGGGCTCTGGTGCTTCCGCTCGGTTCCGTGGCTGGGTTCGGCCTCGTCGCTTCTCCACATCGGTGCCGCAGAGACTTTGTGAGAGCATTCAGCCCGAAGAACGAACTGTGCTCAGTATTGACTCTTTCTGCTCCGTTCTCTGTTGGTGGTTGTGACATAACGAACTGTTCCAGTTTTTAAGAGTGCTGCATTTGGGTCGCAAACACACCTGTTACAATCAGCCAGTCTGGAGCAAATATGGGGAGAAAGATTCATTTAATTTCACTTATTTGTTGCTAAGAAATGATGGACAACACCATAAACTTGAGACTAGAAAAGCATTTACTGTATCAGGATGTTTCCTGATGATATGACTGAACTTACATTTTTGTAATAGATTTTGTTTGTCATTACAAAGAACTGAAAAAGGAAAGAAAGGATCCACTAAAATAAAACTATTTCTGATACAAATACACAGTTCATCATGTATTAAGCAAAAAAGCATCATATGCATCACACAGAGGTGGAACTCGCTGAATGAATACGTCAGATTTTTAATTAAAGACCATCAACCTTACAAATTTTTACCAATTCAGAGTTCAGCAAGAACATTCTACTCACACCTGTGCCCTGTCTCAAGAGCAATAATCAAACAGCAGCTGACTTCTGAATGACACCATACGCATAAACAAACAAACACACACACACACACACACACACACACACACACACACACACGATCCAGCAGGCCTAATTGGACTTCCCCTAATCCTGCTCTATATTTAAAGAGGTTCTGATTACTGGGGGTGGGTATGGGGAGTGAAAGAACAGAGGCAGGGCCACTGTGTGCACACACACAAACATGCACGCACGCACGCACGCACCCACACACACACACACACACACACACACACACACACACACACACACACACACACACACACACACACACACACCTCTGTTTATGTCAGTCTCCACAGACAGGCAAACAGCAAACAACCTCCATAATCACCAAACACTCTCAATTCTTTCACATAGCTTTGTGCCTTCTCTCTCTGTATTTGTTTCTCTTTGTCTCTCCCTCAGTCTCTCCCTCCCACACACATATTTCATCTCACTTTCACTATCATGGCTGGAAACAAAGCAGCCAAAGAAAGAAATGGTAATCTTTCCTTCCCCTCCTTCCCCTTTTCTTTATTTCCTGTTGTCCTCTCTGACTCCCCAACAATGAATTAAACATCAGGACGGCATCTGCGCTATTGCCACTGCTGCTGATGGGACAGCAGAACCACTCCATGTGTGCAGGGAGGGTTTTATGCAAGAAAAAAACAGGAGAAATGGAGATGATGGAGAGAGGAGGAGGAGATGAGGAGATTAGCCCCCATCTTAAAAGCCCAGCGGATTGGTTTTCCCAGCGCCTCATCAGTTGTCTCATCTTGTTGCAACACCTTATGTGATGCACACATTCACTTTCTACCCCCTGTCTCACCCTCTTTCTCCCCCTTCTAACACTCCCTCTTTGTGTTTTGCAACTACAAAGTCTTAATTCTACTGCAGACTTGTCACTCTGTCACCAAGAGAAGATAGCAAAACATCTCATATTGCTTTCTTTTTTCTAAAAGTCTCCTGGGACTCGAAGTGTGTCTCCCTCTCACCGTCCACCCCATACTACAGGCTATAGCAGAACATGACTTCAAACCAATCCACTAGCAGGGTCTTCGAAAGCCTTTTTGAATCCATTTTGACCTCCATCACTTGTCCATCTCACAGAACAGATGCACCTCGACAAAGCTTATTCTACACTGACTAAATGAGAAGCACATCAAAGACACAACCCCTTATTTTTCTATTTTCGCTCCTGCTGCTGATAATACTGTGAACTAATTACATCTATGACTGATCAATTTTCACTATGGGGATGTATACGGAAAGCAGGTGACTTTGTAAAAAAAACAGAATTACCACCATGTATGTGCAAATATGGATGCTTCACACATATCTTTCCCCAGCAGCAAAGAAGATTTATACAATCAGCAGTTTCGAAGTGGGTAGTTCAATATCTGACCAAATGTCTCTCCTTCTGATCCCGAGGTGTGGTGTAATAGCCAGAAAAGCGTTTTTGCAAAACATTAAGATGTTACAGTGAAGTTGACCTTTTGGATATAAAATGTCATCACTTCATCATTTTATCCTTTTAGACATCTGTGAGGAATTTTGTCATAATTTGCGTACAAATGTTTGAGTTATGGGCAAAAATGTGTCTAGGTGGATGTTGATTCCAAGTTTAAAGAAATCCCTTTCTGTTCACAAGAATTAGACAGACAATGGCATAGTGTCATAGACCTTTGACCACTAAATTCTAATCAGTTCATCAGTGGGCCCAAGTAGATGTTTGTGCCAAAATTGAAGAAACCCCTTCCAGGTGTTGCTGAGATTTTGTGTTCACCAGAATTCCCAAAAGGTGTTCTTAAGA
Source organism: Cephalopholis sonnerati (assembly GCA_019142605.1). Classification (NCBI taxonomy): domain Eukaryota; kingdom Metazoa; phylum Chordata; class Actinopteri; order Perciformes; family Serranidae; genus Cephalopholis; species Cephalopholis sonnerati. The sequence goes on from JAGQAX010000020.1 coordinate 3,603,821, forward strand.
TATCATGCTCAAAAGAATGAAATGAACACAGGATCACAGTGACCTTGGCCACCTATGACCTATGACCACCAAGGTCGAATCAGTTCATCCTTGACCCAAAGTAGATGTTTGTGCCAAATTTGAAGAGACTCCCTCAAGGTGTTGCTGAGATATTGTGTTCACCAGAATGAGACGGACGACGTCACAGTGATCTTGACCTTTGACCACTAAAATCGAATTAGTTCATCATTGACCCCAAGGGGAAGTTTGTGCCAAATTTGAAGAAACTCCCTCAAAGTGTCGCTGAGATATCGCGTTCACAAGAGTGAGACAGATAATGTCACAGTGACCTTGACCTTTACCAATGACCACCAAAACAGTTTATCATTGAGTTCAAGTGCAAAATCTGAAGAAATTCCCTCCAGGCATTCTTGAGATATCACATTGAATGGGACATAGCTACAAACACACAGACATACAGACAACCTGAAGACATAATGCCTCTGGCCTCTGCTGTCACCAGTGCAGAGGCATAAAAACTATGCAGTTGTATTTCAGTATACTTTGCACAACAATTAATTGAAAATTTGGTGCCCAGTAAATTTCTAGATAAAAGCAGCTCTGCCTCTTAAAGACAACCCAAATGTCTGATGGATTCAAGTTAAGACCCAAATACTGTTTTTTTAGTCATGCTAGCAGACTGGCTCTATGGATAACAAGGTCTGTTTTTCCATTTTTCAGTCTATTTATCAGTCAGCTGGTCCACAACTTTGCTCCAGATTGAAATATTTACTCTACTACTAAATTCTGTATAAATATTGATGTTGCCCAGAGGATGAACCCTATGACTTTGGCGATCCCAACTGTCACCAGCAGGTCAAAGTTGGCAAATATCCAGTCAAATATCTCAGAGGCTTACAGTCACTGTATCAGTTTCTGGCTAGCTTACACTGACATCTGAACAATATGTTCAGGGTAGCAATGTCAGTTTTGCTCTTGATAGCCCGACACCCTTCAACCAGTACCTAACCAGTTGATTTTTAAGAAAAACGAAAAGAAAACACAGAATAACATGAATACAAGATGTCTCCCCCCATGTACCCCCGATGAGTAAGCCACTTCATTTTCACCACAAAACCCCTTTAACGCTGTTAACCATGTTAATAGTGATAATATAGTTAACTATGCTAAAGGAGGTTTTACCATGCTAAAGGGTGTTGCTCACAGTAGAGACCTAGCAGCACACACTAAATCAGCGGTGCTGCTAGCTAACTCCCACCAGACCTGGGTAGTGCAAAGTGAAGCAAACTGAAGAGCAGCAAAATTAACCTATAGACCGACATGCGTAAAATATTCGTTGACATCCCTAGGTCAAGGTTAATCAATCTCTACACAAATGGACTACACAAATGGTCCAGCCGTCCAGTTTGCACAAATGACAAGTCTTGTTATTAGGTCATGACCCAAAGTATATGACTTTTCATCCAGCACCATTACTAGGCCAAAGTCATTCAGATTCATCTTTTGGAGGTCATGTACATGTGTGCAAAATATCATGATAATCCATCCTACAGTTGTCAAGATATTTTACTCTGAGCCAAAGTGGTGGACCAACTGATCCTGTCATATAAATGCACGCCACAACTGTGGCTAACAATCAACAGAAACATAATGAAAACTAGACAGCACAAGTTAGTACTGGACACTGGCCTAGTAAAATTATAACTGCACGAGTACCAAAGCAACTGAGAAGTCCATTGGCTCTCAAATAAAGCTGGTTATTGAGAGAGTAAATGACAGCAGCCATTAACCCTGTGCCAGCAGGCCCAGTGATCTCTGTCACTCTTCCCCTATTACAATTTACAACCTCCTAAATGGCACAATGAATATTTAAATGTCAAGCTAACAATGGGTGATAAAGTAGAAGGTTTGGCTTTTGTTGATTTTGGGTTTATGCAGTTAACTTCAGACTTTTATTGTGAAAAGAGACTGGCGTATAAACAGGACAATGGTGCTGAGTTATTCACTGGTGGTTCAATACAGCTTTCGGTGTGTGTGTGTTTTTGTTGCCCAATACTGTGTACCTGTAGAGTAGAGGTGATCACAAATTTATGGACTTATGTTTGGCTTTGGCTTCTGTGTGTGTGTGTGTGTGTGTGTGTGTGTGTGTGTGTGTGTGTGTGTGTGTGTGTGTGTGTGTGTGTGCCCCAAGTTTCTATCAAAGGCAGATAAAGCTTGCTGCTGTCCTATCAGCTGTGGCCTGAAGCTGAGTACTGTGATAATTGAAGTTATTAGCCTGCTGCCTCTTAGCTAGCACAGAGCTTGAGGTCTGCCAGCTTTGACCTTGCTGCACACACACGCACGCACGCACGCACGCACGCACACACACACACACACACACACACACACACACACACACACACACGCGCGCGTCTCCATCCATTTCTTACCATCAAGGATCATCTCTTCTTCAGGGTAGAGAGAGAGAGAGAGACATGTTTCCTCATTGGCTGCCATAGAGCTTCATTTTTGTCCAAAACGTGTTAGAACCGCATCAATGAGTTACTCTAGTTAACATTTAGTTTTTAAATGAAACTATAAAGACCAGTGGGCTTGGGTCTCACAGCCACAGGCAGGGTAGGGAAGTCGGAAAGTATTAAGAGACAGACAAACATATTGTTGGTGTTGGCCTTTAAAGGGATTTGTTGACAAAAATTAAAATACAGTATTATGCCACTATATCCACTATATCCTACATAGGATATAGTGGCATAATACTGTATTTTAATTTTTGTCAACAGGATAACACAAAAGTAATACCAATGCTCTGCACTGTAATGACACATAGCTGATTGAAATTGTCTCAATCGCATGTCATGTGGTGGTTCATTTTTACACTGTTCTCTGTATGTTAGGCTTTAGCTTCTAATCATTTTCATCTTTTCAACTTTTTGCCACTAAGTGAGTTTGATATCTACAATATATCCTTCAAACACATATCGTAGACCCCTCTGTCTGCTTCTCCTCGGAATCCCTTTTTAGCTCCATGCTACCTCCAACAGCTGGACGGACCATCACAATGAGGTGAGACTTAGAGAAGGGTCAATTCTGATGTTACAAGCAAAAAAAAGCAACACACTGCAAACCCCAATTTGCTTACTCAAATTAATTTTTTTTTTTTTTGGAAACAGTTTGCACTCAAAACTTTTAGTTTAGTACAATACAGTAACATAAAAGTTTGGAGTACACCAGACACAAAATAAATATGTCACATTACCCTTGTCTGACAGGAATTTTATGTCAGTTTAATGTAACTTTTTTTGTTATTATTTAAGCATATAATTCTTTGTTATATGAAGAGAATAACATTGAGAACATGTTTTATCATTGAACTTTAAAAACATATTGTGGCAAGCTTAGGTTTCTCAATTCCAAGAACAAGGCAAATAGATGATTTCTGAACCAGGAAGTGCCCTTTATTTCACCTTGACGCAACTTTATGTTAGAGACTCTAATAGCCACACAGGCAGGAGGTCACTAACTGTGTGCATGACTTAACTTACGGCGCAAAATGTTTTTTACCTCAACATTAACTGTAACCCATTAGAACTATTGGGAAATACATACATTAATCACTGTGTAATGGATAACATGAGTGATTTCGAACACATTTAAACACAGTTTTCTTTGGCTTATGGCCTTAAACACATTGTCTCATGACGTGCTGGGAAACTCCACACATTGAGCCCCACCACATATGTTAAGTTCACAATGATAATGTTGTTTATTGGCCGTCAACTAATTAGGCAAAACTGGCTTTATTAATCTTGACATAAAAAATTAGGTCAGGGTCACAAGGTATGAATTTTGTGTCAAGTGAACACACATTTTTATGTAATTTTGATAGTCCAGGACATATGTGGAGACGTTATATTAAAACTTTATGTCATGGATGGATTGGGATTTACACTGTACCACTGTAGTGCTGAAATAATTGTGATAAGTTTAAAATAAGTGATAATATTGATAATATTTCAAAGATAACTGTGTACATTTTGTATGTGTTCATTGTTTGGAGCTAATGCTATGCTATTGCATAGCTTTCCTAAAGGCAGCTTAGCTGAAATGCACATGTGCCATACTTACATTCAGAAAGATGGGCTGTAAGCTCTCCCATTACAGAGATTCAAAACATTTCTCAGTGTAAAAAAAAAGTATCAATTCCATCACAAAACATAACCCATTTGCAACAATAAGCACACAATTAATCAGCACTAGCACCCAGTTAGGAGACACGATACACTGAGAGACTTCAAATGCCTGTTTGCTTTTGTCTTTGCATTATTTAGCACTTAATGTGATGATTAGAAGTCAAAACAGTGACGAGGCCTCTGTCTCCTGGTGTTCCACCCCTGGGTCACGCGGTGGAATCTGCTTTGACAAAGTAATACTGAAGACAAAGTCTGTCTTATCAATTTACAGCAGTTCTCCCTCTGTCTCACACACCTCCAGAAGATGTGTGGAGACTGGGTATGAGGAACTAACACTGGAACAGTCATATTTCTCTCTGAAGCTGCCCATTGTCAAGCTATGATCACACAATATATTTTACATAAGCACCTATTCAAATAAGGATGCTAATAAAGCTAATTAATGCATAAATTAGCTGAAACATCTCTGTCAACAGACTGTAGTTGTCTTTACATAACACATGGGCAGAATGAATATGAACTGGAGCCAGTTTATCTAGCAGAGCCGACATCTGGTGGCCTTCCTCTGCACGTTCATGCTATATTCTTGTTCCTTTCTCCTGATGACACCAAAGGGAGGTAACAGAGTGTGAGGAAAACACAGCTTTGGCACTAAGCCGTCGTTATCTGTTTAAAACCACTGAGCTGTTCCTTGTGAAATCTTTACATGTTAAGCCGATAAGTGCGGCAAAACAATAAACAACATCATCTCGGTGTTAGCTGGGGATCCCTCCTTTCATCTGACTGGAGATTAGGTTCATTTGCTCGACTCGCAGCGCCTCAGTTACCAAGATTAAAACCACGCCAAGGCTTTGTCGTCCCCCGACGAACACAACACCAGGCATTACCTTGAAAAAGATTAAGCTGCGATTAGGCAGATCGGATACAATAACACTGCTGTCATGTCAGCTCTAGACAACCCACTGGCTGGCAGACTAACCATCAGAAAGACACAGGTTTAAAAATAATAGCTGTAACAATGGCTGTGATGTACTGCCAAGGAGACATTAACCTCTTGGGTATCAGATACTTTGTTATGAGTCCATTCTGGAAGAATTCCCACAAACTGCAGTGAAAAGTTCCAACGTTGCAGACATCCTTGGAACCAAAAGGCAAGTGAGACTGTAGAAGAGAGAGATCTTCAAACGTATTAATGTATCTTTAACAAGGTGTGGAGAGAAACCAGTGGGGGTTTTACAGAAAAACATTGAAATGAGACATACTACATTTGTACAACAACCAAACACTGTGTTAAAATTTGCCTTTTTCATCCCAAAGTTGACAAGGCTTTTGCTCATACTTTGTTCTTCACTGCATGGTGGAACTAACAGGTATCAAACGCACTTTGTCATGTGGAATACCAAAATGCCAAATCATCGCTGTGTGTGGATTATTAATGCTGTTGTGCGTTCCCCAAAGCTTTAGGCGGAATGGCACGGACCTGTAGCTCCTCTGTACGCTCTAAATGGATTTCACAGTTCCCCATGGAGATATGAGGGAAGCCTAGGTAGGAGCCATGGGGGGGCACATCCAGAAAATCACAGCTTTGATTGCTAAGAATCTAAATAGCAAACACAGGTACACTCTGAGCTGAAGACGAGACTTGAATACGAGTTGGTGAATGTTCAGCTTGTCGACTGGCTTGGAGCAAATATTCTCCAGCATGTAAAGATGAAAAGTTTAACTCTCCAAGCTACCAAAGAAACAGCCTCAAGAGCTCCTCCAAAACCAAAACTTTCCACTCTCCTCATAAATGTATTTCCTCACTTAAGAACACAGAGTTCATATAGACATTACAAAATGAAATTGAAGGACTTTCAAGTATTTTTTTCAAAAACTTTTTTTTTTCATTTTCAAGGACTTCACTCGAAGCAACTAATTTTTTAATGTAATTTTTTTGTTAAACTTCAATAAATGATGTCATCAATTTCTCTCTTGTTAATAAAGGAACACTTTTCACACTCATTTTAGGAATAACTATAAAATTCTCAACAAAACATTTAAATGGCACGAGAGCTATGGTGCTTATACTACCAGTGATGGTAACGGGTACCTGATGCCTGACCCGCAAAAATCTGTGTAACGGGTAAAAACAATTACATCTATCTATCTGTCTTTACAAACATATATATATATATATGTGTGTGTGTGTGTACATAAATTCACAGACAGAGGCATGGGTAAAACTGAACTACAAATAAAGTAAATGTGTAATATTTTGACTATCAAGCCGCAATTTCTTTTATTTTGAAACACATTCGTGACTGATATGGAGGACTCAAGCCATGAGACTTTGCAGCCTGCGGATGAGATGGCAGCCTATATTGAGTCCAAGATACCCAAGGAGGATCCTTTTGAGGTTTTATCATGGTGGAAGGAGCATGCTTAAATGTTTCCTAACCTGGCATCAAGGGCAGCCAGTGATAAAGACTTTTCCTCCGCTGGATTTGTAATACAAGAATAGCAAACCAGCTTAATGTGAGTGACTATAGCCTGTGTGTGTTTAATCACAGGTGCGAGTCGGGTCGCAGAACTTTAATTAATGGGTATGGGTGGGCGTGGGTTTTCAAAAATTGACCCCTGCAGGACTCTGACCTAGAGTTTTCAAAGAAAAAAATTATAATCCAAACCGAACCAACCCATGTGAGTTGAAGCCAGAGCCTGGGCTGTCCAAGATCATCTCACAGCACTAGTCGGCTTCAAATGCCCGGGACACACCAACTGTGTGGCAATGCAAACCATGCACGTCTCCAGCTCCAGGATCACCAACCTTTCACACTGTATTTACCCACCAGAGAAGCTCTCTGCTCAGGCCAGGAGGAAGAACAGAGAGCCCAGCATGGAGTATATGTTGATGCTAAAACTTTGAGATTTTGAATCCATGACTGCTACCTATATTGCACTATTCACTATGTATTGTTACTTTTACTGGAGTAAAATATCTGAGTACTTCTTCTCATACTTTGAAAAGTTCCAATCCAGGGAAATTTCAGAGAATCTGTGTTACTATAGAAAGTGACTACAACTGAAGTCCACAAGCTATGTCCTCCTGCAGTGTCCCAACACCTACTGATTGCCTGCACACCTGGCAGGAGGGAAGGGGGAGATCTTGCCAGGTTGCCATTGTCAGTACAAAGGGGAGTAGCCTACACATTACGAAGGAAGGAAAAAAATTCTTTAAAACAGAAGCATCTGCAGTACAAGGAAACAATCAAAGCTTTTTGGCAAACCTATTACATCAAAGCAGCGCTTAAAAAGAGAGAGTAAAACAAACAAAGGTGAAAATCTGGCTTATTAAGTTAAGTTCATGTTAAGCTTTGCCATGTCAACATAGGCCTACCAATTTTGTGTTAAAAGAATGGAGCACAGTAAGAATAAACTGCAGTGTCGGGCGGGACAACCCAGTCTCACTCCAAAGTCGTCAATTACCAGCGCTTGGTCAGAGACCTCTGGCGTCAGACACCAACAAGAAAAGCCATCCTTTCACGTGAGCATGATTTAGGAAACGTGGGAAATGAAGGAAACATGGCCAGACAACAACTTAAGTTAAGGGGGCAAAAGTCTGAGTAGGGCAATTAGGAGAGATGGTGGATGGGTCCAACAACCACCGACTTTCATCTGGAAGGTTGGTGATCACTTCCCATAAGAATGTAAATCCAAACCCTGTTCTTATTTCCTAAACCCAACCACGTGCATGTGCTGGCTAAACGTAACCACATGTTTGTTGTTGAAGGAAAAGAACGTCAATCTGCAGTGTTGTAGAAATGTAGTGCGTTTATTTTGAAAGAGACAGTATGCAAACTGTTCATTTTCTGTGAAAACTGATGTGTATTTTGAAAACAGACAATGTATGAAGTTGACACGGCGTCCCAGAACATCAACAACCAAAGTCCATGACCAAATGTTGATATCTGACCAGGTTGGATTGAGAATGTGTTGGGCAGGACACAATCAAGGTGAGGAAGAAATGAGGGGGAGAACACACACACAACGCAGCAGAATTTTTCAAAAGAAAGAAAATTTGCAATTTCTGAAAATAAAACATTGGTCAAAATATCAGGCAGCATTATGTAGTTAAGCACTTTGTCAAAAAAAGGGGAGGGTATTTTTAAGGTACTCCAGTACATGACTTTATCATCCTTAAAATTCAAGCACTTCAAGGACCTGTACAAACCCTGAGAACAGCATCCATTTTTCATTACTCTGTCACTTCAGAAATGTGTGAATGACTGTGCTGACTAATGAAACGAAAGGCCATCTTAAAGCTATCAGGCATAATCATAAGGATATCACGCTCCAGTGTCAGCTCTTCACTTTAACACTCCAAGAGTTAAGGAGCAATTCAAGTCTTTTGATATCCTCAATAAGAGGAAGGAGAAATCACTAAAACATGAAAACCTCCATTCAGTGTTAATTCCATCCGCCCGCCTGCCATTGATTGGCTCCTCTCTCCGTCCTCGTCACCCGCAGTGACCCTCGTTCAGGTTTAATTTCATGTCTCGCTCTCTCGCCGGCCAGGAAATTAAAGCCAGCGCTCGTGCTGCGGTCACATGTAATGGAGGACATTAGAACAGCTGCAATTACCATGAACTGTCACTGTATAATAAGAATTGAATTATATTACTCACTCACTTCACAAGTGCCATCCACGGTGAAGGAGAGAGACAGAGACACAGAGAGAGAGAGAGAGAGAGAGAGAGAGAGAGAGAGAGAGAGAGAGAGAGAGAGCATGTTTGGCTCCCTGCTTCATTATTGTGAGCCAGCAAACTGGAACGGGGAGAAAATCGAGGCAGTGTAATGGACTCGGTCAAACTACACCAAATCCATTTACTGTCCACAATTTCATTTCTAAAAGTCCAACAAGCCCATTAAAATACAGAAAAAGGAGGTCTCACACTAACACACACACAGCTGTGGACAGGCATACACACTTGAATTAGCGGACAAAGACCTTACCCAAATTAAACCAGCCAGTGTGTGTGTGTGAGTATGTGTGGATGAATACTTTGGTAATCTGCTACTCTCTAGCAACCAATTAAGTAGCAGCAGTGTTGCTGCTCAGATGAGGTATCGGCGGAGGCTGCAGGCCTGCCTGGGACTAGTGGGGAGGGAGAGGTCGGGTCAGGGAGTTAGGGAGGGAGGGAGGACCAGCACTGGGTGCAGAGGGGTGACGCGGGTGGTGCGAGCTGCTGTCGGAGCTGAAACTAGGGTCAAAGAGCCATCCAAGGGTAGATGGGGGAGAGTCAGGGGAATGAGCAAAGGTCAAGGGCTTCCACATGAGCACTTGTGCATTATGCATACTGCTGAATATTTTATGCATATTTGTTGGATTGCAGAATAATGTTGTGATAGTATTTGCCTGTCTATATTTCATTCACTGTAAATTTTAAGACTTTCAGGAATGCTGTCATGTCAGTGTACAAACACACAAAAAAAGTTCACAAACAAATATACAAAGACAAACAATGGTGAATCTTCCTAGAGGTGGCCACCCAGTGCGCCATCCAGAGAGGTAGCCAAAGTTGCAACTCAAAAGAAAAAAAAAAAAAAAATTGCCATTCAGAAACAAGAATTACCACTTTCTGATCGTATGGCTCTGCAAACCCGTTGAGTTACATCCATGTCTGTGAGAACATGAATGCGTTACACACATTTTTCCCCCAGCCGCACAGAAAATCTATAGAATCAGTACAGTTTCAAGGTGGACAACAAAGATTAGTCATAAATGTAGTATCTGAATAAATGTCTCCCCTTCTGTTCCTGAGTTATGATGTTTATGATGTTTTCCTTTGTGCTATGGCCACCAAATTCTTATCAATGTATTTCTGAGTGCAAGTGGACTTTGTGCCAAATAAGACAGAGAAACCCCAAAACATAATGCCTTCAGTCACAGCTGCCATTAGCACAAAGGCATAAAATAACAAATATAAGGAACAAATTATCCAAAGGTGCAATGCTAATGGCCATCACAGTCAGAACATGCTAGCTAGACCATTAACGGGTATGGCAGAGTGGACTGTATGTGGGCCAGGAAAAAAAACTAAATTTGCAAATTTGCACAAACTGTGCTCTTTTGTTATTTGTTAGATTTGTGATGATTTCTCATTCATCCTAATAATAATAATCTATCTATAAAGCAAGAAATCTCTGTGTGTGTGTCTGTATGTCTGTATGTCTGTGTGTCTGTGGCTCGCATATCTCTCGCATGATGGTGTGCATCCTTCATTTTGTTTTTTGGATACATATTCGCAACATTATCATTAAAAGTTAAAATCCCATAGACCTCCGTGTAACCAATCTAGCCTATCGCGCTCTCGCTTGCAGCTGTAGCCACACCTCACGGAATAAAAGATCAAAGTATCCTACTGCTATACTGCTCTGGGTCACCCAAAACTTTGCACAGGCTTACCCCGGATGTCCACTGAATCCGTCAAGTGGGCGATTCAGCCACGGCGCGGGTGCTGGAGCTAATCACGGCCATTAAGTCAATGTAAACTGCTCCACCAGAAGCGGCTCGGCGCTCCGCTCCGCTAAAAATACGCGCCGGGTCTATTTTTTGACGAACGCCGCGCGACGAAGCGTCAATTTCCACAGACCAAATGAGTCAAACAAGAAGTCAGGCACAGAGAAGACGAGAGTATCCGGTCAACTTTCAAAATAAAAACACCCATGAACACTCCGGAGCGTATTTCACATTGTTACAACAACATGACGTCAAAGTTTGTGGCCCCCGGCAGGTAGAGAAATCTTTTCTTTGTTGATGTCTTTATACCTCCAGTGTTTCCGCAAATTATCACGTGACATCATGATCTCGCGATCCGTCAATTCCAGCCGCTCGCGTGCGCGCCGCTATGGATACGCTTCCAGTGGACATCAGGCGTGCAGGGTTACGCGCTTGCTAGCTACCATTTCAAGATTGTTCGCCTACGGAAAGCTAGGAAACCTAATGATGTTGCGTGTCTCTCCATATCTCAATGTACGTTCATGTCTTACCCAATGTACAGTTTCTCTATTAACACTATGTAAGAGTATGTACACCTCTTTGTACATCCAACCATCAAACACAGCCTCATTTCGCCATACATGAAAAATCTACTTAAGCTTCCACTTTTCTATAGAAAAACATACTTCCTACGGGCACTGCACTAGTAGTAGTAATAATAATAATAATATTAATAATCACATTCTTATGTGGGGTGCAAGGGGAAGTTTGTCTAGGGCACCAAATGTGCTAGGACCAGCTCTGCACATTAAGACATAAAACATATTTGCCACAAACGTGCTAGCATGAATTCTGTCAGTCTTTCCCCAGACTTTTTAACATCTCTGTGGGGATTTGGGTTTGCACCATCAGTCAGCCAGTATCAGGACATGCACCAATCAGCCAAAATATTAAAACTAGTGACAGGTGAATTTAACAGCATTGATCATGTTGGTACAATGTAATGTTCTGCTGGAAAACCTGGGGTCCTGGAATTAATGTAGATGCCACTTGAAAAGGTTGAAGCACCCAAACATTGTTGCAGACCAAGTACACCCCCAGGGACAAGTGGCATCCACATGAATGCCAGGACCCAAGGTTTTCCAACAGAACACTGGATTGTAATGAGATGACCAAATTATTCAATTCACCTGTCTGTGTTGTGGAATAATAAGAGTCAAAACACAGGATTTTATATTTAAATGTTTACTCGCAAGAAAGTGAAAGAACTGGCACATCATAACAATCCGTAGTGTCTGACAAACAAGCAGTATCAGTTGACACACCTACAAGCTTTCCAATACACACATTAAAGGGTGTTTCCTGTCACTTAAGCTGCTCTTTCCTGCTATTCAGATTACCAGCTCTGAGAACAATTGCTTCTCCTCATCTACCCAAATTTGGTCAAAGTCATATCAGGTCACCTGGCTGGAGTCATGTTAGGTCATCTACACTATATCTGTGGTTTAAAGGTTTTGGCTGATTGGTATGTCTTTAGCAACAGTTCCTAACACTACCTCTACAATTAGGAATATTAATATTATTACAACTTTGGTTTTAATGTTCTTAGTTTTTGTCAAATCTATCAGTAACAGTAGCTGGTACATATGACTCATCAAGGTAATTGCTGAGACCTGAAACATGGCCTCATTGCTAAAAGACACCCAACCTTATTATGCCACCAAGATGGCGCCCCCCGTGGCAGACGTCTTTGCGTGCTTTTGTTTGTATTTTTATTCACTTACTTTTTTGTAATGTCCACAAATGTCACGCACTGCTGACTTATGACAGGCAGGCACTGCTGGACATCGCTAAGCTGCCATATGAAACGATATTTACCGGCTTTATTCCTCCGGACCTGGACTACATTGTTCGCTCTACACCAAACCACCACCGCCACCGAAGAGGCCCTCCAGCACCGAGCTTGAGTGACGAAGGCAGCCGGAGGAGACCCCCACAGAGGCGTAAGCGAGGCAAGAGAGGAGGTCTTCATGCTAGGCTACAAGCTCGTGCTAATCGACCACCGCTACCGAGACTTGGCTGTCAGCCAGGGTACCGGATTCAGCGGTCTAGCTACAGACTCACTCCATTCATCGAGGAGACCACACGGCTGCCTCCAGTAAGGCTAAAGGGGGAGGTGTGTGTATTTTAGTAAACAACTTGTGGTGTGGAGACGTACAGACTGTACAGAGACACCAAACGTGGAGTTGCTGCTGTTGAAGTGCCGCCCCTTTTATCTACCAAGGGAATTCAGTGCTGTGTTTTTAACCGCTGTTTACACCTGACCACGCGCTAACTCATCAGCTGCACTTGGCTTACTCCATGGCATCATCAGCGCCCAGGAAACCACTCACCATGATGCTGTTTTCATCATCACGGGAGACTTCAACCAGTGCAATCTGTGTCGACTGTGTTACCAAAATACTACCAACATTTGAATATAGCCACAAGAGACCATAACACCCTGGATCACGAGTACAGCAACACCTGAGATGCCTACAAAGCCGCCCCCTGCCCCCACTTTGGACTTTCAGACCACATCTCTCTGTTCCTGTACCCAGCCTACAGACAAAGACTCAAGCAGACTATCCCTGTGAGTACACAAATCAAACTTTGGTCACCAGACACTGAGAGCATTATACAGGACTGTTTTGCACACACAGACTGGAATGTGTTTAAAGACGCAGCTACACAGGAGGACTCCTCTATAAACATAGAGGAGTATGCAGATTATATAACTGGCTACATCACCACCTGCACTGACACTATAGTACCCACCATACAGGCCAGAAAATATCCAAACCAGAAACCCTGGATGAACAGTCATGTACGACACATGCTGCGTGCCCGCTCTCAAGCATTCAGATCAGGATATGAAGTGGAGTACAAAGCATCAAAATACAGACTGAGGAAATCAATCAGAGAAGCAAAACAACAATACAGACAAAAGCTGGAGAGCTACTACTCTGCTGCTGATGCCAGGTACATGTGGCAAGGCCTACAACACATAATGGACTATAAAAGCACCACCACAGAATCAACTAACACCACCATCTCCCTACCGGACAAACTAAATAAATTCTATTCCCGCTTCGAGACCTCTAACAGGGAACCATAGAGGAGGTTCTCACTAGTGCTGGGCGGTATACTGGTTCATCCCCAATACCGGTGTTTTTTTTTTGTTTTTTTTTTTATGATATGAATTTTTCATATACCCCAATACCGGTGAGTATGTAGCGTACACAACGTTGGGAAAGCCAAGTGGCGGAACGTAGCGCTGCGGGACATTGTTTGGGAGGGGACTGTTTTGCAGTTGCACTAAGCAAGGTGATGTGACAGCACAACGGTGAGCTGTTGAGTTAAGAAAATGGATAAAAACAGTGAAAGTTCCAAAACTGAAGTTACAGAATGAGTAGAAAATGACACAGAGGAACTTGTACCGAAAAGAGGAGCCGTGTCTGTTGTTTCGAAGTTCTTCGGCTTTAAAAAAATCCGCCATTGATCAGACAATTCTCTGCAAATGTTGTTGGGCTAAAGTTGTAGCCGCAGAAGGCAACACGAGCAATATGCTTCACCACCTCAGGCACGAACATGTCTTGGAATATCAAGAATGCATGACACTAAGATCTGCATCCTCCACGTCTGCAGGTAACGTTGGCAGTGGCACTGCAAGAGAAAGATGAGTCAGATGTCACTCAAAGACGCGTTTGTATTGATTCCTTCACTTCATTAGAATCATGAGTGCCACCTCTTTGTAAACAGCATCATTTTGTAGGGCCATACAAACCTGTATCAATACTAGTGTGGACATTAATGTTTTTCTACAATATTCACTCCTCATGACAGTAAAATAGGCCATTCAAAGCCTATTTACTGCAGTAATTCTTCTCTAAATCATTAAAAAACGTGGTTAACACCCAGTTATGCATGAAAAAAATACCGTCATATACCGTGAAACCGATATAAATTTTTGGTCATACCGCCCAGCACTAGTTCTCACACACCCAGAACACGCAGGAACCCTCACTCACCGTCACATCAGCGGATGTACACAGAGGGCCAGATCCACAAAGAATGGATTGCTCCTGCTAATAGCGCCATTATTTGCGCAGAATTAGCTCACACAATCTGCCCTGTTTTAGCGCCTTATCCTCAAAAGAATTTGCTCTAATCATATGCTGCAGCTGAGCGCAAGTGATACTCTCCTCTGATAAATCCTTCCTTGTGCGCGCCTGCCATTACGGTGCCTTCGCCTGGCTACAATCACTGCTGCCATGATTACCAGAGAGTCCTGGCATGACAGCCCTTATATAGGCTATGTTCCATAGTTACCACCAACTGAGTGCAATTTGCAATCATTTTGCATGAGAGAGAGAGTGAGAGAGGGAGAAAGAGAAATTGCGGGGATTTAATACACGGGTCTCACTGGCGTTAAATAGCACCGCTTTACTGCCCGTGGCAATTAGCGCTGGTTTTTGTGGATTAGGTGGTATTTGCAACGAGGCTTATTTGCATAGGAAGGGGGCAATTTTGTGCTGAATTTATGAATATTCCCTAATTTACATGCATGCAGATTGGACCGGCGCAGCTAGGAGTGGCAGTGCAGTTTGTGTTCAGTTTGCGTGCATTTCACCCTTTGCGTGTGCTTTGTGGATTGCACGCTATTTTTTTCTCTCATTTGCACAGGTTTAGTGGTCGCAAAAGCAGTGCAATCCTTTTGAGGATCTGGCCCCACAGAGCCCTGAGGAGAATCAACCCCCGCAAGGCAGCAGGCCCAGATAACATTCCCGGACGGGCCCTCAAGACATGTGCTACAGAAGTGGCTGATGTTCTCACTTCCATATTCAACGTGTCCCTCGAACAGGCCACAGTCCCAACCTGCTTTAAAACCACCACCATCATCCCAGTCCCCAGAAGGAGCCCAGTGACTTGTCTGAATGATTACAAGCCAGTTGCACTCACCCCAATCATAATGAAGTGCTTTGACAGAGTGATTCTGGCCCACATTCAGAGAAACATACCTGAGTCATTGGACCCCCTACAGTATGCATACCACCCCAACAGATCCACTGAAGACACCATCTCTGCAGCTCTACACATAGCCCTCTCCCACCTGGAAAATAAGGATGCTTACATCAGGATGCTCTTCATAGACTACAGTTCAGCCTTTAATACAGTCCTCCCCCACAAACTCACAAACAAACTGTACAACCTTGGTCTGAACCCCACCCTCTGTGACTGGCTGTTAGATTTCCTCACTGGTAGACTGCAGTCTGTCAGAATTGGAAATCATACCTCGAACACTGTGATGATCAACACCGGCACCCCACAAGGATGCGTCCTCAGCCCCATGCTCTACACACTGTTCACCCATGACTGCGTTGCCTCTCACAAGGACAACACCATCCTGAAATTTGCTGACGACACCACAGTCATTGGCCTGATCACTAGCGGTGACGAGACAGTGTGCAGGAGAGAGGTGGCGAGACTGGTGACATGGTGTGAGAACAATAACCTCTCCCTCAATACTGACAAAACCAAGGAGATGATAGTGGACATGAAGAAGGAGAGGAGACCTCATCACCCAGTCAATCCGGGAGTCTGAGGTGGAGAGGGTGAGCTGCTTTAAATTCCTGGGCGTCCACATCAGTGATGATCTCACCTGGACAAATAACATCACACAGCTGATCAAGAAAGCACAACAGCGGCTGTACTTTCTGAGGAAATTCGGCATGTCAAAGAGGATCCTCAGCAGCTTCTACAGCTGCTGTATAGAGAGCATCCTGACCAGCTGCATCACTGTGTGGTATGGGAACATCACTGCTATCGACAGAAAATGCCTGCAGAGAGTGGTAAAGACTGCTGGGAGGATCATCAGGGCACCCTTACCATCTCTGCAGGACATTTACCACTGGAGAGTCCACAGGAGAGCCTGCATCATCATCAGAGACTCCACCCACCCCCAATACACACTCTTTACGCTGCTGCCCTCTGCCAGGTACAGAAGTGTGAAGTGCAGGACCTCTAGGCTAAGGGACAGTTTCTATCCTCAGGCCATCAGACTGATCAACAGATCAAATCCACTGCCCCTGCCACCACCCTAAGCCCCCCTCACCAAAAGGAAGCTCATTTGCACACACAAGCACTCACAAAAATGTTTACATTCATCTCACTAATGATGCTGCTACTTTTGCACAGTCTCTTGGTAATTGTATATTGGGCACTGTATATAACATATATTACACTGTAAATTGTACATCGTATATTGTAAATGGTTACTTTATCTATTTCTCATGATATCTTTATCTGTATTTATGCCGCTTGTATTTCTTTTTTATATTTGCGTTTTCATATTTTTATATTTATATTTCTCCTAACTTTTTACATGTGTGTTTTACTGTTTTAAATGGCATTCAGAGTGGAAGGCAAAGAAAGAATTTCATTGTACAGGGAAACTTGTTTTTAACTGTGCATATGACAATAAACTCTTGAATCTTGAATCTTGAGTCTTGATGTTTCTGTGCATGCAAACACAGTTTTCACTATGAAAGTGAGCTCTGTGTGTGTGTGTGTGTGTGTGTGTGTGTGTGTGTGTGTGTGTGTGTGTGTGTGTGTGTGTGTGTGTGTGTGTGTGTGTGGCCAACAAACATGTGTTTGCAGAAGGCAACATCAAACAGAGAGACAGTTGGACAGAGAGAGAGGAAATCTGGCTCATTTTTATATTGTGTGACTCTGGTCCAGTGCTCCACCTGATCCTACACAATTATCTATATAAAACTAACTTTATAGCACTTAAGTTGAATAATGAATCTAACACTCCATGAAACATAACTACACTTCCATGATTTTGCCTTCCACCCTAGCAGCAGCAGATAATGGGCTCTTTAAGTGGAACTAAAGCCTCTGAGTGATAGCACTCCTCTCTCCTCTCCAAGCTTGCCTCATGACTCATTTGCCCAAAGTGAACATCTCTCCGGCACATTAGAATAACTGATGCACCCAACAAAGTTGTCAACTAATATTAATTGCTTAATTAAAAGGAATGTATTGTCGCTTTGAGTTTACAGACAGCTCAGTCTCCCCTCAGAGCATTTAAAATAGATGAGATCAAGGTGTGTGGACGTGCGTGAGATAGGAGGTTGGAACAGGAGGAAATGAAAGGATTGGAAGGATGAGAGGGCACGGAGAAAGGTGTACAATCATGCTTACAAACAGAGCAGTAACACGCAGGAAGTCACTTACAGTAACAAATCACACATACTAAAGTACAAAGTGACTATAGCTCTACAGCTCTAAAAATTATGAGATAACTTAAAGCCTCATTGTGACCATGTTATCAACATTACCCAGAAGTTGGACAGCAGGACATTGAAAGTTTTCTTGGGTCTTGAGGAGGTGCAACATTTATTCATGGACAAGCTGAGGCCTAGTCCGGCTATTTTTCAGAACTGGGGTTTTGTGTGTGGACAGGATGAATGAAAATCTTATTTCAAATGAAAACAAAATCACATAATTGAACCACTGTCAAGAGCATGCCAAACCAGAGCCATCACAATTTGTTCTGCCATTGCAGGAAATGTTACCTCATTTGTGACGCCTCACAAAGAAGATAATGGTGCACACTGTGACGTTGCAAGCTGAGTACTTTGTGTTTGAACCACCCCCTATAAGCTGAGCACACAGATGCAGCTAATCAGACTGATGTAAGTGGGCAACCACATCGCCAAAGCCTGCAAAGCACTACTTTCAGTGAGTGAATCACCACTGACCTGTAGATGAAACTAAATCAAAGAAGCTGACTACAGTCTCACTGAATGGGTGGCAACTGACTGCAGACTTGCATTTTAAGTCCTGTGTGTGATTTATCCTGGCTTCAATTGAGTGGAGAAAAATGCCACTGGCCACTAGGCTAATTTATATAATGCTAAAGGTCATAGGCTTATGCTAATAATGTTAGCATGTTGTATTTGTGTGGAAGACATGTTTAGTATAAATTAATTTGTTCGTGAACCTTGTGAGTTGTAATTGAGCTGAATTTTGTAACATTACTCTTGTTAAATGTTGCTGTTGTAGAGGAAAATTCAGCTAGCTGTTAGGCTAATATGTACAATGTAAAATGCCACTGTCTTGTGATAATAACATTAGCACATTGTATTTATGGGGAAAATGTGTCCAGCAAAAGTGTTTTGTCTATGAATCTCGTGGGTTATAATGAAGCTGATTTGTGGACTTGTGTTTGAAACTGTTGCTATTAAACCACGTTGAATGTGTGTTTTAGGGGTGTTTTGAATCAGTCAGACTTTACAGCACCTCACAGAAACTCCACCCCCGGCTAGTGTTTGGGAGGTGTAATTGCAGAGCTACACAGACACACCACCACACAAGTATATTATCACAGCAGCTCTCGTGCCCTGGTTTGGGGAGTTGGTGCAGTACAGCCATGTGTGTACTGCTGACTTGGCTGCTGATGAGTGTCTCTCATTGTGCAGCGGCTCGTGCTTCAGCTCGGCAGTCGTGTATGTTACTGTATTACTTGGTTAGCTGCTGAAGAGAGTGTGTTGCTGTGCGGTAGCTTTTTCTTTGGCTCTTTGTGCTTTTATCCACTACCGTCTCTCACCATCGCTCTCATAATTCACAGTGAAACAAAACTGAAGTGGCTCCAAACACCAGACCTGTAGGTTATCAGAGGATCCTCTATTGCTGGTCTGGTAATGGCGTCACTAACCATCTTATAACAAGCTAGCTTAATGTAGCTACTTCCCTGTGTGTCTCACTGAAGTAGAATGTCCTTGTTTGGGGGTGGGAGGGGCAGACAGCATGTTACTGTTCCATCATGTGGGCTACCTTGTTGAGTGCAGTGGCACTGAGAGCATTATATTAAACACAGTTCAAGCAGTATATATTATTTTCCAAGTATAATAGGAAAGTTCAAGGTATTATTCTGTTTGTAATGTGTACCAAACCCGAAAGCCTCATACCAAATGGTTCAATACGAATATGTGTATTGTTACACCCGTACAATTTAAAGTATGTTTCTAGATTGCAGCATTCCTGAGATATTCTAAACATAGTAAAATACAGAACATTGATGTTATTAACATAATCAACATTGATTATTTCATTTCATTCTGCTCCAATCACCAAAACCTTTCTGCTCTGATCACATCCACAGCCACTTTTAATGTTGCTCGACCACACAAGCGTCACACGATGTTGCGACACAAACATTATACCACTCTTACACCAATGTAATATGTAAACATGTGAATTGCACTTATATTCGTACTAGGCTTCGGCCATTTATACATCTATATGTGCACTGCCTTGTTTGTGTGCTTGTTTATGTCACCTAAACAGGTCTTAAGGATCTGGGATAGCCCACCACTCAACTGCCAACACTCCTGTATACAAAGACACACCCACAATGCATATACACCATACCTGACTGTAGATTAGAGGATTGACAGCCCATTTTCTTGGCACAGACATATGCTTTTAGGCACCCTTCACTTCCTAATCCACTCACCCAATCTAAATGCAAGCATACATGCAAGCAAACAGGTATGTAGGAGACTTTTTTGTCTAGGTATACCTTGCTAAATCTGAGTCTAATTCAGCATCCCTGCAAAAAACCCTGCCTGTATGAAGCTTATTATGTTCACTTTTAGCTGAGACTGTGTCAACGAGGTGTAGATTCCACTTTGTGGTAGTGTTATCTGAAGTAGTTCCACAATATCAGGAACACCTTTAAGTATAATGAAGTACATTTCAACATACCACAAACTACAGCTTCCAAACCTATCAGAGAGGATTCAACACCTAAGTCACCAATGACATCCTGGTGAATGACCAGCTTAGACACTGAACAGTGAGTTTTAGCAAAGAGAAAAATAGCATAGCTTCTTTTAATATTAGTTGAACAGGTGCCTGGATTTCATTTCCATAGCAAATGATAGATTAGGAGAATTAACAATGCTGCCATGATGGATCTGCTGTGCTTCAGCTGCTGATGGTGCAGCAGATAAGGCTGTGAATCTAAGATAGCACTACATGGATCACTGTGGAGAGGATAATAATTCAGAACCTCATCAAAACAGAGAATGATGGTGATTTGTCAGTGAGAAGCTCCTCTTGAATAAAGAAATGGATTGTGGTAATGGCTGACAAGCCAGGCTGGAGGAGAACCAAATGAAGGAGACTTTGCTGAAATATGTCGGAGTTAATAAGTGACATCACTGCTGGAAACAGTGACTTAAAGCTGTTCAAAGCAATATATTCATGTGGACCTCCTCTCACATTTTCACACGTGTTTTTAAGCTTAAGCACACTAAATCAAGTAGCCTCAGTGAAAGAGGTCCCATACATTCACCATGTTTAACAAGATTAAGTCACTGCCTAGCTAGTTATAAGTTCAAAACAGTACTGTTTTCGGAAACAAGACAGATACTAAGTTGATACATTGTTGAATTTGGTGACTTACATAGACAGCTCAGTAACCAAAAAACAAGTATGACAAAGAAATCAGAATCAGAATCACAATCAGAAATACTTTATTGATCCCCAAGGGGAAATTGTTTGCGTTACAGGTGCTCCTTACAAGTGTAAAAAGAAAAAGATATAGTGCAAACAAGTGTAGAAAGAAGATATAGTGCAAACAAGTAAAAATATAAGAAGATACTTTACAAAATGTATATGTAGAGACCACACACATAATTTACAATATATACAGGAACCTTGGTTACAGACTGAACAATGTAGTCAGTTATTGCACAGATTATTTAAAAATAAATATGTAATAATTTATTTTGAGTTATTGACA
This sequence comes from Cephalopholis sonnerati, assembly GCA_019142605.1. Lineage (NCBI taxonomy): Eukaryota > Metazoa > Chordata > Actinopteri > Perciformes > Serranidae > Cephalopholis > Cephalopholis sonnerati. The sequence continues at coordinate 3,625,350 of JAGQAX010000020.1, forward strand.
GTGGTGAAACAGTCCAATGGCAACTCAGAGGGAGGAGTTGTACTGTTTGAATATATGCTTATGTTGGCTGAAAACACACTTTGTTACTGAATTAAGTCCAGTCTCTGTGGAATTTCACTGGTTGGAGGTATTGTGGTCACCTGACCATAAGTACAAAAGGATCAACACTGTGTAACCACTTAACAAGTCTGTGCTACATTATACCCTGATTAGAAGGTTCCATGCGCTCCCCAAACAAAGCAAAACATACCAAGTCAAATTTGAACAGAGAAGTTAGTGTCATTTCTTTCTGCACTGTAAATAATTGCTGTAAATTTACAGCAGGATTTCAACAGTATAAATCTGTTATTTTGAAATACAGTGCTTTACTGTATACACACAAGATAATCTGTTAAATTACGCTCCAGTGACAGTTTTCCTAAACAATGTACTCCTAAAATACAGCAATTTACTGCTAATCAACTGTCCACAGTATTTGTAGTAACAGAATCATGCAGTATTTTATTTTATTTTGGGAGGCACAATTTTACTGAACTGCACATGTAAGCTGGTTCTGTCATCTGTCTCCATCTTACTAATTATTCAGTGAGTAACAATTTTATTTAATTCATAAATTGGTGCAAAGTCTGTCAGTGATGTGTTCAGTTTGTTTGCGCATTAGTGTACCAAATATGTGCATGTCATGATAGAAGGATTAACCAGCTAGCTTGAATTTTAAAGATGAATGCCTATTGACAACACAAGAAGCTCATTTTAATTTCTACATATCCAATTTAATGTGTGGACACACTTTGTAAGTGAATTCATGAAGCATATTTGTAGTCCTGACAGGGTTAACCTTTTACTTTTACTGTACTTTGTAAGTTACTCCAACTGCTGTACTAACATTCAGACTTCATTGCAGACTGGTTATTTGGGAGTTATTCAGCAGTGCAGATTTAAATATTAATGCAAGGTTATTTACTGGCCAACTAGTGTTTCAGAATAGGATCTGTTTAAAATAATTGTTTGGACAAGTGAGCACAATTGGAGATACCTGTTTTTGTAAGGGCATTCTTCACATGATGCTACACCTATTGTTTTCTGTCTGAGGCAGGAAATCAAGAGCACCTCTCATAGTGACTTAGTTGTATGAGCGTCAAAAAAAAAAAAAGATCTGTTCTTTCTGCCACTAGCCAAACAAGATGCACATCACATTAACTATTCTGTAATACTTCACCAGTCTGCATATTACTGTTCTACTAGTGTTACTGAGGGCAGTTGAAATGAGAGGCAGTGCCTGTTGGTGAAGTACTGATTCAGGGTACTGTTGAAACATAATGGACAAACATTCATAATGGATTAAAATCAAAAAGCTTTCTCAACCAGTGGCCTACTGCTTATGGTACTCCTCAACACAATTTATTTCAAACATTGACTAAAAACCCATACATTTGACTGGGGAAAATTCTTATGCGTTTCAAGTGAAATGGCAGGAAGCTAGATTTAGCTCTCAGCTTAAACTGCAAGTCTGCTCTCAGGCCCCCATTATGTGTGAGGGGATCCTGCCTCAAGAGAAGACAGTGTGCACATTCAAATTTATCCAAAGGTCACAAAATATTAGTAAAACCTGCATTTTTCTGTCTTTTCTATGACATACTGTTGCACATCTATTTATTTGCTGCATTTTAGTGTGTTGATAATCTGAGTTAGTTACTGATTTCTACTCTGGCTGAAGAAACACTATTATTTTTCAGGCTCTTTATTGCCCTGAGAGAGAGTTACCAAGACTGGACAGGGCAAAATCTCATCAAGGAAGACTAGCAAAGTCACCATTTAACAACAGTCAACTCACATGTATCAACTCTGCTGAGTAGACTCATGGAGTTGTAACCATGTAACCCAATCCTGGAATATACACGTCTCTCTAGGTTTGTAAGGAGCAAGGTTAGAGTGCAATAATCAGCACAACACCAGTTATCACAATTAACTGCAACTTTAGTGTGCAACTCAGAAAACTGTACAGTGTAAATCACAGCAATACATGTGTATGAAAAATAACAAACTGGGCCCTTTAAAAAAAATAAAATGTCTTTATATGAGTGTTCTTACATTTGAAACGCGATAAAGTTAGAATCTGGTCAAGTCAAAGTAAATTCAGATGAAGTGCGGTTTGATCTGTGAGGTCCAAAAGGCAAGAATCCACAAAATCTTAAGTATCGTTGGAGTGCGCTCTTTCTAGTGTGAATCTGAGTCGGTGCCAATCCGAATGACCGGCACGATCCTACCCCAAAGCAGACAGTTAGTCTGCTATTTCAGCAGAAATGTAGACGCTGGTCCTGGGATCAAGCTGGATGGCTTGCCATCTACTGGAATCTACTGGACTTCCTGGATTGTCTTCATGGGTCTTCTCACTCAACAAAAGACCTGACCTGCATTTAAAACACAGGCTTATAGTCTGTTCTGATTCATTCTATGACTGATCTCTCTTCTGTATTTCTCTTATGTTTCTCTTTTGTTGTACAACAGTATGAAATTTACTCTAGTAATTCAACTTCAAAATTTTCAAATGAAATTACAGTAGAATTGTTTTTATCCTAGCAAAATATATGTTCATCACATTTTGACACAATACAAATAAACATGAATTTAGTATTAAACCGCTTCAGCTTAACCAGTGTCATTAAAAAACAACACCTCATACATCAACATTAAACCAATAAATTTTCACTCTTTTTAGTGAAAACAACATGGTAAGCATTTCCTGTATTCACTAGCAAGGACCACGCCACAGCAATATGTTGTTTAAATGTTTGTTGTAATTCAGGAGGTGTTAGTTGTTGAGGACTGGTTAATGGATGTAAGTAGGGGTGAAGGTGGAAAAGGAATGTCTTCTGTTAGGTTGGTCTGGGAGGATGAACTTGAGATCGGGCGGAGGGAGACTCTGTGTGGGGGAACCGTCTCAGGCTTTTTACTACCCGAGCTGATTGCAGGCCCCTAAAAGAGTAAGCGTCAAAGTAGACTAAGTTGAGCATGGGCTTGAAGGAGATTGATGAGATTGTTGCGGATGTATGAGCAATATGCATGAGATGGCCAGCGGCCAAGCACCTGGGTTGTTTGATCTGAGATGCCCAGTCTGGCAGCTGTAGCTGCAGCACCAGTGCAGAAAGAATGGCTCGTATGGGCTGAATTAGGAGTTGGGGTGGAAAATGTAAATAGGAAAAGAAACTCCCAGTGGTCTGTTTTGCTCAGAGCGTGGATATGACAGAGTCAGAAGTGTGGATGATGATGTCAGATAGGTGGAGTTGATGAGAAGTTATTGTGGGAGGATGAACTAGGTGGGAATTCTGAGCACCTTAGGAAGCCAAAGAAAGCTGGCAGCCTATGTAGCCTGAGCCTGAAGAACGAATACGGGAGCTTAGGAGGTCGGAGGTGAGTGGCGAGCATCTAGCTGTGGGAGTGGGCTCCTGTTTGCGCAAGCCTTTGATCAACCTCGTCACGTGAGAGTGAAAGACTGAAGGGCAATGGTGGCCGGTGATTGGTTTGATAACGAAGTTGATACCAGCTAGGTAGGTTTGGGTGGGGGAGCGATATGCCTTGGAGCAATTCCAGCCGGTTAAGTTGGCGGAGAGAGTGCTCGGGCTGAGGCTGTTAAGGATGGCTTCTTGTGAAGCGTTAGAGAGGTTTCTTAGCTGAGGAGCTAGTTGAATATCATGGCTGGAAACGGTGAACTGGTGTAGGGCGGAGATCCGATTCTGGGGCCAAGTGTCTGAATTTCTGGAATGAAAAACGAGACGGTGAATCGGCAATGCTGTTGTGGTGACTGGCAATGTGGGCTGCCCTGACAATGAACTGGTGTTGAACTGAGATCAATGTGAGTCTGCACGTGAACTGCATGATGGCAGGGGAACGAGATCGCCCTTTCTTTGGATCTCTATGACTGCTGTGTTGTCAATGGCCAAAGAATGGCAGCTATAGTAATGGGATATAGCTCATGAAACGCAGATGGGGTAGAGTGGGACTCTGAGTCAAGGGCTTTGATCTCTGTGGGCCGTATGGAAATGAACCGTTTTCCTCCGTAGTAACCGCCGAAACCTACGGAAGGAGCTGCGTCCATGTAAAGTTGAATGACAAAATCATCGTAGAAGAAAGAAATGCCGTTCCAAGAAGAAAGGAAATGTTGCCACGAACGCATTTCCATTTTGCACGAATCATCCAAAACAACTTTATCATGGAGAGGGGGGATGGCTGCAGCTTTAGTTTAAAGATTGGACAGGAAAGATTTGAGAAAGACCAGTAGCTGGTGTTTTGTGTATCTCTCTACCAGAAGATAGTGTGACAGAAGCAGGGTGGGGCGCTGTACTTTCTCTGTGGGCAAAGATGCCTGAAAGGAAATGGAGTTGAGATTGATGCCTAGGAATTCTTTGGAAGTACTAGGCCCTGGGGTTTTATCTTCAGAGAGGTACACCAAGTTCTGAGAAAGCTTGTGCAAGAGTAGCGAGCCCGGGGTGAGGAAGTGAGGATGGTGGAGTGACGACGAGGAAATCAACGAGAAGATGAAGAATGTAAGGGAGTCTGTAATTGTTGGTCAGGATCTGGCACGGGGCCTGTAAAAGTGAGTCGAAAAGACTGAGGCTGATGTGAAGAAGAGGGACGAGAGCATGGTGGTGGAGCAGTGCCTGTGCATGCTGTGGCAGGGTGGGAGGGGGCTCTACATAGCTCGCAAGAGAGAGTTGGTTGAGGGCTGAAGGGATGAGGGATGAGGGATGGAGGATTGGGGGTGGAGGGTCGAATGGATGAGGGTTGAGGGTTGAATGGATGAGGGATGAGGGATGGAGGGTTAGTGGGTGGACTGTTGAAGGTCGAATAGATGAGGGATGAAAGGATGAGGGTTGAGGGTCGAATGGATGAGGGATGAAGGGTTGAAGGGTTGAATGGTTGAGGGATGAAGGGATGAAGGGTTGAGGGATGAAGGGATGAGGCATGTAGCGATGAGGGATGAAGGGATGATGGATGACGGATGGGGATTGAGGGATGAGAGATGAAGGGTTGAATGGTTGAGGGATGAAGGGTTGAGGGATGAAGGGATGAGGGATGTAGGGATGAGGGATGAAGGGTTGAGGGGTTTAGGGATGAGGGATGAAGGGTTGAGGGATGAAGGGATAAGGGGTAGAGGGATGTAGGAATGACGAATGAATAGATGAGGGATGAACGGATGAGGGATGAAGGGATGAGGGATGGAGAGTTGGGATGAGGGATGGAGAGTTGGGGGGTGGAGGGTTGAGGGTTGAATAGATGAGGGATGAAGGGATGAGGGTCGAGGGTCGAATGGATGAGGGATGAAGGGATGAAGGGTTGGGGGATGAAGGGATGAGGGGTTTAGGGATGAGGGATGAAGGAATGAAGGGTCGAGGGATGAAGGGATGAGGGATGACCATATGAGGGACAAACGGATGAGGGATGAGGGGATGTGGTTTGAATGGATGAGGGATGCGGGGATGAGGGATGAAGGCTTGAGGATCAAGGGATGAGGGTCAAGGATCGAATGGATGAGGGATGGAGGTATGAGGGGTTGAGGGATTAAGGGTTGGGGGTTGAGGGATGAAGAGATGAAGGATGAAAGGTTGAATGGATGAGAGTCGAATGGATGAGGGATGAAGGGTTGAGGGATGAAGGGTTAAGGGATGAGGGATGAAGGGTTGAGAGATGAGGGATGAAGCAATAAAGTGTTGAGGGATGGGGATGAGGGATGAGGGATGAAGGGTTGAGGGATGAAGGGATGAGGGATGTAGGAATGGGGGATGAGGGATGGGGGATTGAGGGATGAGGGATGAAGGGATGAGGGATGTAGGAATGGGGGATGAAGGGATGCATGTGCGCAGGGATTTTGGGAAGTCTGCGAAGAAAGCTGAGCTTATTTGAAAAAAGTCGGGCACAGACGGAGCAGGCACAGGGGGGGATACGACCTGGCCCCTACTGGGCGAGGGGGAGCTGATGATGCAGGTTGTGGCCCTGGAGGCGGCAGAAGCCTGGTGACGTCATTCGAGACGACACTGGTGGTGATTGGCTCTAGTGCAACGGCCGGAAGTGCGGGAGGCTCAGAGATCGTTGCGGCCGGACTTCTGATGAAAGCTGTGTAAAGCTTGAACAAAGTTGCTTTGTTGTTGTTGCGGTGGAAGAGAATGCCTTTTCCCTTCAGGAATCGTTCAAGGCGGGCGACGGTCCGTTCTCTGATGCCGGGCTCTGTTTGTGGACGTGGAGACGGCTGTGTGAAGTAGTGCTGGGCGGTATACTGGTTCATACCCAATACCGGTGTTTTTTTTTTATATGAATTTTTCATATACCGCAATGCCGGTGAGTATGTAGCGTACACAACGTTGGGAGAGCCGAGTGACGGAACGTAGCGCCGCGGGACATTGTTTGGGAGGGGAGTGTTTTGCAGTTGAACTAAGCAAGATGATGTGATGGCACAGCGATGAGCTGTTGAGTTAATAAAATGGGTAAGAACAGTGAAAGTTCCGAAACTGAAGTTACAGAACGAGTAGAAAATAACACAGAAGAACTTGTACCGAAAAGAGGAGCCGTGTCTGTTGTTTGGAAGTTTTTCGGCTTTAAAAAATCTGCCGTCGATCAAACAACAAATCTCTTTAAATGTCGGACTAAAGTTGTAGCCGCAGGAGGCAACACGAGCAATATGCTTCACCACCTCAGGCACAAACATGTCTTGGAATATCAAGAATGCATGAAACTAAGATCTGCGTCCTCCACGTCTGCAGGTAACGTTGGCAGTGGCACTGCAAGAGAAAAGACAAGTCAGATGTCACTCAGAGACGCGTTTGCATTGATTCCTTCACTTCATTAGAATCATGAGTGCCACCTCTTTGTAAACAGCATCATTTTGTAGGGTCATGCAAACCTGTATCAATACTAGTGTGGACATTAATGTGTTTCTACTAGGGCTGGGACTTTAACGCGTTCATTTCGATGATTAATTAATCACAGGAAAAATAATGCGTTAAAAAAAATAACGCAGTAATCGCACTTTTCTCAGTTCCCTAAAGAGCGAGGCTCGGGACACATTTTTCTGACCCAACCCGACCTGAGTCTGAGACAGTTATAACCGAGCCTGGCCCGAACCCGACAGCCTTTATGTTTTTCAAGTCCAAACCCGACCCGAGCCTGAGGCAGTTTGTTACCTGACATAGCTATTGTTACCATGGTTACAGCTTGTCTGTTTACTGTGATCACACAGTGTGTAAATGACCATCGAAAGGCCGCTGTTACTCACAATCACACACGCCACACACACAGCAGCGTAGCACACCACACACACTCAGTTGGAGCGGAGCCTGTGTTGCATTCAGGCGTTGTCACGTAAATAACAAATTCCAGCACTTGAATAGGCCATAACACAACACAGCATCATGTCAAATTTCTTAATTGTTATCCGAACCCAGCCCAACCCGTGGGGTATCCACTCTCTGGCCCACAATAAACCAGATGACAGGGTTCAGAGCCAAAATAAGTAAGTCTACATCTGACAAATTAAGACACCTTCTGGCGAAATGAAAAATAAACATATTACTTTAAGTAAGTTCACCTATAAGTCTGTTCATTGATTCAATCATCAACCAAAATTTATCTGAATTGAAAAACTTTGCTTATTGTGTCAATTGTTGCTTTTTGATAAAAATGTGATTAATTGCAATTAATTAATTACAAAGCCCCTAATTAATTATTTTTCTTAATCCCATCCCACCACTAGTTTCTACAATATTCACTCCTCATGACAGTAAAATAGGCCATTCTAAGCCAATTTACTGCAGTAATTCCTCTCTAAATCATTAAAAAATGTGGTTAACACCCAGTCATGCATGAAAAAAAAATACCGTCATATACTGTGAAACCGACATAAGTTGGAAAAATACCATGATATAAATTTTTGGTCATACCGCCCAGCACTAGTGTTAAGAGGGGTGCGCCGTGATGGATAGCCAGGGGCTGTACCGGAAGATTACTGGTGTTTCCGGCGTTGGTGCCGGCTTCTTCCTCTCTGTGGGTTGCTATGTTTGGCCCTCATGGGAGGAGGAGAGGAGCCCGGAGATTGATCCTTAGTTGGAGAGTTTGGCAAAGCTGGCTGGAGATGCTTCACCTCGGCACGATTATCACTGAGCATGGGCGGCTCCGCTGAGAGGCTTGGCTGTGGTCTGCTTTCTGTCGTGGCTGGAGGATAATATGTTTGGAACAGATCGTCATATGAATCGTCTTCTGAGTCAGGTGGGTTGATCCTTCATTAAGGATCCATCATGCTTTTGAAACCTAAGTTTCAGGGTTGTCGCAGTTTGATAATGCGCTCGGGTGTGAAGCGGTCTGTTCTCGAGAAATCTGAGACAAACGGAGCAGGATGGGTTGACAGGGTATAAGTAGGCCTGATGGGTAATCAGGGGAGTGGTTGAGGCGTTGCTCTGCTCCTGAACCTAGTTAACAAATTAACTTAATTTAACTCAGTTTCATTTGTTGTTGTGTAGACACCATAAATCTGGCAAATACACCGACAGTAACTTAAATCTTGTAATGCACTGTCATCAGTACAAAAAATACTGCTAAACAATTTATTTCTTAATATAGAAACAAATAGAGTAAAATGATTAATACTCTACACATAAATAAATTCCTGTTTCTTTTCTCTGAGTAGAATACACCATTTTACATTAACTTGCTCTTTTAAACATAAAACATTTCACACATCAGCACAAACTAGCTGTGTGGCTGAAACAAATAAGAATGTGCATTTGAGGGTGCTAATACATATACCAAGGTGCTTTCATGACTCAAGTAAACACTCAGTAATTAGCTGAGTAAGGGAGATTAAATATAATATTTTCCCCACAGCATTAGTGAACAGTAGCAGCAATCAACATGTCAACAGCCAAAGGATATATCACCGATTCTCGTGTGCTCCACTACTGAGCGACGTCAAGGCTCAGGCTCTCCACTAGAAGAGAGGAGTACGCCTGTGTAAACATTAGCACTAGCTATTAGCAATACGTAGCACGGAGCTAGCAGCGTGCGATTAGCAAGCAGCTAAACAGTGAAAGAAACTTTCATCTTACCGACGTGATTAACCTTTTATTCCAGTCTCAAATCGGCGTCAAGACTCCTCCTGGGTCGAATTAAACACAGCACAAGACTGTACACATCTAACCTAGCTTAGTGATGAGAAATATCTTTAAGAAATCAATATCTGGATTAGAGCTGCACAATATATCATTTGAGCATCGTCATCGCGATGTACGTGTGCGCAATAGTCACATTGCAGGGCCTGAGATGTAGGAGGCAAATGAACTCAACCTGTTCCTATCTAACTTCAAGGGTACCTGACACAAGATTGTGATTGGTGGATTGCTGCGCATGCGGAGTCTGCATGCGCAGCAATCCACCAATCACAATCTTCTTAATCAGTTTGCTGAAGCAGACCACGCCCCTGCACATGGAGTGAGTTGCTGGTAATAACATTGAAAAATGAGCAAGAAAAAATCACCGAAAAAGAAGACCTGGTGCCAAAAAGAAAAGCAGCGTCAGTTATCTGTAATTATTTTGGCTACAAGAAGGATGATATTGACCAAACACGTGTTCTGTGTCGACAGTGCCTTGCACCTGTTGCCACAACGAGAGGTAACACAACTAATTTGTTTGCCCATTTACGTCAGCACCACACAGCTCAGTACGACGAATGCAAAGCCAGATCTGATTCTGAATGTCGTCCAAAACAAAAAGACATTTCGGAAGCCTTTGCAAGTGTTACACCATATGAGAAAGGTTCCAGACGGCAGAAAGAAATAACGGATGCTATCACATTTCACCTTGCTAAAGACATGGTACGTATTTATACTGTTTCCAAAGATGGCTTTAAAAAAATGATCAGCTCGCTTGACAAACGGTATGTTATACCGTCACGCAACTTTTTTTCTCAAGTTGCCATCCCGGAGCTTTACGAGAAATGCAAGGCAGAAGTTCAGACAGAGCTGTCAGATGTTGAATATTATGCAGCGACAACAGACTTGTGGTCCAGTCAGACAGCGGAGCCCTACATTAGTCTGACTGTCCACTTCATTAATCGGGAGTTCCAACTTAGAAGTCGCTGTTTGCAAACGGCATATTTCCCGGAGGATCACACAAGTGAGAACATTGCAGTGGGGATGAGAGAAGCGGTGGCTGCTTGGGGCCTAGATGACACACGTCTAGTCTGCGTAACAACAGACAACGCTGCAAACATGGTGAAAGCTGCTGCACAGAATGAGTGGGCCAGACTGCAGTGTTTTGGCCACAGACTTCATCTTGCAGCTGGTAAGTTATGTCTATACTCTGCTTACTTAACTACTTTGCCTAAGATTTTCTGAAATCATTAGTTTTCTTAAGTTAAATCAGGTTACACATATGTACGTATGTACGTATAGCATGTATTCAAGTCATCTGGTGAAATTCTTATATTTTTTCATATCACAATATATATCGCAGGGTTAAAAAAAAATCGCAATGTCAGTTTTTTCCAATATCGTGCAGCCCTAATCTGGATGTTTCTGCTCGCTGAGTGGCGGGACTTCTTGCTGCGACGTCCGAACCAGAAAAGGAAGAGAAAACTACAGCACACAAGTTTACTTCCCACAATACACTGAACTCGGCATCTGATTGGCTGTTGACCGTCCGTAGGATTTCTGGTTAACTAGCTGCCTTCAAGTGCACCTCAGATTTTACACATACAACATATATGACTCATTTAACAAAATAATGAAATTATATTCCTTTTTAGATTCAAGTTGTCTGTACATGTCTTCAATACACCTTACATATATTTATCTCCATTTACATGTGCATTCCTTTAGTATAAATAAAAAGAATTATAAACATATTACACTTTTAACTTAGTTAACCTGGTTTTCACCTGGGTTACAGAGTCTAAATTTAACTTCATTTAAGATGTTGAGTTTACTCAATCCCATTACTTGTATATTTATCAAACGACCAGTTTGTCTCATTCCTTTAATTCTGTCTTTCTCAATCTCACCTTTCTTTTCCCTTCCTCTGAATATCTCTTCAATTCTGTCACTGTTCTTTCTGTTATTTCTGTTATTTATTCTTATTTATTTTGTAATTTTTTTCTGCATTACTGTGTTTTGTTTCTGTTTGAATGTTTCAGTCTGGGATGTTTTGGCTGGCTAAGGGGTTAGTTTAGGGCTTGATATATTTTTTTCTTAAGATTTATATGTTTATGGTCCAAATTATGATAAGATGAAATGAGGGGCAGACATGGATTTTGTATGTGGGAAGGGGCATTGAAAGTTATTTTGAAACTCATCTTATTTTCTCTCATTTTCTCTCACCCAGCAGAGTGCTACCAAGGCTGGACTGAGAGAACTGGTGTCTTTTATTGGCTCATGAGTCATTCAGTAACATACTTCCCCACTATTGGCCAATACTTGGACTTCCACACTTAACCATTGGCCTTTTTAATGGCCAATGATGGAGTTTCTTCAACTGAACGTCTCTGTTCTGGTCATCGGGTTCAGTTTTCTAAACTCTGATTCACATTATCGAATGTTTATATTGTTGTCAAAAAAAGGTGACAGCTGATCATGTCAGTATTTATGAGGCTGCGCTTAGGCTCAGAAACTGCTGTTTCGCAATTTTAGCAAAAAGCCAGACATTTTTGAAAGATCTTATTTTTGTTAGCAAAAGTTTAACCTGCAATCTGCATGTGTACTTTTTTACTTTACATTAAAATAAAAGTTAAGTGCAATAAGTTTTGTTTTTCCTCCCACATTTTAATTGCATGGTTGAAAAATCAATAATTTAGTTCTGTTTTTCACTCACAAAGAATATTTTCTTATGGTTTGCATTGTGTGCTTGTAGCCAGCTTTGGACAGAGTGACAACCAGTCTATTGTAGCCTTTTTCCAAACAAGTGCCTTTAATTGTGTGTAGCAATTGTGTGACTATTACTATGTGTCTAACCTGCTAAATTAGTATTAATTTAGATGAAAATAACAAGTTTATTGAAAGGTGTGAGACAAATATGAACTAAATAGTGCACTGAAACAAATCAGTCATACTGTAAAAGAAAAGGAGAAAAAAACAGCAAAACAATGTATTTTTCAAAGTTATCGCTTTTTAAAGTTTGTAAAGTACTGTGAAAAAACAGTTCACACTGTATTTTTCATTACAAAACTGTAAATTTTGGTGACAGTAAAAAAATGTTAATTTTACGATATCATAATGGCAACCCTGCTGCCAGTTCTTTACTGTTTTTTACAGGACAGTTTCTAATAGTGTGTAATTTATTGCCTTGTCCATCCTGTCTTTCCAACCTACAGAGTATGACACACCCACTGATGTCGTCATGGTTTGCACTCAAGGTCAAAGAAAACCTTCAAATTTTGGGGTTCAGCATTCTAACTTTTTAGGCTCTGAACCACTTTATTTTTGGTTGAAATGCTCTGAACAGTTAAAAATGAGGGGTGGTAACCGAGCAGAACCAGTTAGACAATGGTGCAAAAGGGGTAACAGATCGTCCAAACATTTGGGTACAAGGGAAACCAGTGAAGAACAGGGCCTGTCAGAATGTCTTGATTTAAATATATTGACCAAAGGCAGCAGTAAGATTAAGCAGAAAACTATAATTCCAAAAATTATTCTTGTATCGTTGTTAATCTCAGGGTTCCCACACATTTTCATGGACAAAATTTCAAAACTTTTCCATGACTGTTCATAACGTTTTTTCCTTTTTTGACGTTTTTTTAACACATCAGATTCAAACTCTTGTCAAACATATTCTCAGCTAGCTGGCAAACATGAAGGGAGAGACAGGATGCAGGGAGAAAATAAAAAAACGTATGTAATAGTAAACAAAACGTCACACATCAACACGTATTAGAGCTAGGTTACATTGGCAGCTATAAAAATCATGGTACATTACATGGAAGGTTATCCATGAGTGATTACTGTAACGATTTCATTACACTTTCATTACAAAATTCCGTGACTTTTCCAAGACTTTTAATATTTTTTACTAATTCCATGACTTTTACAGGCCTGGAAAATGTGATTGTCATATTCCATAACTTTTCCAGGTTTTTTATGAGCATGGGATCCCTGTAATCGTCTGTTTCAGTGATGCAGTTAGATCTAAAAACTGAAATTACTAAAGTCATATCAGGCCTTGATTGATGTGACTCAACTGACTACTATATAATTGCAGTCATCTGGACTGGAGAATAGCATGTAATTGTAAAATGTCTTTGATGAAATAACTTCTTATACATTTTATATATCATAACACAAAATACATTCTGGAATTAATGATTGGGATTATTTTCCCCCATATCAGCCAACCACAGTGCCATTCCAGCCAACACCATCTGGAGGTCAGTGCTGAGGGACAAAGAGAGGAGATGAACAGATGCTCGAGCTTCTGATTATTCATAAAAATTTAAAACTCTCCCTCTCTTTAAAAAGTTAGGATATACTGTTGAATATTACGGAGTAGTGTACTGATGTATTGTGGTATGTGTGTAGTACAGTAGTGTGTCTATTATAGTAGATGTATTGTGGTACAAAGTGAGACATTAGTATTGTGGTGTATTGGTATGTCCATTGTAGTATGAATGTTGTTGTATATGTATTGTTGGTAAATGTTGTGATGTATTTATTGTGGTATATGTACTGTGGTATGTGTATATGTGTAGTATGTGAATTGTGGCATATATTTTATTCTACCTTCCATGTTTATGATGTAGTGTGGTTTTATGATGTTTAAAACTGTACATTTTAAAAAACATTGTAGGCCTACATGTAAAAGCCTAACTAGGGACAAGAGTTGAATATTAGCAATAGCTATAAACTCTCTGTCTAACACATCAGTCTCATACTCTGTAGTGGAACTAAGTTAAATTGCAACGTCCAAATGTTAGTCGACCAGAAAGGTCATTAGTCAGCAAAATTTCATTGGTCGCTTAATTGCAGAGAAAAAAAAAGTAAAACTCTTTTAGGAGCTGCACCTTGTCAAAATAAATCAAAAACTATATGACTGGACCATGTGGAAATTTTATTTGAAAGGACAGACACAGGAAGAGGCCACACTCAGCAGTCAGACAGGGGTCACATTAATTTACAAAGCTGGTACCTGCGGTTATTACACAGGCTAGTTAATAACATGTCGGGCAGGAAGTGTGGGATCATTTTTAAAAAGGTGAAGGATGAACTCAAGGTGTTATGTCAATTCTGCATGCAAACGTTTGCCTATCATTGGTCAACTACAAACATGACATATCATCTGAAATGTGGAAGGGGCTACATGCCCATTAGCCACTTAACAAAATCATTACTGCTTTTCCGACAGCATAATTAACAGGTGGGTAGCTCAGTGTGTGACGTGGCCTTGTAGATAAAATATAGACCTATACTTTTTAAGGTCAGTGCAGTTTTATATTTCTCTGTAATGAAGCACAGTGTTAACAATGTTACACTATTCTCTCTCAGACCTTGAACTCTAACCATTGTGTTACCCCACCCAAAATATATAATTTAATAATCTAATAATTAAATTAATATCATAAACACATGGGTGACTAATGGCCCTAAATCACGACTATTGATCGACTAGGAAAATTCTTAGTAGGGGGCAGCCCTGGTCCTTACCAAAAAAAAAAAATTATTGGAGCTTTTGATCTGGTTTCTTCAGACTTAAATATCAGAAACTACCAGAAATTACAAAAATCTACCGTTAAATCCACGCAAAGGATAACATTTAAGAGATGCTTATAATATGTGGTAACAGATTTGTTATCAGACAACAACTCCATATTTGGCTAAACTTAAGAAATTGCTGCAAAAGCATATAAAAAGTTTCATAGCTGCAAAAACAAGACTAGATCTAATTTGTTACTTGCATTTTTGCTGACTCCAGATGTGTGTGTGTGTGTGTGTGTGTGTGTGTGTGTGTGTGTGTGTGTGTGTGTATGATTTCCACTCCATCTCACATTCATAGTCGTTGCCATAAAGCTGTAGCTGTCTCCCATAAGGGCTCTTTCACACTTCTATCCAAATCTGCCTGTAAACACTTTGATTGATAAAAAAAAAAAAAGCTTGGAGAGGGTGTAGCTGCACAGAGTGGGTAATTTAGCTGTCACTTATTTGATTGAATTGGAATGCCATCCTGTTTAAGTGTGCTCTCTGTTTACTCAAATGCCTGTCAAAGCTAATGTGGTTTTGTGACTCATTCATGCCGTCTCCACCACATACAACAAGAAATGATTAAATGTAATAGTCTTCGAAAAGGTTAGACTGCAGTTATTAGACATTTCTGGTGGAAGTCAGAGTGTATTCTAAATCCCTGTCTAATTTTAACCTTTTTCATTTCAGGCGTAGCTAAGCAACCTGCCATGCACTGCCTCTGACCTTCAACTGAACCTAGATTGCTTAAATAATCTTATACTTTTGTTGTGTGTTTGCATGAGTGTGTATATGTAGTATAAGAAAAAAAAATCATATGCATATTTCTCACTTTTACTGCTTCTTCTCGCTCCCTCTCTCTGCTGGCTGACAGACCCTGTATTGCCTCTGCTCCATTTCTCTGTGTAGAGAGTTGTTAATAACAACCTTGCATCTGACAGTGTGGCACACACACACACACACACTCACACCAACACTCACAGGCACACATTTGCACTCTCATACACAGGGTCACCACTGCTGCCAACTGCCATTTTACGCATCATAAACATTTGATTATTTCATTTATCGTCCGGGCTGGAGAATACACACATGCAGTCGTGCAGAACACGCATACTCACACAAACACGAGGGGGCTGACATCCTCAAAATGAAAATACACATACACACACACGAGATATCCACATCTGTGTTAATACACGCTGTGACACAACCTTGCACACATTATCATACTGTTTCTCTCTCTTACACACGCACACACACACTCAGGCGTTGCGCAAGTTTAAGAGTACTTCTTAGTCAGCTGTCATCCCACGGTGCTCTACAAGAGAAAAATCAAAAACCCAAAGCTGACAGCAAAATCAACCTACGTGTTGCTATAATATCACTTTTACACAACACTTAAAGAGCACACAGACACCAGCTTTCTGCGCACACAAGGAGGCAAAGACAAAAAAAGATTTATTCTCCTAATGCACACACGCACACACACACACACACACACACACACACACACACAACCAGTGATAGCATCAATAGTGTGTTAAATCGTTGTTGTCACATGCATTAAATGCAATATATCCAATATCCGTTCATTACAATTCTGGCTTCACTTTTATAGTTTGGGCCATTATTTTTCACCAGTAATACCCAAAAGGGAATCTCCTGGGCTGAAAAATAAATCCAATGTAGAAGTGCAAAAAACTTCAAACCCCAATGTTGAAATGCCCAACTTTACAGCAGAAATAAACACATTTAAGCCTGGTACAAAAAACTGTACAGGGGGATGAATTTTTTTTCTTTTTTACATTTTATTAAGGCCCAAACTTATGCATACTTAAGGGCAGCAAGTGAGTAACAGGCTGTATGCGAGGCCTCGCCACAGTCTATGTGTCCATTCCACCTCTAAAGGCCCTGACACATCAAGCTGACAGTTGGCTTTTGGTCAGTGTTGGGCCATTGGTAAGCATCTGTCACCCTTGTCAGTGTGGTGTGTCCCACGCTGTTGCCCATTGTTGGCCCCCATCGGCTCTTTTCAGCTGATTTAGCATGTTGTCACCACGTCTGTGACTGCAGAGCTCATTGGTGAACGAAATCACTCTGATTGGCAGTTCAGCTCAGCACAAGAGAAGAGAAACAGACATGAGGAAAGTAAACAAAGAGCACATGTAAAAAGGGGGTGAGACCAAAACAAACGTGTTACCTAAGGTAAGATTATTTTTATTTTTCCATTGAGCTCCTTAGTAGAAACATTTCCTGATGGTTTGTGTTTAGGGGTCATACACATCCTGTGCTGGGCACTACGCTTGTGCCTACTCTGTGCCAACTTTCAAAGGTGTAGAGACAGGTTGCATCTGGTGTTGCTAAGCGACCATAATCAGCATCGTATCATAGCCTATTCACTAGAAATCCTGAGTGAAGAGCTAATCTTCTTCCAGGCATTATTTTGTAGCTAAGTGTGTGTTAGGTTAAAATCATTGTCTGTGAGACAGATGTAAAGCTCCGAGTAGCCCTGCACTAAAATGATCAACTTCTTCTCCATATTTATCACATACTGATATTTACAGAAAAAGGGAAAGATATCGGTTGGCATTTGAACATGCCTGCCACACGTCTACATTGAAAATAATGAAATCGAGGGAGCAAAAAACACAGTATGTGTATGGCTCCTTATTGTTCGCTGCCACACAGCATTGGATTGTGTTGTTAATGTGCTAACTGGCTCACTAGCATCATGACGGTCTTCTGGTTTCCCTTTTTGAATGATGATTACAGATGACCTCTCATGCAATAGCAGAATGTACGTGGTGGTTGGCTGTCAGCTGTAGTCTTTGCAATGAGTTCAAGTGCAACTTTTTTGGCTGACCCGATGACATCAGGTAACACAGCAACAGCCTTCATCACCGCTAGTTCTTGGTGATTCTGGGCCTTAAATCCTTCACAGCTCCACCCTCTTGCCCAAATCTGGTCTCTTCTGGCTCCAAAAAAGCAAGATGGTGATGGCTGAAGTGTTGAACTCGACGCTCTCAAAGTGGCCGTCCACAAACCAATGGGTGACATCACGGTAGCCATATCCATTATTCATACAGTCTACGGTAATAATATTAAAGGTGTCAGTTCTGGGAACATGATGGCAGCAAAAAAGAAAAGAACAATTTCATTGACAGACTGATTAGAAACAAAGCCCCAGGTAAGTCAAATTTGTGTGGCAGAGACAACAAAGGTGAAAGGTAACAGTGGCGCCATAACTGTCTGTAGTAAACATCCACTGCAGTTTAGTGAGCAACTAGGGCTGCATTAATTGTGAAATTCTGGGCCGATACCTATAACAATGTTGAAATAACAATTTGACCAATGCTGATGTTTTTTGTTGTTGTTTGTTTGTTTTTGTTTTTCTATATTATTATCCCTAGTTTCCATCAAGCACGAACTTGTAATAGGTTGAAACGTGAGACTGAACATGCCCTTTCATAAAGCAAAAAATTATCATACAGTGTGCCTCTTTTTCCATATATTATTGATAAAAAGAAAAAAAATCATTACCTAATAGCCTTCATTTTAGTAAGAAGCAAAGATTTCTCTTCTCATCCGAGATGTGAGATGTAGAGCTGCATAGCTGCTCACTGAAAACGTGCAAACACAACACAGTTCCGCACAGCACCCGTTGTCCCCTTCAGTCATGCCACAGTCCCAGGGTCCCAGCTAGCTGGGTATGCTATTACTGGTGTCTGAGTCCAACTGCAACTCCAAACATTTAGCCTGCCCAGAATTTATGCAATGCAACAGAAAAACATCATACACTGCCACCAGTGAATGTTTACTTATTTGGAGATAGGCCAATGGCAGTCAACAAAGCAAATATCAGCCGATACCGAAGTTCGGCCAACAAATTGGTGCACTTTCTGCTTAAACCTAGAATACTGTCTGTGTTTTCTTGTGCAGTAAGGAACTGTTAGCAACATTTCAAGTGTATTTACTTTAAGTTCCACCTCCAAAGAAAGTGGTTCAATCTGGAAAAACTGTTGCCTTGTTTGGTTTGACTTGGTGAGTGCAGTGTTATCGTAAGTCATGGAGATAATTGTGCTACACTTTAAACTAGCACACACTTCAAAAAATAGAAAGTTTTAAAGCAACACACTCTAAGATAAGAGCAGAACGGGAAGTATCCCACTGTCTGCCATATGGGGAGCGTGATCACACACACACACACACACACACACACACACACACACACACACACACACACACACACACACATACACACACCTCCACTTTCCCTATGTCCTTCACCTCATCTCTGCCTCTGATCTGCTCAGTCCACTCTCACACCACACTCCATTCACCTCCTCCAATAATGACATTTTCATTTAAATTAATGTTCCTTTTGCCACTCTCCATCACCGACTGCTGGAATAACACTGCAGTCAGTCTTCCACTGGCCAGGCCATCAACACATGTACATTTATCTGCTGTTGTGGACAATTTACACAAAACTCCTTAGATCCTTAGATCCATGTTTAATGGAAAGCTGAAAGTATTAGTTAATTAGTCAATGAGTTAGTAAACCAACAGAAAATAATAAACAATATTTTGATAATACCATAAGCTACTGTATATATCACATTACAACCTGGTTCCAGCCTTCTCTCCATTTTACATTATTGTAAATTAAATATCTTTGGTTTCCGGACTGTCAGTTGGACAAAATAAGAGATCTTGAGTCAACTCAGCCTCTGGGAAACTGGAATGTGTAAGTTTGCTACACTGACATTTTTTCAGACTACTTCCTTTTTAATTTACAACCCTTACTCCAGAAAAGCTGGGACACTGAAAAACAAACAAAGAAACAAAAAAAAAAACAAATAAAAAAAGAATGCAATGATTTGTAAATCCTTTTTGACAGATATTACATTGAATATAGTACAAAACAAAGATATTTAATGTTCAAACTAGACTGACCTGCTTGCAGTCCAGACCTGTCTCAAATTGAAAAGTCAGTTTCAATCAATGTCAACACTAAATATCTTTTCTTTGGACTGTATTTAATGAAATATAGATCTAAAAGGATTTGCAAGTCAATTTAATGTTTTCAGTGCATAAAGAACACAAACAAAGACAGGCATAATAAAAAAAATACAAAAAAAGGAATAGTATCAAATTTAAAGATACTAAATTCCTGTTTGTATAAATTCAAAATATTCCCAGTTTATGAGCCTTGGACTGTCCTGTCCTGTGTCTGTACCAACACATCACAGAGAGCATACAAAACAGAGGGTTGTGGGTGAGATTTTTCCCTGTTCATTAATGGCATGATTACTGATTAGCATTTAGATACAGTATGGAACATTTCCCATGGGTTCCTTTAGGTGCAGCTCTGGCAGATTGAGGGGCCGCAAGCTAATGTGTCCTGATTGGACAACAAGGGGTTGTTGCTCCTACACACAACAGCAGTTCATTGGAGTGACACCACAAACCTCCATCCAGACTGATGGCAGTGGGAGCCAGGTAACCAAACATTACAGGCTGTGAGAGTGTGCAGGAGGTGGACAAAATAATCAAAACTGCTAACTTTATTGAAATGGCCTGGAAAGCAGTTTCAGTCTTTCTTTGATTCCTGCCATCAAATCCCATACACGTATAGACAAAAGTCAGTCACAGTATGTTTATGTTTTGTCATAATATGTATAATGTTTTACTTGCCACAATAAATAATTTAATAATGTCTGTTGCCAGTGTTCCTGTTTGGCCAACCTTCCTGCTTTGACAACTCATGTACATACTGAACAAAAATATAAATGCAATCCTTTTGTTTTTGCTCCGTTTTCTCAAGTCAAAGTAAAATAATTTTTCGATGCACACAAGACTCGTCTCTCAAGTTTTGTTCACAAGTTACTTAAAATCCATATTAATGAGCACTTGCACCTATGCCAAGATAATCCATCCACCTGACAGATGTGGCATATCAAGATACTGATGAAACAGCATCATTACCACACAGGTGTGCCTTGGGATGGTCACAATAAAAGGCCAACCTAAAATATGCAGTTTTAAGGACCTTGACACCCAGTGTCTTCACCTGTAACACCATCTGAGAGTAGCCACCTAAACAGCTGATGCAACAAAGGGTTTGCACAACTGAAGAACTCCTGCACAATCTGTCAGAAACATCTCAGGGAAGTTCATCTGCATGCTTGCTGTCCTCACTGGGGTCTTCACCTGACAGCAGTTTGTAATCAAACACCATCAGACAAAAATACCAACCTGGTCTAACTGATCTTCGGAAAAAGTCGAAAAGTCGTTGCAAACTGGCACTTGGTCAGTGACTTCTGCCGTCAGACACTAAAAAGTCAAACCCTGTGCTTTTTTCCCAAACCCAAACACATGTAAGTGTTGGCAAAACGTAACCACGTGCGTTTGTTGTTGATGGAAAAAAAATATCAGTTTGCGGTGTTGTACTTGTGTTTATTTTGAAGGGCCTACTAGCAAACTGTACATTTTCTGTGAAAACGTAAGTGATTTTTGAAAACAGACCAATGCATGTAACAGGCAATAGTTGACAAGGTGTCCCAGAACGTCAGCAACCAACGCGCCTTGCATGTCATATCTCAATGTGAAAAGTCCATGACCAAATGTTTATATGTGACGAGGTCGTAGTGAGAATATGATGCCTAGTTTTGCTGAAGTCATACATTTTTTAAACAAATTTCACCAAGATCTTTGACAATACACCCTAGAAAAGCAAGTTGATGAGAGTTTTTGAGTGTTTTTTCCAATTAAATTGTTGGGGTTTTTTTTTTAAAGTTTTATGATTTTTTTTTAAAGTTTTATGACATTCCTCTCTATGACCTCTGCTTGTGAAGCTGGTTTGGCTTCCTTGGAGCTGGTGGGCCTGGAGGTGTCTTCCAGGCAGTTATCATTCATGCTTATACACACACAATGAGGCGCTGATTTGCGCAGTAGTTGAGTGGTTAGGTGGTTACCATATCGGTACTCAACGTAATTTTTCCCTCTAAATAATTTTTTGGTTTCTCAAATCCCCTAAACGTCGGGCACTAATCTATGGAATTGAAAACAAACAAAAAAGGGGGCCGAGCTGCCACACTTGTCAACTTGCACCACACACACACACACACACACACACACACACACACACACACACACACACACACACAGAAACTGTCAGAGAGAAGTGAGGCTGATATCACCAATCTCCATCCTCTGCCAAAAACTTAATTAAAAATCAGCAGTGTGGGATTACTTTGGATATCCCAGAAATTAACTACAGGTTGTCATTTAAACACTGATCATAGATTGGGCCACTGAAATTATTTTCCTCATCCCGCTGTTTAGCTACATCTGTTGTTGGCTGTTTGTTCGATAACTCCTAACTTACAAACACACACATTGGCCCTGATCTGGCCCCATAAGAAACACAGAAACTTCCTCAGCTCATGGGGGCTGAGAAAAGTGAATGTGTTTGTCCTGATTTCTTTTGTTCAAATGGGAGATGTACAACCTACTCATTTATTTGATTTATTTTCAACAGGGTGACTTTTTACAAATACTTCCATTCAAGAAATAGCTTTAAGATTCAATTATATTAAAGCGTATGTTCAGCCCCCCCCCCAAAAACTTCTATTTTCATTCCTTTAAGGGTCATTGTAACTGGTGATGATAATTTTGAGATACTGTATACAGTGAAACAACTTAACTCTTATTTTCTGAGACGTTACCTACTAAACCACCCTGAGTTTTACAGTTATGTTGAAAGAACACTCAACACAGACGTAAAAATCATATTTAAGGCTCTGTATTAGAGACTAGAAAAGGTGATACCTTCCATAATCCATCCAAATAAAATCAGTTATCATAAGGGTAGACACTTATTCCCTGAGTGGCTAATGTGATGATGTCACAGTGACTTTACTTTACTGTTCTCCTGATCTGAAATCTTTTTTCATCAGCTGTAAAGCCTTCTACTTCCTCTTGTGTTTCACCAGTTCCCCTCAATGCTGTGTCCTTTCCCCTTTACTCTTGTACCTGTACACTAACAGCTGCTACTCCCGTCATCAAGCTGCTATAGTTTGCCAATGACACTAGGGCTGGGTCATATGGCTTAAAAATAACATTGTGATATTTTGGGGGTTCATTGCAAAACACAATATATCGCAATATTTTGAAATCTCATCTACACTAATGTACACTAACTACTAAAACACAAAATCATACAATGACCTACAATTACAATAAAATAATTAAAGTAGCTACTGTCATAATAAAGTTCAATAAAAACTGATATAATATGGTTAAATAAAATATTTTTTACAATAAAGCTGAATAAATCAAAGTGGAATCGCTAGTGCTTTCTTTTTGAAACACCTGACTCATCTCAGGCTGGAAGTGTTGATGTTTTTGCTGTCAACAGTAGTAGTTAGCACAAAGAAAAATTGTTGCCTCTGCACCTTTATTTGTGAGTATTTATGCACTGTGAGCTGGAAATGAACTAACAGCTCTCCAGTTCATAAATTAATAGTATATGAAAGTCCCACTGGTGTACTGTGATCGCAAATTGTAATGCCATTAAACATGATGATTTATTCACTGTAAGATAAAAACAAAGTAGAAGCTCTCCAGTTTATATATAAATTGTAGCTATTAGTTGAACTGGTGTGCTGTGGTCACAAAATGTGACTAAACAGTCATGGTCTGGAGTACTACAGGTAAAAAGACGCACACTATCATTAAGCTTATTAAGTAAAACTGTTACCGCTGTGCCTTTAAACATGATGATTTATTCACTGTAGACGGAAACAAAAACAGAGGTGCTCCATGGTTGCAAAATGCAACTAAATTGTGGTGGTAGCAGTCTTCCTCACACCTTGTCGCTCAGGAGAAAGTGATCTAGATGGGGGGAGCAGTGTGTGTGACGTTTTATGTTAGTGAGTCTTCCTTTGTGTGTGTGTGTGTGTGTGTGTGTGTGTGTGTGTGTGTATGTCTGCGAGAGGGAGAGAGCCACAGGAGAAAAAAAAATGGCATGGCCATTCATACTTGTTGTTCGCCATAAAGTCATTTTATACATTCACCTCCCATGATACTAAATGAATCCAGAGGATCTCCACTGCTCCCAGCCATCTGGATGAGCATACCTGGCTGAACCGCTCAGCCCCACACCCCACTGTGAAGAGCCAAATTTCACCACGGCTCTGTGGGGCTCTTCTTCTGCTCATCCTCCATCATCCGGTCATGTACAGAGTGCATAGTTCATCTGCCACCAAAAGCTGTGTCTGTGATTAAACTATGAGGCACATCAGGAGAAGATTCTTTTTTTCTGGTGCTGAAGTGGATGACATCCTGGAGAAAGCCCCTGGCCTCGTGGTGAAGTATCCTTGCACTAGGAATGTTGTTATCCATGCTGGATGCAATGATGTCTCCAACCAGACCAGAAATTTTAAAGCAGGATATTACCAGCCTTACCAGACTTCACAGGCTAAAAGACTGTAGAAAGCGTATTTTCACTTCTGGAGCCCTGCTTCCACTGGGCCAAAGTGTTGTCCATTTTAGCTGGATCCGCAGCCTCCATATATTGTCAATAAAAACTATCCTGTATGCTACACACAGGATAGTTTTTATTGACAATTTAACCTCTTCTTGAAACGTCCTTCCTTTTATTTGAGGGATGGCAGCCTAGCAGGCTGGGTGCCCATATCTTAACACATAACATGTTTTACTCAGTTTGAAATGCTCCTACAGTTTGACTATTATCTACCACATGCTCAGATGGGCAGGTGAGCTTGTCACAGGTCACTTCTGGTCACTAACTACTGGCTGACTCCTTCTCTGCATTATTGTCATTATCCCAGTCAGGTATTGGCTCACCAGCTCCCCCTTGTGCTAAAGTGGTTTCTAAGCCAATGCACTCTCCTCTACTGGTATGTAAATCAAGGCCTTCCTCAGCTTCACAGTCTGACCTCAGTGCTTCTCTAAAGTCAGAATCTATACTACACCCAACCCTTACTCTTTAAGATTTTTAGAATAGGAAAGGGCTGTGTTTATGTCACCTAAATATTAGGGGCATTACTCAGCATGAAAAGCTGGGTCAGTTGAAAATTTTGACTGCACATATGGATCCTGATATTGTAGCATTATTCTGAGGTGGCCTTGGATGATTACAACTTATTCAGAATAGACAGAAATACTAGAGGAGGAGATGTGGCCATTTATTCAAGTGCTTGTCTTACTTGGACTGTTCTGAAAGCAGTCTCAGTGGACAAATCTTTTGAGTTCTTGGCACTGACTGTCTATAGCTCAAAATAATTATATTATTGTGGTTGGTATATATAGACCGCCTACTGCTCCACGCTCTGCTATTAATGAGATAGCTGACCTTTTAGCTCATGTTAAAGATTCAGAACTGGTTGTACTAGGTGATTTAAACTTAAATTGGTTAAGTTCTGCCTCAGGGTACTTAAAAGAAGTCTGTGGTAATATTAATCTATTACAGATGATTACTGACCCTACGAAGTCAAACTTAAAGGGGTCCCTCTAAGTCATCTCTTCTTGACTTAATTTTGAGAAACAGAAAAGAAAAAAATAATGACTCAGGAGTTTTTGAACTTGGTTTTAGTGACCACTGTCCAGTTGCTTGCATCAGCTGTTGAACAAGCCCCTGACCACCTCTGTAAATCATTCAACTCAATAGTAAATAAGCATGCACTTTAAAAATATAGAATACAGAATGGGTCAAGCCCTTGGTTTTCATCAGGATTTTCTTCTTTGATTAAAGAGAGAAACAAAGCCTGGACTCTGGCCAGTTGCACTGGGGACCCTGGTCACTTGCTAACTTTCAGAAAGCTTAGAAACAAATATGCATCTCAATTAGGAAGGCTAAATCTGATTAATATTAAAAATCTAATCCCAAAATCATATTCAAATCTAAAACAAATTCTGAAAGGCAATAAATTCTCTTAACTGCAAGTTTTCCAATCATTTTCTCCTCTCACCACAGCAAATTGGGGTTCTATATGACACCACATCAAGAGATTTGTGTAGCTGAATGAACATTTTGAATCTGCTGGTAACCTGCTTGATGAAACTTATACAGGACCACCACTATCTGCTATTGATCCCGTCACCTATACAATGCACTCCTTTCTATGGATTCTAAGGGGGAGAGGAGAGGCTTGACCCCTACTTTTTAAAGCTTGCTGCTCCACTTGTGGTCAGCCACATTGCACATATTTTTAACCTTTCAGTTTTAAATGGCACAGTCCCTAAAGTTTGGAATGTAGCTTGTGTAACACTTTTACATATAGGCGGTGGAAAAGGGAAAGGCAAAAACATAGCACTGTTACTGCCACCACTCTTGTTTTAAATGACATCATTACAGCCTTAGAAAAGAAAAAAAAATACTGTGCAGCTCTTTTTATTAATCTTTCGAAAGGATTTGATACAATGGATCATGCATTTATCTTAAAAATACTTCTTAGTCTTGGATTTGATGATATTGCTTTTAAATGGTTTAAATTAAATGGTTACCTCAGTGACAGGCAGCAGTGTGGTTGTATTGGTAATAATAAATCGAAATTGTGATATTACCTCAGCTGTTACTGGGTGTAATATTCATCTTTATGCAGATGACACAATTTTGTACTATACTGCAAATGATGCACACTCAACTATAAATCCCTCCAACACTAGTTTTCTGATATCCAAGTTGCACTCAATAATCATAAACTGGTTCTCAATGCAGACAAATCTAAATTCATGATGTTCACCAGATCAAAAATTACCAACAATGGTAGGGTCAAAAGGTCAAAGGCTTTAAGTACCTTGATATTTGGTTAGATCATAAGTTAACCTTTAAATTTCATGTTTCCAAGCTGGTGACTTACGAATGAAAATTGGATTATTTTATATAAATAGATTCTCCTTTCCACTACATTGTAGAAAGATGCTTGTTGAGACAACTTTTTGTATCAGCAGATTATGGTGATGTTTTATACATGCATGACTCAGCTGCCACTCTGAAGTCCCTGGACTCTGTATATTACTCTGCCATAAGATTCATCACTGGAGATAGCTATAACACCCATCACTGTGATTTGTACACTAAGGTTGGGTGGCCCTCTCTCTGTGTAAGACGTGAAAGACACTGAGTTTTATTTATTTATATAGCTCTTATTGGTCTTTTACCTTCTTATATCAGTTCGATGCTTTCTTATAATATGGGCTCTTACCAAACTTGGTCTAGTGATTGGATTATATTCCAGGTGCCGGCTGTTTTTACTTAACTTGGAAAATCCGGTTTTTTATATTTTGCACTTCCAACATTAAAAGGCAGGCAGAACAATTTAAAGCTTTTCCTTATTTTTATCCATAAGGCAATTCAAATCTTTAACTGTCTTTTTTTTACATTTTTAATTGTGGTTTTATTACTTTTAACTTCTTGTTGCCACTTTTATGTAAGTCACTGTTTTTGTTTCTGTGTCTAAGGGCTTTTATTTTATATTGTTTTACTCAGCTACATTGTAAATGAGGTCTCTACCTCAATGTTTTACCGAGTTAAGATAGAAGTTAAATGAATAATGAATGAACATTCCACATGGAACAAGCTGCGATACATATAGTATATGCGATATACTGCCCACCCCTAGATGACACCATCCTCACTGGACTTGCAGGGGATTGAAATCTGGTAATCTGCTGAGGATGAAACAACTTGGAGCTCAACACTGTACAGACAGTGGAGACAATTGTGGATTTCAAAGAGCCCAGTCCCACCCTATCCCACCCATCACCCTATGTGACTTTCCAGTCCACACTGTCTCTCTATTTCCTGAACACCATTATCACCCAGGAGCTTAAGTGGGAGCTGAACATCAGTTATTGGTGCACTTTTACCCTGCCATCTGTATATTCTCCACCAGCATCTGGTATGCTCCTGCCACTGTCAAGAATAAATATGCTGCTGCCACTGCCAAGGACAAGGGCAGAATGTAGTGTTTCATTTGCTCTGCAGTGACTGTGACTGGCTGCAATCTGCCTCCTCTCCCACACCAGACATAAACTTTTTAAAACACTTTCTCAGGCAGGAGGCTGCAGTCCATCAAGATTGGAACCACACGCCATAACAACAGTTTTTTCCAGATTGCAGTTGGCCTCATTAAGGACCCCGAATGACAGTACTCTCATCAGCACTTGACATGCATATCTGTGAACCCTCCATGACACCATTCATCACATTAACGTAGTCCTTTGTGTCTGTTTATCTCCATTTGTCAACTTTTCACATTTCTTATTGAGTTTGTTTACATGTCACTCTTTTTGCTGTTATCACTGTACAGCTTTTGATACTATAGAGTATTGTACCCATTTTTACTGGAGATTTCTATTTTATATCACTACTATGATTATTCTCTTTCTCTTACTTTGTATATTTTGACTGTTATGCAGTGCAACGCTAAGGCAAATTCCCCCTGTCTCTGATTCTAATGTACAGGTGTCATTTTTATTGTACAGCCCCTTTCCCCCTGCACAAAAAAAATCTGGCTTTTTATAGTAATACAGAAGTTAACAATAAACCTTCACACCAAATGATTCTGTCGTAGCAACCCGGTCTCACTCCCAAGTCACCGAAATCTGGTGAAATGTGGCGGGACCACCGACTTTGACCCAGTAGGCTGGAGATTGCTGCCCATAAGATTGTAAAGTCAAAACCTGTTCTTTTTTTCTAAACCCAACCACACGCTTTTACTGCCTAAACCCAACCATGGGTGTGTGTTCGCAAAACCGAGAAGGACCTGTCTTCAGGGAAGATGGCGGACAAGGGCGCTGCCGTAGCTCTACTCCATACCATAAATCACAACCGGAAGTTGATCTTCTTCATGTAGCTTGTTACTTATTCGGTGCTCTGTCTTTACGGTACATCCAGACGGTAGATCAAAGATGATACGAAGATACAAAGAGATAGAACGGTAAGAGAAAGAGTGTTTTAAATATCCTCTATTTCAAAAGTGTATAAAAGGCCTGGACATTCTGGTTGCCTGCCCCTTTAATCTGTGTGTGTTGCCTGCGTGTGTACGTGGAGAGAGGAGGAGCTGCAGTTCAGCGTACACCCCACTCAGTTTAGCCTGTTTTCTTACCTGTTGCCTGTGCCTGACAGTTGTCATCCTTGTTCCTCCTGTGTGCTCCAGCATGTGATGTTTCCAATATTGAGTTAATGACCGAAAGTAAGTGCCCGCTGATTTCTGTCATTGTATGCTAATTACTCTGTTGTAATGAGCGCTAATCCCGATGTAGCCACGTTGCTCGTGCTCTAGCTTGCTGGCGAGCGTTCAAGCTAACTGCAGTGCTAGGTGTTAGCCTTCATACACTCGAGTTGCAACGGCACCGTCTGTGTTGTTATTATGTGCAGCGCTGACAGCGCCTCCGTGTGGGGGAGATGTTGGGCAGGGGGTCATGATTGTGGGACTCCCGCATCTAGCCACAAGGTGGCACCATTGTCATTTATAACCTTTGTGATATGTGAAGTTAAGGCTTAGAGTGAGGGTTTCATTTGTATGTAACTTTAGGCTACTGTTTGGTCAGAAATAACCCCTACAATGTATCTTTATTTATGTTTAAATTGCATTTGGTGGATTTGATATGATAATGCTCATTAAGGCATTTGTATTTACGTTAAAGAAGTTATATGCTGTGATTGTTCAGATTTCAGTATCTCACAGTGATTTATTTGTAATTTTAGACTGCTGACAATACATGGAAATAAATCTGGCTGGACTACACTTCAGTTCAACAAAGAAACGGCATCTCCTCACCATCATTCCTGTGTCCTGGCCGTTACACCATCCTGTTTACTGTTAAACCCCATACGAGCTAGCCCTGCTCACTTATCTCCTTAACAAAAAGTGTAGGGTGTTATGTAAGATACAATTCTATGCTATCTACAAATGTAATGTATCGAAAAATTAGAGTGACATGAGTTGGGAAGGCTGTTTCTCCGCTCGACTCGATGGTCCACGCTAACGTTAGCTTAGCTAAAGATGTGCGCTTTTAAGTTTAAATTTGGCAAAGTCCTATGGCCATTTTATCTGCCTATTTTGTGTGATGGGGTGTAAAACATCTATGCACACACTCACTTCTATTAGCCCATATTAATCGTTATAAAAACAAAACAGTGCACCCTTTAGAGCACCACAAGGTATGATTGGATCATTTAACTGTTTTTCAGATGTTGATCAAAATCCTGGAAGAAGAAGGCGTGGCCCGACTGCAGGCAGAGATCATGATGGCCAGTGGAAGCCTGATTTAACTTATTGTTCATGTTTTTTTTTTTTTTTCATTGTTTCATGTTCAGTTTCATTTGCTCCTCTCCATTGTTGTTCATACTTTTCCCTTCTTTTTGATTTTATTTCTTTGTATGTTTGTTTTTCTATTTTGGAAGATTTGGAGGTGGAACGCAATAAAACGTTTATCACAAAAAAGAGAAGTCCAAGTCAAGTTCTTAATGTTGCCAGCATGATAGTGTAATGTTGTGTTTAACTGTATTCCAGAAATAAAATAGAATTAATAGAATACTGACAATCTGACAATAGGAAAATCTAATTATTACATTCATTTAATCGTTACACCTGAAAATGAACACATCTCCAGACCAAGGAACTCCCTGTTCTGTTGTCACACTTGTCTGGGGCCACTGTGTTGCTCATGAGGCCCCTCCCTCATCCCGGAAGATCCCTGGTGGGTGAGGAAACGACCAGCAGGATTGAAGTCATTTAGCTAAGCTTTTCTACTATGCTTTTGAGCAAACAATGTGTGGGGAGTCTGTACTGTGTTTAATGAAGGAATCTTCTGGTGGGCAGGCCGGGCCATATGCAGGAAAGGCAGGGAGAGCATGCCAGCTCCCTGCAAACAAGATCCCGCATAATATCTGGGCAATGCAGTCCTTGCACGGTATTACCACCAATGATTTACAGTGCATAAATTACAATTGTCCATGCTAATGTGAAGGTGATAGTTATTTTTCAGTTCTAGCATGAATGATATGTGTGAGAACCCCCCCCCCCCTTAATTACATCTTAATATTAATTGTAAATCGATTAAACGTTAACATTATCACTTAGTGATTATTTTTAGGCTTCTAATTGCTAACATTTTACAGTTTTACATACTGTATAAAGTCGTGAAAAGACTTAGAGTCAATTAACTATTAAATTATGCAGTATGGAGCGGCGAATGGCGAATAATATACACAAACAAAGACCAACTCCCGGTTGCAACTTCCGGTATGGAGTAGAGCTATGGCAGCACCCTTGTCCACCATCTTCCCTGCGAGGGGTACTCTTGGCAAAACCTAACGATGTGCGTACGTTGTTGAAGAAAAAAAAGGCAAATTGTGATGTTGTACCAATGTATTTTGATAGAGACTGTATACAAGCTGTATATCTCCTGTAAAAACGAATGTGTATTTTGAAAACTAACAATGCATGTAACAGCAGAATTTGATACAGCGTCCCAGAAAGTCAACAACCAACACACTCAGAGTACCTTACACATTATATCTGGACAGTCCATGAGCAAATGTTGATATGTAACAAGCTCACAGTTTGGATGTATTGGTAGTAGTTACAGGTTTTTATTGGCTCTAGCTCAAATCTATGGAGTTAGATTAGTCTCAATATTAATAAATGCACACAGAAGGATTCACAAATGCATGTTAAGATTTATATATAAATGACTCTCTCCACACAAATATTTTCAATGCACACACATATATTTGGCATTTTATATAAATGTAAAAAAAATCCACAAATAACCAAAAAAGTTTCACAAATGTATTTCTGATGCACACACAAATATTTATTGTTTTAAATATATGCAATTTTCATCAAAACATTTGTGGATGTTGATACATTCATATACAGATGCTTTTATTTTGTGAACCTCAGCGCATTCGTGTGTGAATCTTTTTGAGACTCCCCTGACGTGACCCGATCCACAAATGCATTTTTTCTACCAAGGGGATATAGGTAGCCAATCAGATTTCTCCTTCCTCTTCAGCCAATCACATGAGCGTCCCGCTACCACCCCCACGTGGGGTATGTTTTAACGTCGTAGTGTCAGAGGGTGGCAGTAATGCACAACTACATTGTTTGCTGACCGCCAAATTAATAAGGACGAGAAGAAGACGAAGCAGCAGCAGAAAGCAGTCAATGCAGAGCCCCGGGTCAATGGTCAAGAGGTCTAGTTTGCAGCATGGCGACCGACGATCGTGCACCTGTAAGTGTATCCACTTGTTGTAAATCATGATTCTTTATTGAATTATTAGTGATTTGTTTTACTAAAGTGTGTGGTAGCCCAGTTACTTAGCAAATTAGGCCTATCTGAAACTTGCTTAGTTGGTATAATTGCACCGTGTAACTGACGCTAACGTAAGAGTTAGCGCTAGGAAAGGTGCTAAAAATACTGTGCAGTCCTGCTCAAAGCGGGACATCTGGACACCCTGGTCGAAACCAGCAGCTATTACAGACATGAGACCATACAAACCTTAGCTAATTGCTCGAAAAAATATATTGATGTGCGAATAAATTGCATGGGGAGAGGGGGTCCCGCTGTGCTTTAACGTAACGTTACGCTTTAACATGTATCTTAAGGCTAACTCTTAAGTTAGCATCAGTTACACGGTGCAATTATACCAACTAAGCAAGTTTCAGATAGGCCTGATTTGCTAACTAACTGGGCTACCACACACTTTAGTAAAACAAATCACTAATAATTCAATAAAGAGTCATGATTTACAACAAGTGGATACACTTACAGGTGCACGATCGTCGGCCGCCATGCTGCAAACTAGAGTTGGGCGGTATTCAGATTTTGATACTGTTAAACCCTCCCCACATTTTCCCGGGGTATACAGTATTACTGTGACTAATTAAAAATCACTTTGTAGAGGTCAGAGGGAGTCGCCAAAATGTGATCTTGCGCCTATACCGTTCAGAAACAGAATAGCAAACATTACATAGGCCTTAAAAAAATGACAACAAAACATGTACAACATTAACAACTTTTATTAACAAATGTTTTAAAAGTGCAGATACAGCAGTCAACCAGAATGAAAATAACAAATTGTCCGTAGGCTACAGTCCACCTCCAGCACAGTCATCGACACAGATCAGTTAAATTAAAACACAGCCCTACAGCATCCAATACTCATAGGCTTATCAAATAAAAAAGTAACAATAAATAATAAAGGCAGTAACGAAAATGTGTGCTATACAGCGTATAATGAGACCGCAACGGGTACTGTCCGTTGGTTTATTTTTAGAACCTATCAGCGTAAATCAATTAAATTAAAAGCACAGCTCTACAGCATCCAGCACTAGGGCTTATCAAATAAGAAAAACAGAACAATAAATAATAACAAGGCATAACTGAAAATGGAGAGCTTGTGGCACAGGCACAGGTACTTTCGGGCACCCCTCGACATCAGAGGAAAACACCTGGCTCCATCACATTTCCACTCGCTGTCACCGTCTTCATGCAAATCTTGCACACAGCCTCGTCGACACTCGTCGGCTCTCCCTTGTCATTTGGT
The DNA here is from genome assembly GCA_019142605.1 of Cephalopholis sonnerati. Lineage (NCBI taxonomy): Eukaryota > Metazoa > Chordata > Actinopteri > Perciformes > Serranidae > Cephalopholis > Cephalopholis sonnerati. Next base: position 3,658,647 of record JAGQAX010000020.1, read on the forward strand.
CGGAACCCGAAATGCTGCCAAACTGCAGAAGTTGCGTTTTTTTTAGAGACCAACTCGCTTGATGTGCTGCTTGCCATCTTTTCTTCTCTTTCTCGCTACTGAGCTGTCACGTGATGACGTCACATCCAAAACTTTATTCTTCCCAGACAACAGTCAAGAGAATCGTTATAACCTACTATTAGTTTTAAATTGTAACAGTATTAAATTGAAAACTCAACCACACCTACATAGGTGTTGGACAAACACTAATTATTTAGTGTTAGCTCTCCAGTCTCAGGCCTGAACCGTAGTTGGACGGCCACTGGTATATCGCTAGCTCACTTAGCTTAGCCTGGCTCGTGGCTGGTAACAAGCTTACAAAGAGTCCGGACCAACTCTGCGGTGGAGAACGGGGCACTTTATTCCAGCGATGCAGCAGACTTAATACAGAGCCTCTCTGTGATGCATTTGACTCTTGCTTCACTGACAGTGGTAACTTATACTTTCCCTCTATCGGCATACAGCTATTCACCGTGGATGCGGCTGGACACGCTACGTCACACACACACACACGTTACCCACAAAGCCACCTTCTTAAAGGAGCAGGCTTGGCTTGCAACATCAGGCATTAAATAAATTATATTTAATATTATATTAGGCCTCTATAGGCCTATATGCGCAGATTTTTTTTAAAATGACGGTAATGAAACTGATACCGTTGCTATTTTTAGATACCGCGGGATACCTTATTACCGTATTATCGCCCAACCCTACTGCAAACTAGACCTCTTGACCATTGACCCGGGGCTCTGCATTGACCGCTTTCTGCTGCTGCTTCTTCTTCTTCTCGTCCTTATTAATTTGGCGGTCGGCAAACAATGTAGTTGTGCATTACTGCCACCCTCTGACACTACGACGTTAAAACATACCCCACGTGGGGGTGGTAGCGGGACGCTCATGTGATTGGCTGAAGAGGAAGGAGACATCTGATTGGCTACCTATATCCCCTTGGTAGAAAAAATGCATTTGTGGATCGGGTCACGTCAGGGGAGTCTCAAAAAGATTCACACACGAATGCGCTGAGGTTCACAAAATAAAAGCATTTGTATATGAATGTATCAACATCCACAAATGTTTTGATGAAAATTGCATATATTTAAAACAATAAATATTTGTGTGTGCATCAGAAATACATTTGTGAAACTTTTTTGGTTATTTGTGGATTTTTTTTACATTTATATAAAATGCCAAATATATGTGTGTGCATTGAAAATATTTGTGTGGAGAGAGTCATTTATATATAAATCTTAACATGCATTTGTGAATCCTTCTGTGTGCATTTATTAATATTGAGACTGATCTAACTCCATACAAATCAGCAGTGATGAAAATACAACACCCAGGTGAGCGCATTAATTTTAGCCCTTTTACCTCGGGGATGCATTGACGCTACACAGAATACCGTTAATCTCTGCCTTAGCAGTGCTAAACATTGATTCAAATTAGTCTGGGCCAAGCTTTAAAAGAGAGAGTAAATAAGTAGGCAATATATAAAACAAAGTAACCTCCATAGTGAAAAAGTTTTCATACACCTCAATGCTACTTTCTGCTGTTTACTAACTTTTTTGGGCCTGTCCTTGGCTTTGAATGTGACATACCAAGAAAAAAAAATTATCACAAAGAAAGGCTTACTCATATGCTACAAAGCCGTGTACACAGTTCTGATCTGCTGGTAATGGGACAGGAGTCGCCTAGTTTCGGTGGGTTTTCCAGTGATGAAAAACCCTGTGTACACGCACTTATTTTGGTGGATAAGGGGTACATGTCTGTCACTGGTATACCCATTTACACATGTAACAATAAAAGTACAACATAAATGTACATGTAAAATTGAAAGAAATACTAAACAATAAAGCAAAGACATATAAAATTACAGCACCGACACAGAACAAAGCTAACCAATAAAATTTCACTCTCGAGCAGCTGTGAGCCTGCACCCTGGTGTCATAACCAGACACTCCCAAACACACACAAGCAGAGAAAGAGAAGATTGAACTGGAGACTGAGCTTGAAATGGTTAAATTGAATGGACTTTTTATGGCACTGATATTACTCCATTCCATTGGACAAATTACTCTCTCCTCCCCCCTTCTACCACAGTCTCTACTGTCTTTTTCCTATATAAGAGGGGTCAGCTGTCCTTTCCCATAGCTGTCAACTCTCAGGCCCTTTACAGCAATCTGACGACCCCCCTGCACTCCTTCCTCTACACTCTCTGTCTCACGCGCTCTCTCTCTTGCTTGGGTGTCAGATGCACTGAGGATGATAGGAGGTGAGCTGGTGGGTGGGTGGAAAAAATAGAGGAGGAGAATAAGGTACAGAGAAGAGGATGGAGATGGAGAAGGAACAGCAAGAGGGAGAACAGTGGATGAGGGCTGGTACCAGGTCAGCCTTAATGGACAATGACAGACTAGGGGCGAATAAAAACCCACAATATTAGATTGGGAAGAAAGGGAAAATACAGGAGTGATAACAGGGGAGATAGAGGAATGAGTAAAACATGGAGTAGTACAGACAGAAAGCAAAGAAAGAAGATAGAAATCATTTAGTTTTCAGTCTCATCTTTTAGCTGTCTTGTACAGTGGTTCAGTGACTTTATCTGTCTCTGAAGATTTGAGGTCAGCCCTTCATGTCTGAAGGGAAATATTCTTGACCCAACCAATTGCTGTCGCACACTATTGACTGGACCAAGGTGGCATGATTGGCAGGCACATAGGCCAATCATTTAGCATTACAAGAGTTCTGAAATATCCCACTGACACGGCCTGAGGAGGATGAAGACAGCCGTGGATCAACAGTGACATACATGAAGCCACCAGTCAGTTCTTCAACTGTCAGGATCTTCCTGGTGATGAGCTTCACATCAGCCCAGCATAAGCAAAGATTCATGCTGTCCTCTACTACTACTAACCAGCTGCATGCTAGTTCAGTAACAAGGATGTAACTGCTGTTTTTTTCACCCATATTCCCAACTGTGTTCTATATCCAGCCAAGCTGCAAGAACCACATATCAGAGGATTGATGATGGTGGAACAGGTTTTTTTCCAAATCAGGATCAGGGTCCCTTCGCCTGGTAGTAGCCAACCCCACAGGTACAGAGTATTTTACAGAGCATTTCACTGAACACTCTTAAATGTAGATTGTGGTTTTGTTAAGTGTTGACATGTCTTTTTTCAAGATGGATATAATTCCTAGGGCTACTCAAATTTAAGAGTTGCTATCCGAGGACAGACAGGTGTTTTGCACTGAAAACAGCACTGATAACCAATTTAAAATAATAAGTATTTTTTCAGGTTTACACAATTGCTTTGAAATGAGTTGAAAAAATGTGTACAACAAGTCAAAGTAATTTTTTAAAGCTGTTTCACAATTCTATTTTTTCAGTGTTCAGTGTGGGGCTAAATACTAAAATGCCTCTATATAGCTTTAACCAAAAGCGGGATTTATACCTCTGTGTTGAATTGACACCATAGGCCTACCAATGGTGTAAGCACTGCATAGAAGCATACTCTATATGCCGCAGTCAGACATGCACCTCTCCAGAAATGTAATTACACATCAAGGTAATGGCGACCTCCTGTGTATTTTGGTAAGCTAAAAAAAAAAATGCTTTCATTTAATTTTATTTCACAGACAAGATTAATTGTAAAGACAATAAAGCTGAAGAGGGGTCCCTCCTTAGTTGCTCTTCCTGAGGTTTCTACCATTTTTTTCCCTGTTAAAGGGTTTTTTGGGGGCAGTTTTTCCTTATCTGCTGTTAGAGTCGAAAGGACAGAGGGATGTGGTATGCTATAAAGCCCTTTGAGGCAAATTGTGATTTGTAATATTGGGCTTTTATAAATAAAATTTAAATTGAATTGAATTGAAGTCTTGTGTGTGATTTATCCTGGCTTCATATGAGTGGGAAAAAAAAGTCTAGCTGCCAGGCTAATTTATGCAATATAAATTGCCATAAGCTTGTGTTTATAACATTAGCATGTTGTATTTGTGAGAAAAATGTGTCCAGAAGAAAATAGGTGTTTTGTCTGTGAACCTTGTGAGTTATATTGAAGTCTGTTTCTGTACTTGTGATTAATATTGTCGCCACTAAGCCATGTTCTAAGTGTGTTTTGAATCAATCAAAGTTAATAGTACTTCACAGAAACCTCACCACCACAATAGCCATTCCAGGGGTCTACTTTTCTGTGTGTGACAAGTTTTTAAGTGTTTCATGTAAGAGCCATGTTGATATGGAAAGCTGTAGAGTCACAATTACAACATTTAAGCAAATATACTGGCTTAAAATAGACTGGAATTTTACTTTAAATGTGTCTTCAAACCACTCTCTGAAGTAGGGCACTATGTTTTTAAATGGAGAATACTGTGAAATTTAAAAAAATGTGGGGACAATTTATAAAAATCATGCTTTTCAATAGCATTTTTTTCACAGCACCTAAACCAATGAACAGGAAAAAAAACTACACTGCTATATTTTGGTGTCATTTACGGGCAGGGCTCAGCTCCTCCACACATACAGACAGGGCAACTGACAGCAAAAGAACACCAGGTCACCACCCACTCTGTTCTGCCTGTGTCTGTCTCCAACTTTGCCATTGGCAGGTTCGACCATGGAGATGTGAGTGACAGCTATTCTGACCGTAGTCTTTTTCTCGGTCAGCCAAGCTGAATCAGATCCTGTTATTCTCAGGCCGTCCAGCAGCAGCATCTTTTATTTCTGCATCAAGAAAACCGTTGCACACACCTTCGAGGTCAGACAGCTGCTGCTGAAGTTGGAGTGCAACTATAGACCTATCCTGACCTGTAGCATAAATGTGCTGAAACAGCCCAGAATACACATAGGACTTTGTTCGCTTTTTAAAATGAGATATTAATATTGATTGATTGATTGATTGATTGATTGAATTATTTATTTAATGACCACACAGCCAGGCTGGTGGAATTTGTTTTCAGCACAGCTGGTACAGGTTCCAACATTAAACATTAAACATTAAGCATTAAACATTAAACATACAGTATAGCATAAATATACATACAGACAGACACATTACATGGTCCATAATACATAATGAATAGTGAGTACTGAGTAGGGGTCATGAGCGTTCAGAGTTCAGGAAGTTTATTGCAATGGGAATGAAACTGTTTTTGAAGCGGGTTGTTCTGGTGGCAATTGTCCTGTAACGCCTCCCAGAGGGCAGCAGCTGGAAGGCATAGTGTGCAGGGTGGGTGAGATCAGAGGTTATCTTGTGGGCTCTGCGTAGTGTCTGTTTGTGGTGGAGTGATTCAAGGGATGGTAGGGGTGTGCCAATGATTTTGGATGCTCTGTTGATGATGCGCTGTAGTTACTTACGGGAGAAGGTGTCGAGACTGCCAAACCAGACTGTAATTGATGAAGTGAGAATGCTTTCAACGATAGCTGTGTAGAAGCGAAGCAGGAGATGGGACCTTACCCTGAACTTTTTGAGCTGTCGGAGATGGAAGAGTCTTTGCTGGGCTTTTTTGTAGATGTGGTGTGTGTTTGTTTTCCATTTGAGGTTAATGCTGATGTGGGTCCCAAGGAGTTTGAAAGTGTCAGTGATGGAGATGGATTCACCTTAAATGAACACAGGAGTTTTGGGGGATGGCTGGCGTCTTAGGTCGACGATGAGTTATTTTGTTTTTGATGTGTTGAGTAGGAGATCATGGTCTGTGCATCAGGTCACTGTTTGGTTGATCTGTGCACGGTATTCAGCTTCTTGGTTGCTGGTGATGAGTCCTATGATGGTTGAATCGTCCGCGTACTTGTACAGGTTTACAGAGCTGTGGTGAGATGTGAGCTGGTTTGTGTAAAGGGAGAATAGCCACGGTGAGAGAACACAGCCTTGGGGTGCGTCTGTACTGAGGAACAGAGGGGAGGATGTGTTATTGTCTTCACCTTCTGTTGCCTGTTCCAGAGAAAGCTGTGAATCCAGTGACAGATGCATGGGTCAATGTTCATGTCCAGTAATTTACTGAGCAGTTTGGCCGGGTTTATAGTATTAAATTCAGAACTGAAATCCATGAACAGGGTGCGGGCATATGTGTTTGCAGACTCCAGGTGGTTCAGTAAATGATGAATTGCTAAGTTGATGGTGTCCTCAACTGACCTGTTGGCTCTGTATGCAAATTGGTATGGGTCCATGAGGGGGGTGGTGACAGTTTTCAGGTGATTGAGTATGATGCGCTCAAATGATTTCATGACTGCCGATGTCAAGGCAATGGGTCTGTAGTCATTGAGGCAGGAGATGGTCTTAGTCTTGGGAACCGGGATGATAATGGATTCTTTGAAGCACTTGGGTACTGAGTTTTGACAGAGGGAGGCGTTGAAGATGTTTGTGAAAACCCCAGCCAGTTCTGCAGGGCAGTGGTGGAGAGTGGAGGGGCTGATGTTATCTGGGCCAGCGGCTTTATTGTAAAAATACATATATGGAGCAAAGATTAATTAGATTATATTCTCAGGAAGTATAAAACACATCATCTGCATCCCTTGTCAATTAAGAAATCAGTTGTTGTGATTGAAATTATGAAATTATTAAAAATACTGCAAAAATAGTGCAATGTTGTTTCATACCAAATGTATTGATATTCATTTAATTTGAAATATGTTCTTATTGAATTGTTGAAATGTTTTTATCAACCACATGATTAGACAGTATTTCTGATGACAAAATATGCTTAAATTGTAAAACACAGAATTCAGAAAAAATTACTGGAATTACCGCTTTGCAGTTTTATGTCTCCAACAAGTCAAGTTAAACTTACAGTTTACATCCATGTCTGTGAAAACGGATACTTCACAGGTGGACACTCAAAATGAGTGTTATCAATTCAGTATCTCATCAAATGTTTGCCCTTTGGTTCCTGAGTTATGACAATGAGTAATGGCCAGAAAAGTGTTTTTGCAGAACATTATGATGTCACACTTAAGTTGACATTTGACTTTTGGATATAAAATGCCATCATTTTAGCATAATATCCCATTAAGCATTTGTATGACATTTTGTCATAATTAGCAGATGAATTCTTGAGTTATGGCCAAAAACATGTTTTGTGAGGCAACAATGACCTTTGACCTTAGGCCACCAAATTCGGATCAGTTCATTCTTTCATCTAAGTGGACGTTTGTGGCAAATTTGAGAAAACTCCCTCAAGGCCTTCTTGAGATATTGCATTCACAAGATTAAGATAGATGCAAGGTTACAGTGACCTTGACCTTTGACCGTCAAAATCTAATCAATTCATTGCTCAGGCCAAGTAGACATACCTCAAGGTACCTCAAGGTGTTCTTGAGATATCCTGTTCACAAGAATGAGACAGATAAAAGATTACAATGGCCTTGATCTTTGAGCACCAAAATCTCAACAGTTCATCTTTGTGTCCAAGTGAATGTTTGTGCTAAATTTGAAAAATTCCCTGAAGGTGTTCTTGAGATATTATGTGTGCACTGTGCACCAGAATGAGACAGACGAGGTCACAATGAACTTGACCTTCGACCTATGACCACCAAAATCTAATCAGTTGTCCAAGTCCAAGTGGACATTGGTGCCAAATTAAAAGAAATTTCCTCAAGGTGATCTTAAGACATTACATTCGTAAAAATGGTAAGGATGGACGGATGGCGAGATGGACAGATGAACAGACGGAAGGATGGACAACCCAAAAACATAATACTTCTGGCCATGACTATTGCCAGGTGGAGGCATGGGGCCCTACTCTAAAGCAAAGCTGTTCTAGGATGTAGTTAGATTGTGAAGAAGTTTCTATTTTCTTGTCTGTTGGTTATGTTAACTAAGTTTGGTTCCTCTCACACAGACCCCTCTGATAGAGGCTGTATGGCAGATATATGGCAGAGAATGTTTTCCACAACTTTAAAGACTACATTGACCTCACAAGGAAATATCAAACAAAACAAACACACAGTGTCCATGATGCAAAAAAATAAGGCAACCTAATTCTGGTTAATACCTGTACTCCATAACAACATGTCTTCCATCCCAAGTCATGTCAAAACTCTGCAGACCCAGCCTTAAAAATATGGCTGGAACAAGACTGCATATCATGCTGAAGATTCTAAATGGTTAACATTTTGGAGATACAAGATTTTCACCCTGTCTCCATCTCTGCTCCAACTCATTCTCTCTCTCTCTCTGGGGTAGTGGTGTCAGCGTGCCTGGCTCGCCCTAAGCCCCATGCCTGGCTCTCTCTCTCCCACAGCCCAGATCCCAGCCACCCCCTCTCCTCCTTTCCGTGTTGCCGCCTGGTGCCAACCCCTTTTCACCAGCTAATACCACTTCACCCTTTTTTACCCTCCTCCTCCTCCCACCCTGGGGACTCGCATTCAATTGCGCTATCTTCCAGCAGCAGGCCTGTCAAATACCCCACCATCGAGCGAGGCAAATCGGCCTGGAGAGGAGAGGGGGGGGGTTTGAGGGTGACCATGGTGAGAAAGAAAGAGACAGCAATGGATGGAAAAAGGGGATGGAGTGAATGTGATGGTAGAGGAAGATGGCAGAAAAGGAAATGGTAAGAGTGCACAAATAGGAACGGAGGGAGGAGGTGGACAACAGTGAGGACAAGGTGGAGAATTCAGGAGAAGAAGGGATGAGACTAAAAGCTTGACAAATGAGGGGATAGATAGAGAGGTCGAGGGTGAATGCATAGAGGGAAAGCTGAAGCCAAGAGGGGATGCCAAGGAGAGAGGAAGAGGTGACAAATTATGAGAATTCATATATCTTTCATCCAAGAAGGATCAGTTCCTCCCCTCCACCTTCATCCCTCCTCCCCTCCCTCCCCTTGGCTTGTCATCCTGCCTGATTTGGGTGAATATAAGCTGTCTATTCTATGTCTGAGTCTGTCTGAACCACCAAAGCAGTTTCTCTCTGACCTGCTGGGACCAAAACAAATTTGTGGAACACAATTTCAGTCATAACAAACAGCAGTGGAAAGACCTGGGAATAGATAAAATATGAAGTGATTTATAGTACAATGACTTGTTGAAATCATGCACTCTGACTGGTTGATAACTGTGGTGTAAGTGGCATCGATACACAATTTTAAGTCTGTTAAACAGTTGAGTACACCTCTGCAGCCAAGGAAAAGAAAATTTACCCCTGCACTGGCAACTATTAAGCAATGACTGAGTTTGACTCAGACTCAACTTTGTTTGAAAAGGGAAAATGATAGCCAGTTAATGATATCAGTCTCAAAAAGTTCACTAAACTATTAATTTGGGAAATTGATTAATAATTAAATTAATAACCATAACCAAATTAATAATAAAGCCTGAAGGATTTCGGAATTCTTGACGCAGCAGAGGTTGACTATTCATTCACTGTTGTACAACATTAAACAGACAGCAGGTACGATTCCAAAATTATATTTATTCATAAAGTAAAGCAAAGTAAAACCAAAACCAAAACACACAAATCCTAACTAACTATATACAAGCCTGTGTGTGTGTGTGTGTGTGTGTGTGTGTGTGTGTGTGTATATGTGTTTAGGTGTGTGAGCGGCCTGCTTGGGTGTAGCTCTGTTGAAAGCCTATTTGTGAGTGAGTCTATGTGAATGCGATTTGTGTTGCAAAGGGTCTGGATTAGTGCAGAAGATGTTTAGTTACATGCGAGACGTCTGTGAACAGCATTAACAAACTAAACATGACTTCGCTTGGTAAGACCAACTAATCAATAATCTAATTGCAGACAATCACAACAATAACTCAGTTAGCAGCATTAAATCACAAACAACAAGTTAAACAGTCTTGCTTAGCCTGTGCAGCTGTGATAAAGCTATGCCCAGTTGTTACATTACCAAATCCTGAATGGATTGAGGGAAGAGTTGGTTTGATGCATGCTGTCCTTGTTAGCCAACGAAGAAGGCTGGAAAGAGCTGTGGCTCTAGAAGCAGTCTTTGTTGTGTCCTTGTTCCAAAGGTGCTAACTCAACTTGATTCTCCTTGTTGCTGGGAGGTTAGTTGTAAACCTGTCTTGTATCTGTTATGCGCCTTCCTTGGGTGAGGGCGCATGAGAGTCTTAGGAGAAAAGGAACAAAACTCTGTGGAGCAGTTGTTCCCCCCTTGATGGTTCAGAACAAAGAGCACCTCTGGGCTGGTCCAGGGCCCAGAAGGGAAGAGGTGTGAGCAGCTTGCCGCCCAAGAGCTAAGAGAGAGACTGTAGTGAATGTAAGTCAACTCCTACAGTGTGTCTGATGACATCACAGAGTCACATGGCACTGTAACAGTACTGACCAATCACTTTTGAGACTTATCTCTCCAGAGGTGTGAGGTTGGCCATCCTGCTGAGATGGGTGTCAGGTAAATTCTTTGTTTGAGAACAAAGAATATGAGGTCTTCCATCCCAGGGGGAAAAGCCTTCACATGTCCAGTTTAGATTTTAACAAATGACAAATCATCTGTGGTCCAGTGAATCCCAACATCCCCCCTGTGGTCTGAGGATTGCACTTGATATGTGATCCTGAGGGCACAACATGTTCAGTCCACAGTTGAAAAAGTTCATTTGTCAAATCATTCACATTGTAACATCTGGGCAGTTTGTAAACCAACTGGGCATTTATTAGCACTATCTATCTTGGCTAAGCAATGATAGTCTTTAAGTACAAAACAAAACCTTCAGGTAACAAACAAGATTCAGATAAACAACAGTGATACTGGCATGGTGTAAAATAACTAACCTGTGTTTCTCAATAGGTGTTAGTGAGAACAGGAGGGTTAGTTATGTAAACGTGTTAGGTGAGATGCAAAAGGGGTGTCACCTACAATGTTAAGGGTCATGTGTATGACTGTCTGTGAAGTCATACGTGGTGTCCTAACCTAGTGTTTTGAAACTAGGGGTGTAACAATAACAACTGACAAAGTTTCTACAAAAATAATCCAAGTGTACTTGCAAAATTGGACAGTGGTGTCTCAGTCCGATCAGAATTTAAGCTATCTAAACTAATAGCAGGGTGTCTGGCTATTACTGTTTAGAGTGACTGAGTTTGCTGCTGTTGCTGACAACTCAAGTCTGCCTAACTGCAGGAAACAAGATACTTTGGATTAGCATTTGTGCTACTGTCAGTACAGTGGTGGACTACATGAGGAGCGAGCTCTAAAGCGCTGGTGCTTAGCTCGTGGCTTAGGGCTGCAACACTCCAGGTAGCCAGAGGCAGAGAGACAGTCAGAGGCACTGTCACTGTCTGAAACATTTTGACCGTATTCTGAACTGTGGTCAGAAATGTCAGAGATGCTGCGCTCATCATCTGACTGGTCAGTTGGCAGGTCAAAGTTCTCGGCCAAAATTTCTGAGTATGGCCTTCTACAGCTTCTGTTCTGTGAATGGCTATCTCGTCGCAGTGGGGGGACATAGCGGCTGCGCTTCTTGTCTCCCTGCTGTCTATTTACACCCCCCTTTGAGCTGTTGTGAGGGTGGTGTTTTGGGGCAGAAGACCTTTGTGACACTGCAGGGTTTGAACTGGCAGGTTCAATTGGTATCCTCTTGGCTTTGGGAGCGACAGCAGTTTCCCAAGCTGCCTGTGTAAGCTTCTTAAGCTCAAGCATGGACGGGATACCTTTAAACGTCATGAGTACAACGTGAGTGCGTACACAAGGGTGCAGGTTACGCAAAAACAAGGACTTGAAGGTTGGGTTCTCTTCTAAACCTGGTGCATTCTTGCCCTGAAAGTATACATATCTCAAACGTTTGTAATAATCTCTAGGATTCTCAAGACGTGAATGTTTAATTTGCAGGGCTGCAACCATACAATCAATCTCATCAGCAGGAGAAGAAAACTCTTCTGTCAGTGCTTGACGGATGTTTGAGAAGTCATTTCTGACTCTGGGAGGCTGACACTGAACAAACTTGTGGACAGCTTTAGAGCTGGTCTTCCACAAAAGTTTGATCTTTTCCCTTTCGGTTGCATGTGGCAAGTCAACTAGACAGTTGTCCAGTTCTCTAAAATAGTCATCAATGTGTGGATCACAGTTGTCTGGATCAAACAATGCAATGTCCTTAGCTAAGAACTCAAGCACTTCAAAGCGGGAGCAGTCTGATGCTCTCTCTTGTGAAGGCAAGACTAAACTAGCATTCCTAAAGAGGTGTAACTCTCGTGCTGCAGATCTTTGGGATTCAAAGGCAGGGGCTGATAAGATTTCAACCCCCCTTTTCCCCTGCACACGGGTGTCAAAAATCTGTGTCTGAGAGGGACATAGGACAGGAAATCTTGCAGAAGATAAACTACATGTCTCCTCAATGTCTGCATCTGAGACATGGGAAGTCAGGTCACTGTTACCTCTGTTGGTGGAGGTTGGGGAGCTGACTTGATTCCCAAAGACACTGGTTCAGGTGGGAAAAATTCCCACTTACTGAGCGGAGGAGGTGCTGACCTCTCATCCACGGAAGAGTGTGAATCAGAAAAGCTGGAGTCACACTGGCTGTAAGACTGTTGTGGGGCTAGGTGTTCTGATCTGAGCCTGAACAGTTCTTCTTTGTGTGAGCAGAGGTCTAACTCTGCTGAATGCAAGTCATGTAAATAGCGCATGGCTTTCATGTTAGCCATCTGCACTTCATGGAGGAGAGAAGCATTTTGCGCTCTTAGACTTTCTACCTCCTTTCCTAGAGCTGCGTTGTCCTGAAGGGCAAGGGTTGTTTGCCTGTGAAAAATTAGGAGCAAGCATTTTAACAATGAACCATCTGATGCAGTCTGTGCATCACACTTGTTACTAAACAGAGAGTTTATTTCTTCATTGCATTCAACAAGACTCAATCGGTTGATGAGTTCAGGACAGCCAGGGTTTAGGCTCTGTGCAAGTGAAGAGATAAACTGTTCTAAACAGGGGTTCTCCATTGTTAAGTTTGGAAAGGAGGGTAAGGCTAAAACAAGTTGTCTTAGTACAAATTAAATGGATGGTTGGCTTTGGTGTTGCTTGGCAGACACCTTTAAGTGTAACTTGTGAAGTACACTAGCTTAACAAAAGAATGTGCTGGCCTTAACTGTGGGGGTAGCTTCCTGTGGAGGAGGGGTGGCTACAACACAAAAGGGCACAAAAGATTAGGGCAAGGATAACTACATGCACTAAATGTAATGCATGGCAGAAACAGTTGTTGTTTCTTAGAGTTAACTCAAACTGAAACTTTGGGCAGTAACAGTGAGGTATAAAACTTCACAGGGCTGGTAGTGCACTGCGGCTCTTATGCTCTCTTTCTTAAGCTGAAATGCACGGCAGTTACAGCCAGTCCTTACGTAAGCTCTCTAGGTTTCACAGTGCCGGTGGCACGCTGTGATGAATAACAAAGGAGAAAGGAACAATGTAATCAACTGCAAATTCGGACAGCTTCTAGGTTGCATTGAATATGTGGTATTCAAATGCTGAACCAGAATCTTACAAGTTTCTACGGGGTTGTTCAACTTGAAAAGCTAGCAGCAATAGCAAACTCTAGGGTAACAATATGAGGGCTTAAGGTAGCGGTGATCAATCACACAATGTCTCTCAAATTGCTTTAGCTTTGTGAATAAATAAATTCTCACCACAGTGTACTTGTTTGTAAGTACAGAAGACTACTGGCGTGAATGGAAAGACTTTTGGGTAGTCTAGGACTGGAATCAACTATTTTTGGTGTGAACCAAAATTGTACGCTGATATTAATATTGCACAAATATGAATGAATGTCAACGTTACTACGCCTCACACGGGGCACCAAAATTTTGTAAATTATAGTACTAGGCCTCATCAAGGGGGACCAAAATGTTTGGAATCCACACTTATAGGCTTTGTACGGCGGCACCATTAATGTAGGGAATCTACATTAATAGGCTCAAATTGGCTATCAGAAATAATTAATAATTATTAGTAATAATTATTAATTATGTTAAATAACATGACTTAATTAACATTAAATCACCTCAAATGATAGCCAGTTAATGATATCAGTCTCAAAAAGTTCACTAAACTATTAATTTGGGAAATTGATTAATAATTAAATTAATAACCATAACCAAATTAATAATAAAGCCTGAAGGATTTCGGAATTCTTGACGCAGCAGAGGTTGACTATTCATTCACTATTGTACATTAAACAGACAGCAGGTAAGATTCCAAAATTATATTTATTCATAAAGTAAAGCAAAGCAAAACCAAAACCAAAACACACAAATCCTAACTAACTATATACAAGCCTGTGTGTGTGTGTATATGTGTGTAGGTGTGTGTCTGTGTGTGTGTGTGCAAGAGAGAGAGAAAGACAAAGGCGGGTGTGGTAATTGAAGGGCCGTTTGGCCTACAAAACAAAATGGCTGACAACAGAAAACCACAAGATAGCCGAATCAAAGCTGGCTCCAGAGCAGGGGAGGTGTTTGTCTGACTGTGTGGTCAGGATAAAGACAAAGGAAAAGAAGTGGGACTTGAGCGGCCTGCTTTGGTGTAGCTCTGTTGAAAGCCTATTTGTGAGTGAGTCTATGTGAATGCGATTTGTGTTGCAAAGGGTCTGGATTAGTGCAGAAGATGTTTAGTTACATGCAAGACGTCTGTGAACAGCATTAGCAAACTAAACATGACTTCGCTTGGTAAGACCAACTAATCAATCAATTTTTATTTATAAAGCCCAATATCACAAATCACAATTTGCCTCAGAGGGCTTTACAGCATACAACATCCCTCTGTCCTTAGGACCCTCACAGCGGATAAGGAAAAACTCCCCCAAAAAAACCCTTTAACAGGGAGAAAAAAATGGTAGAAACCTCAGGAAACCTAATCAATAACCTAATTGCAGACAATCACAACAACTTTTGAGACTTATCTCTCCAGAGGTGTGATGTTGGCCATCCTGCTGAGATGGGTGTCAGGTAAATTCTTTGTTTGAGAACAAAGAATATGAGATCTTCCATCCCAAGCCTTCACATGTCCAGTTTAGATTTTAACAAATGATAAATCATTTGTGGTCCAGTGAATCCCAACAGCATTGAGAGAGTGAGCTTGTTGGGCTTGAGTTTGCCATGGTATGCTTTGAGCCTATTTTTTTGAGCATACAGTACCTTTGAGGTTATTCTAGAGAATATTCTGGACAGTATTTGTCATTATTTTGGATTGTTGCAATAATAATAAACATATATTTGCATAAAGCAAGCATATTTGTCCACTCCTGTGTTGATGAGAGTATTAAAACATGAAAAATATCCCTTTAAGGTACATTTAGAAAATATTTTAAAAAAAAAATGTGATTAATTTGCCATCAATAGCGAGTTTACTAAGAACAGTCATGTGATTAATAGCAATTAAATATTTTAATTGGTTGACAGCTCTAGCTTTTACATTTTCTTTTTTTTTTTTTCTTTTGCATTGTACAGGTACATCTATCATTAACACATTAACTCATATCTACACGTGTCTACATCATCTGCATTGTCTACATGCTGGTATCTTTCAGGTTTTTGTTTTTTTTTTTTTTTCATTTTTGAAGTGTACATACAACAACACACTCACAATACTACAATACACTCACAATAGATTAGTATCTGAATGCAACTGGGCTAGAGCTTTACACACTTATAAAGTAAAAACCAAAAAAGATATACACAAAGTGGG
Source organism: Cephalopholis sonnerati (assembly GCA_019142605.1). Classification (NCBI taxonomy): domain Eukaryota; kingdom Metazoa; phylum Chordata; class Actinopteri; order Perciformes; family Serranidae; genus Cephalopholis; species Cephalopholis sonnerati. The sequence goes on from JAGQAX010000020.1 coordinate 3,674,271, forward strand.
ACTCACCGGTAAGGGGCTTGTAGTAGTAAAAGGGTTGTCAACTATGCCATTATAGTAAGCCTTGATATAATATTAATATGCCAATATAGTCTTTGCTTAATTATTTAATTGAAAATGATCCATCACTCACTGGAAATGCTCTGAGTCTTCACTATGCACCTATGGAAGACAGATTACTGCATATTTGTCTGTTTTATAAACAGAGTTTCACTTTGTTTCTCACCTTAGATGAAAGCTGGTAACCATCGCACTCTCCACTATAATACCAATCATGTTTTCTGTGAATAACAATGACTAATAAATTGGTTCAAACATTGTGTTTTATGCAGTACATATTCTGTATTCCATCACCCCAAAAAACCTTCATGCTGTAGAATCTTTAATTTTCCATACCAATTGAAAGAGCTGAATAAAAGCATTGTTACGCACTTCCTTTCCTCTTGTTTTTTTCTCAGTTTTTGCTTTGTAGTGTCAGACAGCACTTTAACAATATGCCAACAGTTAAGTGAATCACAAGCAAAAGTGTGTGTGTGACTGTTTTGTTCTTCTGTGTGTGTGTGTGTGTGTGTGTGTGTGTGTGTGTGTGTGTGTGTGTGTGTGTGTGTGTGTGTGTTTCCAACTCCTCTCAATTTTGCAACAGCACAGCGAGTGTGAGCTGGGCTGGCAGGATTTCCAACAAGACCTGATGACAGTTTTTAACTCAAGCTATCCTGACCCACTGACTGCTGCACAGCCACAGATGGAAAGACATGGAGATAGCTGAAGCTGGTGGAGAGGGAAAGAGACTCCAATTACTCTACCACAGCTGACACTTCTTAAAGGTTCTTAAAGTTGCTTGAGGCAAGATTTTGGTGTAAAATCCAAAAATCCATCTGTTTCATCAGCCTAAATCACAGAGTGTGTCTTCAACAGAGAAGAGTGTTTCATCTGTGTTAATTGAGACACAGCAGACTGTGCCCGCATGCCCAAAGAAAGTGTGGATCAAGAGTGGATCAAGTTGGAAATTGTGTCCACACAGGAATTGTCATATGTCTCAAACGGCAGTGAGTGTTGACTCCATCCAGAGAAAGGTTGACACTATGCATTGGCAAAAAAAATAATAATAATAATTAATTAATAACAATAATAATAATAATAACATTGTATGTTTTATGCAAGTCACTGACTTCATCTCACAAAATCTGAATTTTCATAGCTGAAAAGGCCTCAGTCTTCTGTTTGGCACTGACAATGTGTCAGAAGACTGCAGTAAATCAGGACTGAAATTTGTTCAGCATAGTACTTTGAGACTTACACACAACCAATGTTAGATTCTTCAGACTGATACCACTATCAATAGTTTAAAGTTAAACATCAGATAATGTATTGACATAAATGCATAGACCTAAACATTTTTTCTCAAGACTCCCTTTGATTTGGTTATTGAAGACATGTAGTGGACACTGTTTCTTCTTGACCTCCATAGGGCTGAGCGATATGGCTTAAAAATAAAATTGTGATATTTTAGGCTATATCCCGATTCATGATATATATCACGATATTTTCAAATCTCCTCTTAAGTACTGTAGACCACTAAAATACAAAATTATTAAATATTTGGAAGTTGCAGTGGTGCTCCATGGTTGAAAAATGAGACTGAAAAGTTGCAGTCTGGAGCCCTGCAGATGAGAAACATACCTTGTCTGCTCACGTACTATTGCTTGGGAGATCGTGGTGTGGATGGGTGAAGGAGTGTGTGTGTGACCTATCATGTTTGTGAGTTTTTTTGTGTGTGTTTGTGTTTTATTTTAACTGAGGAACCACTGTTTCATGTAGTAATGCCAGATAAATAAGTCAACTCAATTAGTGGAATGGGAGGATTTAAAGGTCCAGACACAAAACAAAACAAACAAAACATCAACCTTTGAAGTAATTACAAAATATTTCATAATTCTAACATGTGCCCTGATGGCAACTATATAAGCTCTGTATATAAAGTATATAAGCTCAAAGAAGAGTATGCTTGATTAAGTGTTTCAGCCTATCACAGCTATCTAAAATACTCCATTACTGTACAAGTAAAAACCGTGCTTTCAAAATGTGGTGTTTAGTCTCATCAACTTAAAGAAGACTGTGACAAACAATTGTGACTTAGGTAAAAGCGCATATTGATGCATCACAATGCCTCAAAATTTTTGACTTCTTTTTTTGACTTCATGATTTATTTTCACAGTGTGACTACTTGCCACCTTTAAAACATAGCATAATGTGATTTTAGTGATCCATAATTAAATTAACAGATGAATGTACGTCCATATTATCTGGCTCTTGTAGAGGTCTCTTGTCCCTTCAACCTTATAGCCAAAATGCTTCCCTACCCAAGCTTTTAAACCATTTGGATTGTATCCATCTGTAGTCTCACACGCTAATCTTTTGGGGGATACAGTATGTATGCCGGTGTAGCATGATTGCATACTGCAATAATTCACCAGAAATAGTATGTTATTACTATGTACTATTGAATAGTAAATGATCTGCAGCCTTTTTATTAAAAAAAAAGAACTACATTATTAATTAATTTGAAAGCACCTTACAGTCTTCTGCCCTTACAATGAAAACAAAATGAGGAGGAGGCGGAGTGCACCGCTGTTTTGTTTTAATGTCTCCAACAGTGGAGAGTAGCCTCTCTGCTGCACGTTAGTTCCGGGAAAAGCCAAGGTTCTGAGCCGGTCAGCCACAAGGATTCACTCAACAGACAAAGCAGAGAGTTATTTTCTTCACCACAGAGTTGGTTTAAAAGTTGTTTAATGCTGCAGTGTGTGTTGGTCAGCCGGTCTCATCTGTTAACATTACTGCTGATCCTTGCTGTGCTCCATTAACATTTGTCCCTGGGTGATGGCAGAAGAAAGTATACACAATATATCATACTTCGTGTTCACCTCCCAAATGTTATTATTTAGACATTAAATTAAAACAAGCTTGTTACTGGTGCCTTTTGTGAAGATGAATTACAAGTTAACTCTGGCATGTGCCACACTGTAGATGGTCCCAGTTCCAGCTCTTTCATTCTGTTAGCATCGCATTATTAACAAATGTAAAAAACAGTTATTGACAATTGTGAATTGATGCTGAGTCTTCCATTTCCGCATTATGATTCATCTAAGAACTGATTATTTCCCCAAGACCTATTCATTTGCACAGAAAAATGCCCCCTGTGAGTGTTATATTATACATTAGACATTTATGTATTCCTAGATAATCATTATGGATGTATCAATACATCATTAGCATTTTGAGCTGTAGTTGGTCATGGTGGAGCTTTTCTGCCTCATGGCAAGTTTAATCTATAACAATGCTTCATATCAGCCATCTCGTAAATGTATTGGAGTAAAAAGTATTTGCCTCTGAAATGTAACAAGGTACCCACTACTATTTAACTTATGGCACCTATCTGAATGTTATGTTACTACTCATATGTTCATCATTTTCTGTGTGCACACTTGATTTTTGCAGATCAAAACACTTAATCATTCTAACTTTGTCCAAAAAAGGGCTTCTTGCCGTCTATCGGACATCAGACCACATATATTATTGCCTCATAGTTGATGTTCTACAAAGGACCTGTGAAGCCCTGTAAAACATATTCAATTGTATATATGGCTTTACCTTAAAACCGTTCAAGATTTGAACACACTGATTTTCCATTGCTATTCATACACCCTGATTCTAATCAAAGGGTATACACAGCACAGTCCACTGATTGAAGAATGACATTCTTTTTCAAGATGTACACTGTCTGTGCCTGCATTATTACAGTCAGCTCCTCTCTATAAACCTGCCATCCCTCTCTCCTCAGCTTACTGCATGGTGTTTTTCCTCCAAAATGTCTCTTTCCGCTCGCTCAACTTTTTCTCCTCCTTTCAGTCCACATGATTGATTTTCAATCTCTCAAATCCCTCCTCCTCCTCCTCTCCATCCTTCCCCTTTAGGAGTCTCTGTTTGAGAAGAACCTTTAAACATACAAAGGTGAAGTATTTAGAGAGGAAGAGTCATGAAGCCCTGCAGTTCTGGCCTCAGGCTACAGCTACAAAAAGAGAGAGAGAGTGTTGGCTAAGTGTAGAAGGGGTGATATGCATGAGTGAAAGCATGGGGGCAACAGTTTGCAGGGTGAAAAGAGGTGGGCCAGAGGAAGTCAGCAGGTGCATAGTGTTTCAGGGAGGCTAAGACCCCTGACCACAGAGTTCTGATATGAAAGCAGATGAATATTTGAAAGTGTCTGACAACAATTCAGTGATACCTTTAAACAGACAGCAAGAGGACCAGGAGCAAATATGGGAGTCAGAGATGTTGGAAGACGTGTAATGTGTGTGATGTGTGTGATATGTGTGCGTGGTCTGCGGCGGAACAGATTTATAGGTGTGAGTCCTGGCTGCAGTGTGAGGACATAAATAAGGCTGAGGGGAGAAAGCTCTCCATTGAACATAATCAAGTGGATCCTTTAGAGTGCCATTTATCTCACATATACACACACACAAGGGTGGAGGTCAACACCTCTAATGTCAACCTCAGTTGCTTTTACTTTACTTTAGCTGTGTATGTATGCATTAACAGTATACACACAAACATTTAAATATGGAGCAGAATGTGAGGCAGCCTAATGAGGATTTCTGTGGCTACGAGCCAAACATCTCTTACCAGAGCATCAGACTCTCTCTCTCACACACCACACACACACACGATTCATTCAACATATTTTCCTTTTATCTCCACACATATTCATACTCACTGTGGGACCAGAAGACTTAAATGTAGTTAAGAAACCACACTATGTAAACAGCTATTGTAACATTATGGTTGCAGATATATCTTATGTCCATTTCTCATCGCGTGAGTGACAGAGCGACCAAAACTGTTGATCCCAAAATAAATAAAAGTGATCTTCACAGGAGAAAAAGATATCCACTGTGAAATCAATTATTTATTTCAATGAATACTGGTTTACACATCCACAGTTCACACATACGCAGGTTATGTTAATTAGCTTAACTGTTGATTCTAAATTGTGGGAATGGTTATTTGTGTCAGCCCTCTGATTTATTTATTACATATCTCACTGATATATTTCATTGTCAGTTAATTTACTTATGAACAGTTTTATTTGTTTATTTATTTCTTTTATTAATTAAATTATAATTATGCTCCATCTAATCTTTGTCTTTTCTTTACCTAATGGTTAAATACTAAATATTTCATCAATAAACAACCAAAAGACGTTAAACAGCATCACTGACACGCTTAGGTAAATCTGTCCTTAAGTTAATGAGAGTAAACAAGTGACCACAAATGTTGGAATACATTAAATAATTTATTTATTTTTACTTTTTTAAACCATTTTTTTTATTAACGATTATCATCATTAATTTTGTAAATTAGACTTAAGGCAGGGCGATATAGCTTAAAAATAACACAATATTTTTATGCTACATCATGATACACAGTATATATTATAATAATCTGAAATCTCCTTTAAAGTACTATTGACTATTAAATACAAAATTATTAAATGAATAAGTTACAATAAAGTTAAATAAAGAAGCTATGGTCATAATACAGTTAAATATACTGTCATATTAAAGTTAAGTAAAATACTGTAATAAAGTTAAGTACTGTTATAATAAAGTCCAATAAAGTACTGTTATAATAAAGTGAAATAAAATACCATAGTAGTAAAGTTAAATAAAGTACTGATATAATAAAGTTATATTAAATACTGTTATAATAAAGTGAAATAAAAGTATTGTTGTAATCAAATAGATTAAAGCAGAACCAGTGGTGCTTTTATTTTGAGGCATCCAGCTCGTCTTGGGCCAGAAGTGTTGATGTTTTTGTTGTGAACTTTAAACTTCCGGTCAACAGTCAGATGTTAGCAATTAGCACAAAGTTTGACTGTTGCCGCTGTGCCTTTAAACCTGAACATTTACTTACTGTGAGCTGAAAACACACTAAAAGCTCTCTAGTTCATATATTATTAGTGTTTGTGCTCCATGGTCGCAAAATGTGACTAATAGTTGCGGTCAGGGGCCCCGCAGGTGCAAAGACACACCCTGTGCTCATGCTATCATTAATCCAAGTTTAACTGTGGCATGGTTAAACGTGATAATTTATTCAGTGAGCTGGAAACTGGCTAACAGCTCTCCGGTTCATATATTAATAATATTTGTAAGTCGCAGTGGTAGACACACGCTTCGCCAGCAGACACACTATTGCTCAGGAGAAAGTGATCTGGATGGGGGAAGGAGTGTGTGTGTGTGACATTTCATGTTTCTGAATCTCTTTTTGTGTGTGTGTCTGTGAAAGAGCCACAGCAGAGAGCGAGAGAACCAAAATGCCTAAGCATGTATCCTGCCCATGGCTTAAAGTCAATTTATACTCAGTTTTACAATACAGTTATTGTATACATTCCACACAGAACAAGCTGCAATACATTGAATATATTTGATATATCACCCACCCCTAATTAGACCTCACATTACATCATTCACTTTCCAATTCTACATATTTTGCTGTAGAAGGAGCTCTTTAAGATACTTACTTCATCCTGACTGGACAGAGTGAACAATGATGGGACATAATTTAGTGAAGTCTAGTGGTGACACATGATAGTTTCATTATAGTAATTTTCAGAAGTCATACTTTAAGGAATATAAGCTTTTTATCTTGTTGTCTAAACACAAGTAGCTGAAAATACTTAGTCGAAATAAAATAATCTAATATTAAACAAAATTGTGTTTTAAACCATGAACTGTCTAATTTAGGAGTAAGTCAACAATCGCATCAAAATAAAACATCTGATGCCAAGTTTCAGTACCTGGCAAATGGGGGTCAAAACTTTGTGCTGCAGACACATAAAACATCTATTGCAAAGCGCTGTGATGACATTTTTATATGAATAACAAGAGCTGAAGTCCTTTAAAAATATGAGCCATAGTGAGCTGCAGTGAAATAAAAATATAGAAGCATCACAGCCTTCCACAACTCCTTAGATTTAATAAAGTATAAATGAATAAAAGCCAGACAAAAAAATCAGACATGAATTAAAATGAGGAATGCTATTAATGCGAGTAACATGACCAAAGGGTATGTAGACAGACTTAATCAAAAGCCAGCAATTTTGCTCCTGATTTATTACAATGAATGGCTATAGGCAATGCTGGAATTATTCTCTTAGCATTATTCTGTAAAAATAACTTGCATATACAGTACATTCCAAGTCAACTTAGGATAGAATGATTAAAGAAGTATTATTGTGAATGATCTAAGGCCTCAGTTAGTGACCCATATGAACTGCAACAACATGGAGGTACATTGTGAAAAATGTAAAACTTGACATACGTATGACTACAGTAAATGTAAAGTATCCCAGCACATGTCTTGAGACTGTTGTAAATTCAAGCACATTTTTATGTTATTGACTGACCTACAATGAACTAATATCAAATAAAACTATGAATGACCAAAGGGGTACAAATAATCTCCCTATAAGCACTGCAGCAAAGGCAGGGACTTTGCAGACTTCCTTCCCAAAGGAAAGGATTAGAATACTGCAGTCAATATGAATTGTTTTACTTGGTGTCAATGTAGAGGACGTCCTGGACACACACTGGTGACCTGCAATTATGCGCAAGAACAAATTATTACTGAACAGGCTCAGATACAGTGAACCAAATGTGGAGCTTTAAAATTAAGTGTACTATGAGATTCTGTGCTAACCCTCGGTGTGTCACAGTTCACTCCTGCACAGAAAGCAACTTTCAGTAAATCTCTGTAATATACTATGGGAACATGTTTTGTCAAAATGAGCTGAACTGGTATGTTCAGCTGACAAATTACCAGCCATATTTTCACATTTGAGCTCCCTTTATCATGGGAACAGACAGTCAGTGTTCTGCACTCTTCCACTGCAGACATTTACTTTCAATATTGTGGGTAATGGCACCAATAATCCCCAAAACACACACACAGATGATGACTGATACAATTTTTGATTTTTATTTTTATTTTGTGTCATGCACACAAACATGTGCCCAACTCTCATGGGTTTTTACAAGGTACCATTACAATAACATTTCAGTGATCAATCCAAAGTGCATGTCATTTTACTACTTTGCCTTCTATCCAAGGCTCGACAAAAAAAGGGCCTTTATCACCATCAGTTTTGGCTGCACCGAGTCAAACCGTGCTGTGGTGATTTGATTTGCGTTTTCTTTGTAAGTTTAAACATGCCGAGCCACAGTGAGCTGTGCCAGAGATGGACCTTCTCTGGAGTAGGGCCAAAAGCCAGCCTCCCGCCTCCAAGCAGGTAGCAGTGATGTCTTGCCAACAGCAGCCAACCCCTGATGACCCCCCATTTCCCCCTGAAACATACATGTGTGTTGTGAGACTCTACTCACCTCTGTCTGTGCAGAAAACCACAAAGAGAAAAGGTGTTTTTCAAAGTCTCTGTGTGTTCAGCTCTCAGTACTTTCATAGCCTCTGACTTAATCGGAGTTAAGTTTCTCTCTTGCGTCCTGTTTTTAGTTTAGATATTTGCTTTATATTACTGTTTCATGTTCCCTTTCAGCCATATAGAAGCCTTGTTAAGCTATTGCTGATGAAAACTTTATTTTGCTGCTTTACAATAAAAGTTTTGACATAACAAAATAACAGGGGACTTTTATTGTGAAAAATTAAATTAATGTAATGTATTAAATTAAATGTATTAATGTATTAAATTAAATGTATTCATCACTTAATTAGTGGAACTTTGTTAGCAGCTTTCTTTAATAAAGACAAGTCTAATAATACCACAGTGAGGAACCAGCCACATTTAGATGAAGAGCTGCAGACAGCAGGCTCTTACTGCACCTCTGAAAACATCTTACCTCCAACAGAACGTCTTTTACCTGCCCTGCTGTATGATGAAAAAACACTTGCAGCAAAAATAACGAGGGACTATAGCTATGGTTCAGTCTGCTGCTTTTGAACATCATCACTCAAGACACACCTTCAAGCAGGTTGCCCTGTTGTAATGGAGACAAAATCCCTGTCGTGCTGGGCTGACATGCCCAGTCAAATATTCTCTCAAGCCCATGACTGTCAAAACAGTTAAGGTACCCTAGGTGCGTTGGGACACTGTGTCAAGTTTTGCCTGTTACATGCATTCTGTGTTTTCAAACTACACTTCTGCTTTCACAGGAAATGCACAGTTTGCACAGTTTACAGTCTTTTCAAAACAGTACTTCAGTACAATGCTGTTTTTTTTTCTTTCAACAACGAACAGCATTTCTACAAGGCTCTGTCTGAAGTATGGAGAGTCACTCATGAAACAACATTTCATTCACTACATATCCAGCCACAAGCTTCGTTACTTCTTTGTAGCTGCAGCTTACTGCCTGTCAAATCCAGTTTTGGCCGTTTAACCAGTCTCATGCTACAGCTGACCTCTGCAGCTGAGAAGGGTTCACATGTGGCTGTGTGCATTTCTTGGAGCTTCATGTTGTTGTGCTGTTGGTCCCAGTATGTGTTTGAGATCAGAGGTTTATTTTTTGTAGTGGAAAGAGTTTTAGTATGACTACCTACAGCAACAGTATTCTTGTCATCTTTCCTTCCAACAAAATCAAAGTAATAAGAATATTTTTAGTCACTAAGGTAAGCATTTCCATCTTTAAAACTAGCTTGCTACTTTGTGGCGTGCCTGCGCAGCACAACAACGATTATTCCACTTATGTGTTTGGTGTATTTTAAGTCAGTAGTGACGTGACAACAAAAGTAGCATTGTAACAAGTTGTTTGATTTGGGGTTAACTGTAACATTATTACTTAAATTTTATTAGTAATTTGTTACACTACTTGGAAAACAGTAATTTTATTACTGTAACACTTTACTGCCCAACACTGAAGATATGTATCTTTATTGACATTTTACTTTGCATCATACTGTATTTTTTTAATCTACGTATATTTTACTCTCTCCCTTAGGTGAGGTACCAAGAAAAGCCCTTTGTGGATTTCTACCTCACCTGCACATGTAAACTGTGTTTATTTACTTTTTCCTCTGTTCTTTTATATCTAAATGTGCAAAACATGAGACATATTTTACTCCTCACCTCTGTTTTCAGGTACAGTGAGAAAATTTGACAACAGGCGCATGACAAAGAAATGTAAGTGTGTGCTTTGTGATGTGCCGATATCACTGTTGGTGTTATGTTTTAATGCAATCACATCAAGAATTACAAAACAGAATAAGATTCATGTTAACCTTTTAAATAAAGTACTGGATGTTTTTAAAGTTTTTTTTCTGTGTCCACTACATCCACATGGATTTAAAAGGGAAAAAAAACCTAACATGGATGCAGTCTTTTTTTTTTTATAGCTGTTTCCCAATTTTTTTTTTTTTTGTTTGTTTGTTTCTGAACAGGAGCCCAAGTCCTAGTGAAAGCGCTGGCAGAGCAAACGGCGCCAGAGAATACAGAGAATAGAGCTGCTGAGGAAAATATTTTGGAAGAGAGGGTGTTTGCTGTGATTTACACAGCACCTGTTTCTGAACAACTCCGGCCACTTGCTACAAAACCTCTCTGAATGCATATTAACGGTTCACGGCTCCGTTAAAGCCCTTGTTCACATGCAAATCCCGCTCTCGCTCCCTTCTGAAAGCCTCCGCCGCTGCGTTGACTTCACCAACACACATACAACAACACACACACACACACACACACATACACACTCACTCACATTTTCTCAGGGACTTGTCACTGTGTTCAACACAAATGTCTCTCTCACTCTCTCTCATCTTTTTCCTCTATCCATCTCTCATTGTGGTGTAGAGGAGGGATTAGGCCTCAGGACAAAAGACTTATCTGTGCTTTCAGTACAACACTCTAGACAATACCAACAAACACACACACACTCTCACACAACCACACAGTAGCACATTCACTTTTAACCAACAAAGATGTGCGCTAAAAAAACACCTTGTAGGTGCAACAAGCTACAGTAGCGATACAATTCATCATGGACTGGGATAACAACTCTGCTTAAAGAGATTAGGCGCTGTGTGAAATACTGTACCAATTCCACCGAAACGATGCAAAGGAATTTTTTTAAGAAAGCTGAAAATGCTGTGGCTTTGGTATGCATGAGGGGAGCTGCTTTCAGCTGGGAAACTTTCTGAATGGCGTCTGACAGTCAGGAAAGTGTGTGTGATGAATTACAGATGCAGCTGAAGGGTAAAGTGTAATGTTCTCTAATGAAAATGGATGTTTATGAGAGAAAGAAAGATGTTAATGGAATATGTCATTCAGAATGAATTGTTATTGTAGGAATTATTGGGTGATGATGATGAAACCGTTGGCAATTAGACTGTGGAGGTTTGCTCTCCATTAGTTTTCATTCGGAGCAGACAGACACATTTTTCATTTAGCATCAAACTCTGCTCATTTTTTTCTCTCTTATTCTTGACATCATCTGTAAATTTTGTCAAGGCTGTAAATGTTAGAAAATGTTTGGATCTAAATGTGTTCACATATCAACACACACAAATCCTTGAAGCCTGTATGTCCCTGTTTAACCCTTTGAACTAGGTCTGAAATAGGTCTGCTAGTACATGTTTGTATATTTGCTCATTGAGATTTAATATCGAGTATCTTCAAATGCTTCACCTAAGTCAAAAGGTTATGTAAGTCATAAAACATAATAACTGTTAAAAGTATTGAAACTGTGTCATACAGTAAAAAAAAAGAAAATACAAAAATAAGATTAAAAATTACAAAAATTACATGTTTTTTTCATCAAATTAAAAAAATAAACACACGAAACATATTTATCCAAAAGATTTCTAAATTTAGAAACATAAACAAAACATTTTAACACTTTCTATGTTATTTGAACCATGCACATTTTTTTTTGTTTTTGAAATATGTTCATTTTTATGAGCAGAGTGCTAAGCCGTATTGAAAATTTCATCTGCAGTAGAAATTTTTCCCCAGTACCTACATTGGTATTTTTTGGTATTTCATATCCCTAAAATCTGTCCAACCTTAAAGCTAAAAGGCTATGTAAGTCGATAAACCATAATGATTGATGAAAGTGTTGAAATTGTATTATAAATTAAAACAATATCTAAAAATACAACAGACATTCCTATCAACCCGCTCCTCTGGCACCACTGCGTGTTTTCACTGTCTTCGGACTGCTTGTAGTAGAACATAATGACGTCATTGCAAGTGGACAATGTGATGGCGCAAAAGACAGAAGCTTTCTGCTGCCAAAAAAAGCTATTATAGTTTTTATTTTAGATTAGCCATGACAGGACAGCACTGTGGCATCACTGTGCATTTTCATGCATAGTCCTTTGGACTGCGTGTAGTATAATGAAATGATCTCATTGCACGCAGACAAGGTGATGGAGCAAAAGATGGAAGTCTTAGCTTTCTGTTACTAGAAGACGGAATGCTGTAGCTCCTAAAGTTTTTATTTTATATCAGTTTTAAACTGGATCATGAAAACACTACCACTACCGAACCTTACATCCGCACAAACACAGCAGAAAACACACTTGCAAGGAACCAGCAGTGCTCAGAAATGCCCACACTCAACACACACACTGGACTTTGTCTCCCCTTAAAAAGAAAAAGGAAAAAAAAACAATGAAGCCAACTTTCTCCCTGCTCTGCCTCCACACAGCAGCAGCAGCGGCAGCAGGCGGCATGTCCTGATGTGATGCTGTTCGCTGCTGCTTCATGCTGAGAAGCCCCTTTGATGTAGACACACCCTGCCCAAGTGTCACCCACTAAATCCTTATTGTGAGAGTAAATCCCGACAAAAGCCACAGATATCCTACACTCGACACTTCCACCCAGAGCCTGGCGGCCTCCAACGTACATTCCTTGATCCTCCAGGAAGACACTCTCTCTTACACATACACACTTGTGGAGAAAACACACTTGTATGTGTGCAGATACTCTTGGAAGTCATAGGTGCATTTGCCTCTGTATTTGAATTACAGATGTGAATAACGTACACAAACTTCTTTGCAGCTGGAAAAACATTTTTGAGAGAAATGTGATTTTTATATTTCATGTGAAAAAATATAGAACCCTCACACAGAAGGCAGTGTTTCACTCAATATAAAAGCATGATCCAGTAAAGCTCAAACAAATATAAAACATTTGATATTAAACAGATCTGCGAATGTTGTGAACACGTAGAATCACTGGTAAAAAAGACATTCAACAAATTAAACATGGCAAATGTTATGGAGCAGTCGTTGGGACATGGCATTCTAAAACAATTTTCACAATTTTGCGACCGCATTTAATTGCGCCTGATTTTGACTTTGTGGCATCTGACGAAGGAAAACAGAGCTTGACAAAAGCAGGGGAGAAGCCACAGAAAGAAAGTAGCTTTCCAGAAATAATTACTTTGAGTGAGGAAGGGGGGAAAAGAAGGCATGGCAGCAGTTATCATAATCCCTCCTTTTAAGAGGTTATCATAATCCCTCTTTTTAGCTCTCTTCTCACCACCACCCCCACCCCACACCCTCACTTCTTTTCTCTGCTGTCCTCAGCATCAACACTGCACTTTACAATACGCCTCTGGTATATTCTCCAGTCCTCCCTTCAAACACTATCTGAGCGAAGTGGAATCACTAAAATGAACAAATCTTATCTCACTGCGGAGGGAGAGAGTTACAGTAGCTGATTTCAGCCTTCTTTCAGCTTTTGGTGGTGGTGAGTGAAGATACATTTCTAGACAGCGCTGGGAAATCAAAAAAATGTGGCACTGTTTCAGTTTAGAATAAAGGTCAGACCTACTTGTGTATTACTACTACATATGTACTTGTAGGTAAGAGAAAAAGTAAGGTGAATGAAGTTCTCCACAGGACAGGAGCAGCTGGCAAAAGGACAGAAAAGTTCATACGCACACATCACACTATGCAATAGTCTCATCAGCGGAGGGTTTGTTTATCTGCAGCTTATCCAGGGTGTCAAAGGTCCACATACATCTGCTGAAAAGACCTGATGCACACCAGCAGAGCATATAGTGTCATTTAAATACTGTAGCCCCAATCAAAATGCAATACTTTTAAAAACTGATAATCATGAATTGCTAGTGGGAAAAGCCTGTGTAACCTCAACCAAAAAGTTATATATAATACACATATATATAATATATATGTAACAAACATATGTACTAATACATGAAAAAAAATGCATTGCAGGTAGATCTGTGAGTTTAGGTGCAGGTTTTTAAAGCACTCATGCAAAAAAACCTTATTTCTTCTGTATTGCTACATACGAGTCGGTTCAATACCTACCTTTACACATCTATGAAAGCTTACACAGATATACACACACACACACACACACACACACACACACACACACACACACACAGAAAATCACCCAAATACACACGTGACACATTCTGTAGCCTCACACTAAGGAAGACAATATGACTCCAGCCAACAATTTGAAAGTGATCATGTGTATCTTCCCATGCATTTCTATTGTATTCCTGCTGTATACTCTGCACAGCATCCACCTGTCTCCTGTATATCACACAGCCCAGTTCAGTTAGTTAGGAAACAGCTCCCTCAATAGTGAGTGAATGGAGAAAAGCATGTATATACAGTACAGTACTCACGGTTGTGAGGAGTGTTGCTTTCTCTCAGTCTGCTCAGTCCTGCCTCTGGATGTCTCTCTCTCTTTCTCTTTCTCTCTCTCTCTCTATCTGTCTATCTCTCTCTCTTCGTTTTCACTGCGATCGCTGCTCTGGACACACACACACACACGCCACGGCAAACACACACTCTACTCTGTTATGCCGCTCTGTCGAACGAAGTGCTCTGAGCGAGAGATTGAGATGGAGAGAGAGAGGGTGAGAAAGAGAGATAGAGGAGGAGCAGCGAGCATTAGAGAGAGGAGAAGGGAGGCGAGCTGTGTGTGTGTGTGTGTGTGTGTGTGTGTGTGTGTGTGTGTCCAGGGATGCGTTTGGTGTGGGTTGAGCGGACGAGCTACAGTAGGGGAGAGCTGGTGTGTGTTGCGAGCCAGTGAGTGAGTGGAAAACACACATACACACTGCACTATACATTTCATAGTGTAAATGCACATTCATGTGGATGCATCCATAAATACCAGTACAAACACTGAGTGGAGTGTGTGTGGTAATGAAGGAAGAAGAAAGTCTCACACTCACACACACACACACACACACACACATGTTGCTGAACACATCACAAAGCAAGCAGGGGCTTATGAAAGAAAGAGGGAAAGACAAGGAACAGGACAGCAAAATGAGGCAAAGACCTCTGCTGCAAGTCTGTGTGTGTGTGTGTGTGTGTGTGTGTGTGTGTGTGTGTGTGTGTGTGTGTGCGTGCGTGCGTGCGTGCGTGCGTGCGTGCGTGCGTGCGTGCGTGTGTGTGTGTGTGTGTGTGTCTTTTAGTGAGACGTAACTCTGCACACCATGACAGGTACTGAAACTCCTAGGAAACAAGCCTCCTTGCCTCATTCCCCCTCCCTCCTTTTTTGTCCTTCATCTTTCTCTCTGATTTCCATCACCTCATCTGTCCTGCAACCCCGACTCCTTCAATCCTTACACATTTTTTTTACCTGTAATGAAAGAAAAAAACACAGACACATACAAACACCAATATAAGTACCTCCAAATCATATTGCCATGATATTATGACATCCTGAAACAATTAACCAAAAGTATGTTAAATTGCACATTTCCCGCATTTTTTCTCCTGGACATTCAAAGCACCACGGGCTGCTCATGTGGTTTTCTCCAGGGTTTTGTCCTGTGTCATTTTATCACTGTTAAAGTCCTGTGTCTTTAAGTCAGGCCATACACAGCCTCTGCTGCTTCCCAGCACATTTAATTAAAGGTGAAATTAGCTATTAGACTAGCATTATGCAGCTACAGTGGTCCAATGGAGAGATGCTTGGCTGTGCTGCTCCACAGGGAAAAGGAGACAATGATGAGGTGGCTGTGGCACCTAGAATTGGCTGGAAGAAAGTGCGTGTGTGTGCAAGTGTTCACCTGTGACATTCACACTGTGTTGGCATTTCAAGTACGTTTTTTTTTTCCCAAAAATAATACCTGACATTGAACTGGTCAACTTTCACCTCACTTTTCTTATTGAATAGCTTAATCTGGACCCTTTTTGCTCAGCCCACTGCTCAGATGTGTCCGGTGATTCACACATCTGGTGCTGCCACCTTCAAGAGTTTGTTTCTGGTCAAAGAAACAATGGAGCCAATCATCATCTATATAGGAAGGTCAGAAATTGGTGTCAGCATATTTAATTATTTTAGGCCGAAAGTATTTAAATCAGGGATGACCTGGTTTGTTATTACAATGAAAACCATACATCTTTTGGATGGGTGGTCAGCCAACATGGGTCAACTTTGACTGCCTCCTGTGGTTGGTCATCTGGTTTATCAAACCATGTTCTAACACTCTCTCATATAGGTTAACATGTGGGAAAAATTATGTTATGTGATTGATTTCTGATGGAACGCCTGACTGCGGTAAAAAGGGGGAGGGGGAACAACAAGCATTACTAAGCAACTTAAAATAAAGAGTCTCAAGTGTATTCAAATCAGGCTGATGACATAGATGATTCGGTGTGTGCCCTATACTTTGCATCACCAGCTTGTTGGCGGTTAACATAACATTAGTGCTGGTAGAGTGAGGACGGGCTGTTTGTCTCAGCCAGCAGCTAAGTTTAAAAGTATTTTAAGAGTTTAAGAGTCAAACTAAGTTAGTCTACATACAGACAGCTGTCATTTGAGCTTATCAGTAACGATTTACTATCAGCTGAACTAGTGTGCTGTCTAAATCAGTGTGTAAGACATAACGTTAGTGTTGGTGGATGAAAGACTGTGGACGGAGCATATTGAATATTGCTGTCCACATGTTTACATGTCCATGCTTGCTGAATATATTGATAAATTATTGGCCTCTTACTCACTAAAGTTTAATTGTACTTACAGTAACGAGTGTAGCTGCCGTCAACTTGAGTAATTTTTGAGTTATCTTCACTTTGTTTCCACTGGGGCCACTGGGCTGTTCATCGCTTACCGTGCCATGTAGGAGTGTGTGTATGTGTGGATGTGTGTGTATGTGGAGGAGTTCAGCACCGGCACGGACCGCAGAGGAGAGGCTGCAGGATGATAACAAATTAAACCAAAATGTATAAGAGTGCCGGTTAAAGAACCAATACTATCAATACTACGGCAGAAAACAAAACTGTAGTACAGGAGATTTCAAGATATTGCGATGTATCTCGTATTGCAATATAGCCTGAAAATATTGCAGTATTATTTTTAAGCTATATCGCCCAGCCCAGAAACACATATTATGCAAAAAAGAGAGCCTGCACACAGTGCACACATAATGCTATGTCTCTGTGCATCACAGTGATTGTTAACATTCTCTAGTAAATGAGCTGCGACCATTAATGCAGTCACACTGCTGTCAAGTTTCCATCCAAATGCAACACAAATTCTGGATGAATTTCCAGAAAATTGGCAAACAAAATGCAGATTCATGTTCATTTCCTTCTCTTATGTAAAATTTAAAAGCTAAGCGCATGGAAGTAACACTTGGTAACATAAATTCTCAGTTTTAGGGCCATAAATCCAGTGAATGAGAAGAGGGCACAACCACATGGTGTTGTTAAAAGAATGCCAGTAAAACCTCTAACTGGGGAAAACCATGTAGAAAACATGATGGAAAAGTGACATGTTTGTTTCATGTATTAATTTGAGGAAAGTTACAGTTTCCTCATTGCTCCACACAGATCTAATGTTCCTGTCTACTGCTTTTTTTTTTCTCCTCAGTGGAGCAGAAGCTCGAGGGAGAAATAATCACATGCTTATGTACATTATGATTAAGTCTGTTAGCCCACTGCATTCCATTTTCCATTCCATTTTTTTTTCAGGATTGTGTTTTGTTTTTATCAGTGCATCAACTTTGGCACCTAAGCTAAGCATATAAACTTTTTTGTTTGTTTGTTTTTTGGCAATATTTGCCAGTGTTTCTGCTCCAATTTCTTTTTCTGAAATTGAAAAAAAAAAAAACATAACATTTGGTTTGTTGGGATAGTCAAACAGCTAAAAGGCTGTGAACTGCTAACTGAAGGTAAAAATTCCTAAGTGAACGCAGAAGTTAGCAGTGAAGTTCCCGTCAGCATTTCTGATGGATCCAGAATGCTGTCATGCTGTTTGTCAGTCATTGTGGGTGTGTTTGATTAGGGTCACTTAGCATGCTCGTCAAATGGTGCTTTAAGACAGTGATTAATTGTGGTAGATGCAACCTAATGCAAATCACGCATTTCATTTATTTGGCTCAAGACTACATCACATTGTATGGAGTACAAACATCACATACAATACCAGAACAATGGCACATGGTGTGGCTAAAGTACAACAAAAGTTACTTAAACAAAAGAAGGACATTCTGAAAAAAAACCCCACCTAGTTTACAATTAACTTTAGGCTTATCCAATTGTAATAGCAAAATTAATTTAAACATAGATATGCAATTTAAATAATACTCAAAATACTTCTCCCTGTAAGTCATTAAGCTTACATTCTGACATTCAAACAAAATATAATACTCATCTCCCACACCATTATCATCACAGAGGCTGTAGATTCGCTATCTATCCAGGCCATTACATCTTCCACTGACTATAGGAATTCTGGTGTTGTTTACTTTAAAATTACGAATATCTTGTCTGTATTTTTGATTTTCATGTGACAGATACTTCTCCAGTTTAAGCTCTTGTTTAATTTTGACACATAGAGCACATGATGTTCTTAAATAAACCATTATAACTGATAATGATCCCAAGATATTTAAAGCAATGAACAATCTCTAAATTTTCTCCATTGCACACA
Source organism: Cephalopholis sonnerati (assembly GCA_019142605.1). Classification (NCBI taxonomy): domain Eukaryota; kingdom Metazoa; phylum Chordata; class Actinopteri; order Perciformes; family Serranidae; genus Cephalopholis; species Cephalopholis sonnerati. The sequence goes on from JAGQAX010000020.1 coordinate 3,693,196, forward strand.
AACCTTAATTTGTTGATGTCAGCTTTTCTGTTACCAAAAACTGTGACTTTTGTGACTTCTATCGCTATTTACTTTAAACCATAAAGGGTTATCATCCTTCATTATATTGCATTTTTGTGCATCTTTGTACCATTCACAAACTGTTGCTAGACCTGTCCTGGGTGCAACTGGACCCGTCACACCCTGACACACACCAGTAGCTCCTCCCAGCTGCTGATTTGGCTCCTTGTTTTCATTCCATTCCTGGAACCATTCTGGTTTATCATGACTTTTTCATGTGACGGCTCTACTTACTCTATATTTGATACAACTTCTAATTGGGGATGGGCATGAGTACTCAAGTAGTCGAGATTTGGACTTAAGCATTTGGTCAATGTATAGAGTCATCACTTGTTTTAGGCTTTGTGAAACACATGGTTCTTGCAGCAGTCTCTTCACAGCCATGGGGAAGAAGCTGAATGGACGACACGGAGTTGTGAACCGTCCGACGAAAGAAATAGATATTAAATCAATTATTAATATGTTAATGTTGTTTTTTACCATTAAAATCGTAAGTTTTTCACAAGCTGAGTGGACTATTTAATATCTCTCGTTGTGACACGTTGCCAAGGCAACCGGCTCTGGCCACAGACTGTTTACCTCGTCCTTGTCATCCTCTAAATTGTTCAATTCCTCCGGTGTCACCTCCTTGTGTCGCATCCTTCTTCTTATATTCTCTTCTCTCTTCCTCTTCTGCTGCATCCCAGTCTTCAAAATTATCAAATTCACCAAATAGGTTAAAGGAAACTATAAAATCACTCATGTTTTGTCTACTGTCTTGCCGTTGTGATAAATAAACTGTGAAATAACGTATGTTAACGTATGTTCTGAGTTTCTGTTGCCACGGTTACCAACTAGCGTTTGAGCCAGTGCAATAATTTAGAATAATCAGGCTATTTGACCGGAACTTTTTTATAGGTGTCCTACAACACTTTTTAACGGACACCCTGCAGCCAATCAGAATCGAGTATTCACCCAGACCATGGTATAATTAATGTTAAACTTGCATATCATAGCTAATCTGCACAATTTGTGCAGTGCAGAAAGGAGAGCTAACCCTCACCCCCACACACATTTTCCCTTGAGTGTTCATTTCAGATCCTATTCTTATGTTAGATTTTTTTTCTTGTAAGTACTCAAGTACTTGATAATAATTTAATGCAAGTACTCAAATATGAAAAGTATTTGAAATGCCCATTTCTACTTCAAATGTATGTATTTGAAATGAAAATACTTGGGTTTAAGTAAAATCACTGCTTTAACTGATTAAGTACACGAAAAGTACAATAATGAGTAAGGTTGGGTATCTGTACTCGATACCTTTAAGGTATCAACTAAAATAACACAGTACAAAGTAATGTCACAATGTTTCCATTCAAACGATTCCTGTGTTTGATCTTCTTGTGCCGGGGGTCTGATGTTCTGACCTCACCACATTAGCATACTCTCCTCCCAGTGAATGGTCAACTCAATGTCTGCCTGGTTAGCACAAGCTAACACAACAGCAGCGGTAGCTAACATCCGACACTGAGCTGTTAAACAGTCCAAACAAACTCAAAGTAACAACACACCCATTAATAACTATTAGGTAAAATTAGCTGTGCCAAGCCAACAGTTCGCCCTGTCACTATGCATGCCCAACTGTGCGGACTCTCATACCTGTCCCTGGCATGGAGCTAACACTCCTGCAGCAGCAGCTACAATCCATACAGTCTGTGGTATGGTGAAATTGAGTGCAGTGTAATGAGAGAGTTGAGAATGTATGGCTCTGCCTCACAGCACTCCTTTCACATTATCAGTATCTGATGAAGCATTCTTTTAGTATCAGTATCACTATAAGAGCACTGGTATCATAGTTTTTTAAACAATACCCTGCCCTACAAATTACAGTTAATGCAAAAGTTATTCCATCTCTGATTTTTGAAGTCCAAGATGATTGTGGTCAAAAGCACATATGTTGCTTTTGACCACAATCATCTTGGACTCCTTGCTTTTGTTAGTTTTATTAACGTTCATAACACTGAAGACTCCAATAGCCCAAAACAACAGTAACCCCACAAAACTCCTTGGAATGGAAGAACAAATTGATACAGCATAGTATTGCAACATTTTGTGTGGCAATATCGTGTTGATACATGGAAGCCAAGTACATTTTTTTATGTATGAGCTGTTAATATTGCAAATACAAATTAAACTTTTGGTAGCCTTCTAGGATAACAAAATCAACTGCTTTTTCAGTTCATCAGATACATTTTGCTGCAATAAAAATGAAGAGAAATGAATAAACAAAGAACTTTATCAAAAGAGATGTCAACCAAGCTTTCCTTTGGGGACAAAATTTATAGTTGAAGAAAGGTAATAAATTACAATATAAAATATTGCAATACTTAGCATATCACAAAACGTAAAATCGCAATAATACTGTATGGTGACTTAAGTATGATAATGATAGTGATAATATCGCATTGTGAGACCTTTTGGTACTTCCCACCCCTACTACCTACATCCTATTCTTAATTGTCTTCTGGTAAATTTAGTATTAAAACTAAGATGGTTTGGGTTTATGAAGGCCGAGACTGGTATTGTTTTTACTTTTTTCTTATTGAAAAGAACCCAGCAACAATGTGTTAGTCTGTCTTTCAATACATTTGGACTTTTGTGGCACTCAGCCCCAAGCCCACCGGTTCCTATTAAAGATGTAAACCTTTAAAAACATCTCATAAGTAAGAGAAAGTAGTGCATTTGTTGGGGATTATTTTTAGCAGCAGATTAATCCACTTTATTGCTTTGGGGAGTATTTTTGACAGTAGAATGGTTTACAAGGGACCCCCTAACCCTATTTCTCTTAAATTAGGATTGCAAATCTAAGGTTGATCACACAACACAATGACACAGATGTTGCAAGTTTAGAGGGAGCGTGTCATTGGAATGCTGACTGCAGGAATGTCCATCACAGCTTTTACCCAGGAACTTGATGTTTATTTCACTACCTTGAAACGTCTCTGATGTTGTCATCCTGAATTTGATGGTACATCCAGTCAGCCTCACAACTGCACAATTTGCTTACAGTGACAAACTGCTGTCAAGTCAAGACCCTGGTAAGGACAACGAGCATGCAGATGAACTTCCCTGAAACAATTTCTGAAGTTTTGCAGAAATTCTTCGGTTTTGCATAGCAATTGATGTATCAGCTGGTCGGCTGGCTGGTCTCAGACAATCTTGCATGTAAAGACACTGAATGTGGAGGTCCTGAGCTGGTGTGGCTATATGTGGTTTGCAGTTGTAAGGTCAGCTAGATGTACTACCAAAACAACATTGGAGTGCTTATTGTAGTGCAATGAACATTCAGTTAACAGACATCTCTGGTGGACATTCCTGCAGTCAGCATGCCAATGGCAAGCTCCCTCAAAACTTGCAACATCTGTGTCATTTACCCCCTTTACACTTTGCATTAGCATGTGTTTTTTGCAATCGGATTGCAATCAGATTGCTCTTCACCACATGAAAGTACAGGTGTAAATACACTTGAAACGCATTGAGGACGTATTGTTATCTGATCTGCCAAACCACTTCTGAAGGTGGTCAGGGATGCATTGTGACCACATTGAACACAAGTGTAAATGCAATTGTGTCTCCAATCCACGTGCAACAACTCCGTGGACGAAAACACGTAAGCAAGTTGCGCCAGCTGGACACAGGAAGAAGGAGGAAGAAGATAACAACAACAACAACACTCACCAGGGTAGCGACTACCAAGAAAAAGAAAACACAGATGCTAGCCAAGGATGGAGTCACAGTGAGACAAAGTGTCTGCTCTCCATTTGGTCCGACAAAAGTGTCCAAACAATAACATGACTTCACGGGCAGCTAACATCTTGTTGTTGTTGTTATTGTGGCGCGCATGATATGACGTTGTAGTGTGGATTTGAAGTCAAGTGGACGGAGCGTTATCGGATAGCAAACGGATCTGGATGTGGACACCAGAGATGCATATTAATAAAAGGTATAAGTGTATGTGGTCATGCGCTATCCGATTGCAATCCGATCGCAAAAAATGCATGTTGATGCCAAGTTTAAAGGGGGTAATTGTGTCGTGTGATCAAACTACACATTTTAGAGTGTCCTTTTATTGTGACCATTGTGACACCTGTGTAATCAGCGACCTGATATGCCGCCAGGGGCATAAATATAGACAGTGCAGGCAGTGTGGCTGTACTGGGGCCCATGAGGTGGGAGGCCCATAGAGAGAGTGGCCCCTCTAACAGTATGTTGAGTGGAAAATGGGCCTTTATGAGTGATTGCCACCTTGGAATTACGTACAAAAAAGAACTTCCCATTGTATGCCACATCTGTCTGGTGGATGCATTTTCTTGAAAAAATGACAGGTGCTCACTAACAAAGATTTTAACAAATTTGCAACCAGAGTTTTAAAGAATTCTATCTACTTAGTGCATGAAAAAGTCTTAGACCTTTAACTTGTGTGTTATGTGTTGTGTTTAAATTTTTGTTCAGTATAATAGAGAACTGACCATATCTGTCAGGTTTGTGTGTACACACACCCTCACACAGAAGTTCATTCTGCTGAGTAGATCCCGAGAGGTCTTCCATCACAGCCAGTTAGCACCTCAGCTCCACATAGGCTGAGGTGAGACACTCTGCAGCCAACCTCTGCAGCCAACGCTCCCTCTACAGGGTATCTCATCTCATCCCCTCCCCTCCCTGGAGCTTATCAGCAGGGGTTCACACCTCCGCGCAGGTACAATACTTGCTAATGGGGCCGTAACTGGCCTTTGAGCAGAACCATTGATACAAAAACTCTACCTGGAGTATGACCTTTTTCCTCTTCTTTCAGCACCTGTCTAAGGTTGCAGAGTGAGGTGATAATGAAGGTGAGGTCCTGTCTCTTTGAGGGCCTTCAAAGACGGCACTGTTAACAACAGCTTGCATGAGGAACCATAATAATATCCAAACATCTCCATTTCTTAGATTCTGTCTCTTTCAGTCTCTTTACCTCTCTCTCATCCAGCCCCCACAATAAAGGGTCATGGGATTTTGTGGGTGGCATCTGTAAATAGATAATCATCTCCCTTGGCAAAACAGACATACAAACACACATGCATCCTCACACGCACCGGGCAGGATTGTGTATGCCCCCACACATACACACTCTTCAAACAGGTTCTCTCTCTCTCTCCTGGATTAGTAAATAGAAAAATAACGGAGTGATAAGTAGGCAAGGGGTTTGCAGTGCAACTGGCAGCAGCAGCAGCAGCACTACAGACATACACAACTAAATAATGAAGCCCCATTTATTATTACTGCACATGGAACAAGCTGAGAGCTGTTTGAAGTGCTCTGGCTTCCCCTTCATCTCCTCTCTCCCTGTCTGTCTCTCGCTCCCTTTAATTCTGTCCTTTTCATTCCTTCCGTCTCTGTCTCTTAGTCATGCTCTGTCTTCCTCCTTGTTCTCTCTCCCCCCTTTTTGTTTCCTTGTCTCTTGGACGAGCTTGTCCTTGTGAAGAAGAACAGCCTATATTTTTTTTAAGAAGTGTACATGCCTTTAAATTGCCTGTACACACGTGTCCTGAGACAAGATAACTTCATTCAGCCATGGAAAGAAATTAGGTCAGTGCAGCAGCAAAAGCAACAGGATTCATCAGAGGAGGAACAACATCAGAATCCATATCATGACTCAGAATCAAAATTTATTTAATTAAAAAGAACATAAATGTAGTTACTCAGACATGCTGGTGGCAGTTTCTAGCTCAGACACACTCATCTTTGAGAGGAGTATTTTTCACAATGCCTACTGATTCAGTGTCTGCAGTCACAAAATAGTTTTTGAGGGAATTTATTTTTGTGTTTTTTGTTGCAACTGATTGCAATTTTACTTTTAGGTTTATTTGCATTATTATTGAATCATGAGTTGCCTGGGAATTCCCACCTCTACACTACATGGAAGTCATAAAGAGAATGAAAGTAAATTCAGTGTTGACTTTTATTTGTCTTTTTGACAGCAAAAAGCAAATAGTAAGCAAAAGGATAACACTGTGTTATATCACTCCCAGCACTAGCTCCGGCTAGGGTTGTGTGCTGACCCCTCTCCTTCACTCTCTGTACACTTAGGACTGCTCACCAATCCACCTATCCAGTACCATCATTAAAGTTGCGGACGACACATCCATCGAGAGTCTGTGTACAGGGACGAGGTACGGAGACTGTCGGAGTGGTGCTCAGTGAACAACCTTACACTGAACACCACTAAAACAAAGGAGATGATTCTGGACATCAGGAAGAGGCGAATCAATGAGTATGTGTGGAAAGAGTGCAGACTTTTAAATTCCTCGGAGTCCATGTTTCTGAGGACCTTTCCTGGTCACCCAACACCACAGTGACAATTAAAGGAGCACAACAGAGACTTCATTTTCTCAGAGTGCTCAGAAGGAACAACATGGAGAGGAAGCTGCTGGTGGCGTTCCACAGGGCAACCATTGAGAGCATCCTCACATACTGCATCTCAGTGTGGTATGTGGACTGCACTGCTGCAGATAAAAGAGCTCTGTAAAGAGTCATCAAGTCTGCAGAAAAAATCACCTGCTGTCCCCTGCCCCCCTGGAAGAACTTGCCACTTCATGCTACGTCAGCAGAGCAAAAAACATCATTAAAGACCCCTCTCACCCTGGTCACCAACTCTTTGAACTGTTGCCATCTGGCAGACACTACAGAGCTGCCATAACACGAACCACCAGACTCAGAGACAGTTTCTTTCCCACAACCATCAAGACACTAAATAAAACAAGCATCAATAGTGTTTACTGGTGCCATTTTCTGCCATCCACTTAGCACTTGCTGCACTTTAATTACTTTTAGACTTATTTATTTATTGCATTTTTATCTCTCACTGAATGTCCTGTGCCCTTTGTTTTAGGTTCTTTGTTGCAATGCATCACTTGAGGGGTCACAACTGATTTCATCGTATTCCTATGCAATGAAAGTAAAGACTTTCTAGTTCTAGTTCTAGTTGTAGTTCTAGTTAAAGTCAGAGTACCAACTTAAACCATGAATGTAAATCATGCAAATTGTATCATCCTTGTTGTATGCAAACAAGTGTTTACATGATGTTACAAATGAATGGATGAGGAGACACAGAAGACAGCATGAGGAGGGATAATCAGTACAGGTAGAAGAACAAACATTTTTGCGGTGCAAATAGTTTGATTTTATTTTCTTTAACCTTTATTTAATCAGGCAAGTCATTAAGAACAGTTTCTTATTTACAGTGTGTATTTGGATATTGCCCGAGATTAGGAAGCTCCCATTATTACCATGACATAGACACAGTTTGATTATCCACTAGAGAGTTTCCCAAGAGGAAAGTAATTGTCTCATCTGAGATGTGCAGAGTTTCAAATGTGAAAACAGCAGCCTAAAGATGACACCAAGGCAGGATAAACATAGCAGAAAAATATATGTTTAATCTGGTATAATATTTTTAATAAATTACTTCAGTATGGTTATTACGATGATATTGCAGGTCTGACTGCTGGTGCTTTCACAAAATATTTGCACAATGAATGCATTTAAAAAAAAATCATTAGTAATGTGCATACAATAACTATGTAGGTGAAGGTGAATAATAGAGCTGCTATAACAGTCTGGTACAGTAAGTTCATTAAATGACACCAACTTAAAACCAGGAAAGGATAACACTTATGATATTAGACAATTTCTAGTCTCACATTACATTATCGATATATATTGATTTATTGCCAGTAATACTAATAATGATATATTTTTCCAGGGGTCACTTTAGAAAGACTAAGGTGGTCACTGTCATATGAGAAGAGGTCAGAGGTCACAAACCAGAACTGTGACCTAAGTTCCATATGTAGCCTAGATCACTCAACACAACTCAACTCAACTCAACTCAACTTTATTTAAAGCACTTTAAAAACAACCACAGCTGAAAACAAAGTGCTGTACATAAATAATCAAAGTCTCATGCTGGGTAGAAAGCCAAGGAATAAAAATGGGTTTTAAGATTTGTTTTAAAAATGGACAGTGAAGAAGCCTGTCTGATGTGCAAAGGCAGATCGTTCCATAATTTGGGAGCAGCAACAGAAAAGGCTCTATCCCCTCTGAGCTTCTGCTTAGACCTCAGTACCTCCAGGAGCAGCTGATCAGCTGACCTGAGGCACCGAGCAGGGGCGTGAGGGTAAAGCAGCTCAGAGAGGTAAGGAGGAGCGAGACCATTTAAAGATTTAAAAACAAATAAAAGAATCTTAAAATGAACCCTGAAGTGCACAGGCAGCCAGTGAAGGGAGGCCAGAATGGGCGTTATGTGCTCCCGCTTATGTGCTCCAGTTAAAAGTCGAGCAGCAGCATTTTGTACCAACTGGAGACGTGAGAGGGAAGACTGGCTGACTCCAAAATAAAGTGCATTGCAGTAATCAAGCCGAGACGTGATGAAGGTGCAAGAATGGGCTTCACTTTTGCCAACTGCCTCAGATGAAAGAAGCTGGACTTCACTACTGCACCTATTTGACGATCTAGTTTAAAATCACTGTTCATCTTAAAACCCAAGTTAGAAACAGTTGGCTTCAAATACAGTGCCAAGGGGCCCAAGTCAACAGGGGGAGGTTCACAGGAGCCACTGGGACCAAACACCATCACTTCAGTTTTCTTTTCATTAAAATTTAAAAAGTTTAGGGCCATCCAGGCTTTAATGTCATCAAGACATAACAGAAGTGGTTTGATTGAGAGAGCATCTTTCTTTTTTAGTAGCACATATATCTGAGTGTCATCAGCATAACAGTGAAAAGAGATACCATGCTTTCTGAGAATGGAGCCCAGAGGAAGTAAGTACAATGAAAAAAGGAGAGGCCCTAAAATTGAGCCCTGTGGCACCCCAAATGACAGAGGAGCGGGGGAGGATTCAGAACCAGCAAAGGCTTACACACATAGTTCTGTCTGTCAGATAGGACCTAAACCATTGCAGAGCACTACCACAAATGCCCACTAGGTACTGCAACCGGGATAATAAAATATTGTGGTCCACTGTATCAAAAGCAGCAGTTAGGTCCAGCAGGACATGAATCACATAATCTCCAGAGTCGTTAGCCAGGAGGATGTCATTGAAGACCCTTAGCAATGCTGACTCTGTGCTAAGCAGAGTCTTAAAACCTGATTGGAAGACCTCCAGAATATCACGCTCATCCAAAAAAGACTTCAGTTGAGCATAAACAACTTTCTCTTAGAGATGGGCCTAAAGTTAGCCAATACAGTGTTATCAAGGCCAGGTTTCTTATGCAGTGGTTGCACCACTGCATGTTTAAAACTAATGGGGACAACACCAGAAGACAGACTGCTGTTAATAATGGCCAGAACTGACTGCCCAATACTGGGGAAAACCTCTTTTAAAAAATGGGGAGGGACAGCATCATGAGGGGAACCTGATGGCTTCATATGGCCAACCACATCTTTTAAAAATGACAAAGTCACAGGCTCAAACTTATCGAATACAGCCGGGCAACGGACAGAAGCAGAGGGGTCAGCGGCAGGAGCTGAGATGAGAGCCCTCGTGATAACAACCTTATCAATAAAAAAGTGCAGGAAGTTATTGCACATTTCAGTGGATGCTTCCAAGCAGACAGGCTGTGGGGCATTAAGAACAGAGTCAATAGTTTTAAATAACACACGTGGGTTGTGGCGATTAGACACAATAATGTCTGACAAGTGTTCTCTTTTAGCCTCTTTAACAGTGTTCTGGTAATGACACCAGCAGTCCTTTAACATTAGAAATGACACCTGCAGCTTGTCCTTCTTCCACCTGCGTTCAGCTCTGCGGCACTCCCTTCTAGCTGCACGAGTTCTGTCATTGAACCAGGGCTCCGGTTTAGCTTTAGGCTGCACAGTTTTTAATGGAGCCACAGAGTCCAGTATGGTTTGACAGGAGGAGTGAAACCAAGAACTGAGCTCCTCCGTATCCAGAGAAGTTGAGTTGGAGGGGACACAGAGCTGCTCGAAAGCAGCAGAGAACTGACCGGCAGTGAGAGGGTTAAAAGTCCGACAACAAACCAACATCAAATATTACGGGCATATGATCAGAGAACACATTATCACTGATCTCAAGGTTGAACACAGACAAACCATGGGAGAGAACAAGGTCTAATGTGTGTCCATGTTCGTGTGTGGGACCACACACACTGCACCAAGTTAAAAGAGTCAATAAGGCTTAAAAAGTCCTTCACCAGCGGCTTATCAGGACAGCACACATGTATGTTAAAATCCCCAACAATGAGGACACGATCATAGTTGGGCATGATTCCAGCCAGAAAATCAGAGAAGTCATTTACAAAGTCCTTATTGTATTTGGGGGGTCGGTAGATGACAACGCACAGCACCAGATCAGAGCGGCCCACCTCAAATAAAGTCACTTCAAAGCTGGAAAAAGACGATGATGCGGCTTACATTTAAAGTCATTTTTATAAACAGTCGCCGTTCCTCCTCCACGGCCTGACGTCCGCGGGGAGTTAAAATAAGAACAACCATCTGGTACGAGTTCAACAAGAGCGCTGCACTCACCAGCACCGATCCAGGTCTCTGTCACACAGAGGAAATCCAGGCCACGGGAGCTGAAGAAGTCCCTCAGGATAAACGTTTTGTTTGCCAGTGATCTGGCATTCACCAGGCCAATCCTGGCGGGAGATCCGGCCCGTAGTTCGGCGGATCGGGGGGCCCGGTGCAGCGTCCTCAGGTTCTGGAGATTCAACCTGCGCTGGCGTAGCCGAGGAGAGCAGGGTCAGCGCGGCCGGAATCCCTCATCCAGGCTGGCAACAGGTACCAGGCAGGTGTCGATGGGGTCCAGGAAACGCCAGGGCACAACGAAGGGAAGAGATAATCCATGTCCTGTCCGGGAAATGGACAAAATTGTGGAAGTGCTTCCCAGGCAGACCTTCAACTTCACCAGCCGACCACTGCGTTTACCGCAGCGACGGAGACGCTTCCACCAAGGGGGTAAGGCCGAGGCCCGGTGCAGGTGAGTCGGGATTCCTAATAGAAGTGGAGGCAAAGTTTTGTGTCCACCATGATCAAACGCACTCAGATCTCTGACAGTATGTCGCAGATCCATGAGAGTTTGGCGATCGTACACCAGCAGAGACTTGATCTGTAGGCACAACAAAAACACCAACCAAAACGAGCCAAAAACACCGGCGCCATCTTGAAGCAAATGTAACGTATCGACAAAGAGCACTCGATGATAACAGCCATCCAAATGACAACAAAGCAAACTCCATTATCTCTGATGAAGACCATGAAATGTGGGTAAAAGCCCCAGTAAAAAGTAGTACAGAATTAAATTTTCAAAAGCTGTCTGGTATCCTTAAAACAGGGCTGGACAACAATCAAATATTAATCACAATAATGGTTTTTGCTTCCCACAATTAAATGAAAATGATCCTCTGCAATACCAAGCTGTGCTGCATATCAAATAATGCTTTCTCCAAACGAACAGCTAGCCTCCATTTGCGCAGTATTAATTTCATTGACAAAAACTATGATGAAAAGAAAAAAACGAGATCATGACAAGCTAAAAATAGATCTTGATAATAAAAACTAAGACTAAACATGAAGAAAATGTTGGTGGTGGACTATCAGACTATGAAAGCCGAGAAGCTGAAATGAATTAGCCTGTTTTTAAAAAAATGATTCACAAGTATCACTCTTTTGTTAAATACATGTAATACTTTTGTTAAATACATTAAATACATGTATTATGCACTACTATTATCTATATGCTTGGCATGCAAAATGGTCAACAGGCATACAGTATTAATTATTTTAATTAAAGCTAATTACCTATTATAATGGACAGCTAACGAATGAAAAAATAATCCCCACAAGCAACCAACAGGCTTTCTGTATGGCCTAATGATAATGATGTGCCGGTTAGATTGGCAGCAAGTCTAAGTAGCTCCTGTTTTTTGAGTCGTTTTTGAATATGTTTTTTTCTTTTTAATGATTGTTAATTTTCCAAATGTGATGAGCAAAGTTGTGTACACGAGGGAAGATCTTCTGGCTCTGAGAGGAACAACTTATGGAGTTAAACACCTGATATCGGCTAAGCTGAGGAAGCCGTTTCGAGGCTGCAGAGCAGGAGTGAAGCTAAAGGCTCGGAGGTGGGGATACAAGATTTTCCTGCCGTCAGTAATAATGGGAAATGCAAATTCAATATCCAACAAGAGTGATGAGCTGCTGGAATTGGTGAGGAGCCAATGACTGTAGTCTGATGTGCTTCACAGAGACGTGGCTGAATGACAACGTGCCTGACAGCTGTGTGAACCTACCCGTCTTCTCTACTGTGCGAGCGGACAGGGACGAGAAGGCGAGCGGCAAAGACAGAAGTGGGGGACTTATCCTGCTTGTAAACAACAAATGGTGTCATCCTGGACAAATCACGGTAAAGGACAAGATCTGCTGTCAGGATATCGAACTGTTGGCAGTCGGTCTTAGACCATATTATGTGCCATGGGAGTTTTCGCACATTGTCACCATTATTGTTTACATTCCACTGCAGGCAGCAATGGCAGTGGTGTGTGACGTCATCCACTAAACGGTTGCTGGGATTCAGACCCAGCATCCTAATGGGGGGATAACAGGGGATTTTAACAGCACTACTCTCTCCTCCCATCTGACTGGGTTTGTTCAGTATGTGGACTGTCCCACCAGGGAGAATAAGACCCTGGATTTGTTTTATGGGAATGCCAAGGACGCCTACAGTGCCTCTGCCCTACCAACTCTTGGCAGATCAGATCATAATCTGGTCTCTCTTCAGCCCACATACAAACCCTGTGTATTAAGTGTATTAAAGTTGCCCGTTACCACCTGCTCAGTCAGGAAGTGGTCCCCGGAGACCAGTGAGTCTCTCAGGGACTGTTTTGAATGTACAGACTGGACTGTACAACTGGAGCCACAGCACAACAACATGGACATGGACAGTAGGGTGGATACATTAACAGAATATATAAACTTCTGTAAGGACACTGTGATGCCAGTTAAAACTGTACGCTCCTGGGTCAACAATAATATCAAACAGCTCCTCAACCAGAAGACGAGGTGAGGGCAGAGCTCAAGGGGCCGCATGCAGGGAAAGCTGCGGGCCCGGATGGAGTGTGTCCAAGGCTCCTGAAAGACTGTGCAGCCCAGCTAGTGGAGCCCCTTCAGTGGATCTTCAATAGGAGTCTTCAAACAGGCAAAGCACCTGTACAGTGGAAAACATCTTGTCTTGTACCGGTGCCCAAAGTGGGGTGCCCGGCCAAGTTAAATGACTACCGAATGGTGGCCTTAACATCACACATTATGAAGACCTTCGAGCGCCCGGTCCTCCGTTTCCTGAAGTCAGAGGTCACTGATGCTGTGGACCCCCTCCAGTTTGCCTACCAGGAGCACATGGGAGTGGAAGATGTGGTTATTTACTTGCTGCATCTGGCCTACACCTACTTGGAGGAGCCAGGGTGTTGTGTGAGGATCCTTTTCCTTGACTTTTCAAGTGCATTTAATACTATCTAGCCCTCCATACTGAGAGACCAGTTGGAGGGGATGGGAGTAGATCGCTTCCTGACCTCCTGGATGATATACTACCTGACAGAGCAGCCTCAGTATGTCAGGCTTGGAAGCTGTGTCTCTGGGATGGACAGGAGCCGCATTGGTGTTCCACAGGGAACTGTTTTAGCACTGTTCCTTTTCACCCTCTACACAGCGGACTTTAAATACAACTCAGAGTCCTGCCACATACAAAAATACTCTGATGATACAGCTATTGTGGCTTGTATCAGGAGCGATCAGGAGCCGAAGTACAGGGACCTTGCGGATGCCTTCAGGGACTGGTGCAGTAAGTGCTGTCTCCACCTGAACACAGCCAAAACCAAGGAGAGGGTGGTGGATTTCAGAAGAAAGAGGTCACCACATCAACCAGTCTCCATACAGGGGGAGAACATTGAGGTGGTGCACACCTACAAATATCTGGGGGTCCTCTTGGATGATAAGCTAGACTGGTCCTCTAACACTGACGTCCTCTACAGGAAGGGGCAGAGCTGCCTGTTCTGTCTGAAAACACTGAGGTCCTTTGATGTGTGTGTGGAGATGCTGACCATGTTCTATCACATAGTGGTGGCCAGTGTACTTCTCTACACTGAAGTGTGTTGGGGAAGCAGCCTAACAGACAAAAACACCAAGCGTTTGGACAAGCTGGTTAAAAAAGCTGGCCCTGTGCTCGGCAGGAGACTGGACCCACTAAGAACTGTGGTGGAGAGGGGCACCTTGAACAAACTGAAAGCTGTAATGGACAATAGCAGACACCCTCTCCACAGCCTCTTGGAGCGACAGAGGAGCAGCTGCAGCCGTTGGCTCATTTTACTGTGTTGCAGAACAAAGCGTTTCAGGAGATCCTTCATCCCCACAGCATTAAGACTGTTTAACACCTCCTGAATCCAGTCGCGCACACATTTACACACATTACATTAGCCACAACTGGCTGGACTGTGAAATGGACAGTTTTATTCTAATTAATTTAATCTGTATTTGTGCACTTACTTATATGTATTTATTTTGTTTTTTGTCTTTAATGAGCTGCTGGACAGCTGAATTTCCCTGTGGGATAAAAAAAGTTTTTTCTATTCTATTCTATTCTATTCTATTCTATTCTATTCTATTCTACAACAAACAAATCACATGAGTTAGCAGGTGACTAAACAACTAATAAATGCAATTAAAGGAAATTCCAAATGTATTCAAAGCATCAGCTGGGTCAGTCCCTGCTTTCTGTGTAGACACAACAGCTCATTATCTAGACAAACAAGGCACAGAACATCCTCCATTTTTATCAGCAACTAGGCGAAAGGCCCACACATACAGTGGCATGCAAAAGTTTGAGCAAAATTGAGTCAAAATTGATTTTGACCAGGGGTGAATAGTTAAGTAGAAGATTAGCAAGGCATGACGTTAAGGATAATACATGTTTTTCAACATTTTAAGCAAGATTACTGTATTATTTTTGTTTTGTACAAGTTTAGAGTGAAAAGGGGAAAGGAGCACCATGTAAAGTCAGGGCACCCCAAGACATTAAAGCTCTCAGACAACTTTTACCAGGGCCTCAGACTTTAATTAGCTTGTAAGGATTTGGCTTGTTCACAATCATTGTTTGGAAAGGCCAGGTGGTGCAAATTTCAGAGCTTTACAAACACTCTTACTCAAGAAACCTTGTTCCAACAATCAGCAGTCATGGGCTCCTCTAAATAGTTGCCTAGTACCCTGAAAACTAAAATAATTGATGCCCACAAAGCAGGAGAAGACTATAAGAAGATAGCAAAGTGTTATCATTTAGCTGTTTCCTCAGTTCGTAATAACATTAAGAAAGTTAACAGGAACTGTGGAGGTCAAGTTGGGGTTTGGAAGACCAAGAAAACTTTCTGAGAGAGCTGCTCGTAGAATTGCTAGACTTGCAGAAAGATTTATCAGACTCTGGAGTGGTGGTGCACTGTTCTACTGTGCAGTGAGACCTGTACAAATATGACCTTCATGGAAGAGTCATCAGAAGAAAACCTTTCCTGTGTCCTCATTTCTACAAACCACAAATACGTTACATTTGCACACTTCATACATATATTAACGTTTTTAAAGTGACATACTATGTGAGCTGACTTTCTCATCTGGACGTGGAAGGGATAGTGGATGGCGTGTCACCTTGGCGAGATGCTTGCCAAGCTGCAAACAACTGTTTGAGACCAGCAAACAACAAAACAGTTCTTTTTTAGCGAGTTATTGCCGTGTTTCCAGCCTTTTTAGGCACTAAACGTGAGTGTGTGCTAAGTGACCTATCGCTGTGCTTCCACTGTAGATTGTGCAACAAAAAGTGTTTCTTTTTTTATTGCTGGCTTCCCTAGCTGTGATTATACCTAATCCAGGTTTATTAAGATTAAAGTGATCTTTTCCTAAACATAACCAAGTTTTCTTTATGCCTAAATCCAACCATGTTGAACATGTCCTGTTGTTGAAATATAAAGTTTCAATGAATCAGCTTCATAAAAAATTTCAAATGTAATGTATATGTAGTTTGCAGAAACATACGATGCCAACATTTTTTCTGGAGATAGGGATGCAACATTACACTGTAGTATTCTGTCAGGGTATTTTTAAATCATGTGTTTAGATCACGAACAAGATTTCTGTCAGGCTTTTGGAGAATTTGCAGACACCTCTAGAGGTGGAGAGTGCTGAATACAGAACAAAGGGAAAGGGGTGAAAAGGTGAAAAGAAGACAATCAAATCAAAGTGGTAAGAAAGCCATGTTCAGCCCTGGCTTCCTGCCTCATATCTGTGAGCTGTGAGCCAAGCAGGAATGTGATGATGGTGAGGACAAGCCAAAATAATGATTTCTTCGTGTCCTCTCTGACCCCGCAGTGTCACGCAGACTAGCCCTCAAAGATAGCCCAGCTGCCACAGTCAATCTGCTTCCTCTGCCATCCACTTCACGCTAGGCTTGGCCGAAGGATGCTGCGCGTCGGGCCGGGCCTCCACTTCATACACAGAAACAATCAGTGCTCATGTTGCTGTCACAGCAGAGCTACCTCCACACACAACAGCCTGTGTATATGACAAAATACAAGACGAGCAGACATCCACTCTGAAGAATGTGCCATGTGTTGTGTGACAATGTTTGTCCTTGTTTTTCTATCTTTGCAAGAAGTTTAAAAAATTTATAAAACCTGCAATTTAGAATATTTTGTGCAGTCATCACTTTTTTAACAGATTATTTTTTAATATGATTTGGATTAGAACTGAGTTAAAGCAAAGGCCAATCATACTGTGGACCTAAGAGCTTAATGCACGGCAAATTTAAAAAGCATTTTCAGCATTTTTTTAATATATGACTGCAAATAGAGAAAACACAATCAAATACAGAAACACGCTCAGTAGTTTGTTTGTGTTGCTGTTCGATTTTGGTGACTTCAAACTAACCATGTAGAACACCAAAGTCACACAATAACACAAACTAACTACCTAATTCAGCAAGGTAAAATTACTGTTTTCGTTTTTGTTTTTTGTTTTTTTTATGAAGTCTGACTCTGAAGGGAGGAGCATAGATTAAGTTTCACTTCCCATTCAGTTCCCAGTAGGAAATCACCATTTGTATAAGTACTGAGCATACAACTAAATAAATGAGACTTGGATTATGCTGCACAAGTTGTGTGAGAGTTTGTGAATGGATGTTGTGATATGTTTTGCTGTTGTTAAACATGGTCCTTATGACTTTTCTTCATCAAGAATTTTCTTAATTTTGGATTCTTCAGTCACGGGAGGCATGCAGATAAAACAATGTTTTCTTTTCGAATTTGACAAAACACATACGTCACACCCCAAATGGTCATTTGTGAAGTACTCCTTAAAGTCAGACTTTCTATAGACACCTGAATTTATCTTTTGCATTTACCTTTCCTATAAGTGACTAATGTAAGACTGACCCAACAAATTCCCCTTGGGGATCAATAAAGTATTTCTGATTCTGATTCTGATTAGATAGCCTGTCATGCAATGCATTATGGGTGGAATAAGAAACTTCACAAAAGAGAAAAACTGGCAGATGCAATGGTGACCAATACACTTTGCACCCGCTGAAAATGTATGTCTGCCCGAGGAATACAATGGAGAAAGAAAGTGTGTTATTTAGTAGTTTCAGTCATTCATTCATTTTCCATAACTGCTTATCCTACTGGGGGTCGCAGGGGGTGCTGGAGCCTATCCCAGCTGACACTGGGTGAGAGGTGGGGTACACCCTGGACAGGCTGCCAGACTACTGCAGAGAGACAGACACCCATTCACACTCACATTCACACCTGTACCAATTTAGAGTCACCATTTAACCTAACCTACGTGTCTTTGGACTGTGGGAGGAAGCCAGAGTCCCGCAGAAAACATACACTGACAGGGGAAGAACATGCAAACTCCATACACAAGGACTCCCCCACCCTGGGGTTCAGGTAGGTTTGGGCACAGACTAGGAAAAGATCATTTTTGGCCTAAAATACACAGTTTTGGGGCCACAGTTATGGCTAGAAATGCCGCGATGCTTAACTGTATTTGCAGTTTATTTGCTTGCAGTGCCTGGGACACTAATGTTAGGCGTCTTACTGTGCATATGTAACACCATGTCCTAACTGAGTGCCATGCAAGCGAGCGTCGGCAACGAAATCAGTTTCATTGCATTGTTTTGTATTAGACTGTCCTAACTGCCCACGAGCAATGCAGCACAATCTCAGTGTTTTGAGCTGAGTTTTTGTCGAACACCCCGTTTCTATTTTTTTTTTTTTTTTGTCACTCACGTTGAAAGTGCTGCAATGGATGAGGAATGCATAAGTTCACAAGGCTGAAATGAGAAATTGCCTACAGGATACCAACTCATTTCACTACAAAGATCTTAATAACTTGGCATCTGGCTAGAGGCATCAACAGGAAGATGAACGTTTCTGGTAAAATTGTTTGGGATTCTAGCAAACTAGCTTGTTTTACAAAGTGGAGATGGTGGTATGAATCAGTATGGGAGCTACAACAATGAATTCTAAGTTACCCAAGACTGTATTGTCGTGACTATGAAAAATGAGGAAGAACATACTCACCCATTTCTTTAGTGGTCACTACGAGATACAGCTGATGGATTGTTTACATGATGTGACGAAGTTCCATATTTAACAGATCCTGTGTGGACAGACTCTCTGATGAACTTTCACTTCATCTTTTAACTGCTGTTTTTTAGCTTTGGACATTGAGGACAGCACTGATTACATCCCTGAAGGTGAGTCAACCAGGCGTTTTAACACTACTGCCGCTAACAGTTGAACAGTTGTGTGTGTGTGTGTAAATGTTAAATACTGAAATCAACCTCATGTTTATTTATTTATGCATTTGACTGATTTATTTTTAGCTTTGGAGAACACGGACAGTGCTGATGGCAGCCCTAAAGGTGATACCCTCAGTGCCCCCACAGCCAAGGATGCCTCTGGAGTGTTCCATGATGCTAAAAAAAATTTAACCTGGCCATGGTCCTGGAGCAGTAGTGAAAGAATGTTCAAGCAGGGCATCTTAAATTAAAACTTGAAATTAGAAAACTAGAATTAAATGAAATGAAAAAAGTTTTGCCTGTTAATATTGTACGCACTGTAATTTGTTAATATTGAAAACATTGTGAGTTTTTTGTTAGAACATATTTTGTTTTCATTTTTAAAGATGTACAATCTTGATTTTTTTTCCACCCAAAATAACACTGTAACATAAATAAGTAAATACGATGTATCAGTCATTAATTACGGTATACTTTGTTGTTGTTGTGTGTGTGGCCCTGTAGCTATGAGTTCAATATGAGGACTGTATTGAGGCTGTAGCCTGTGGCCATCATGCAGAGAAGATGATCTCCACCAGTGCCTGATGGATAAGCGACCGGCTCCTTGCTTTTTGCTGGTTCATTTTCCTGTATCAGCTCTGCCCCCTGTCCATGCTCAGCTCATCAGGCTCAGGAAGAGGTGGATCTTTGAAAAGAGTGTACCACCATCATTCTCACTAGAACAGTAGATTAACGTGAGAGCACTGATAGCATTCTTCAATCATGATACAGCTGCTGTAATCAGCATGATTTTGCAGACCCTCGCCGGTGATATCTGAAGCTCCCCTTGGAGATAACGACACCTCCTCTTTAGTACTCCAAAGGTGTGCTCAACGATATTTTTGGTTTTGCAGTGAGTATGGTTGTACATTTCATCACCATGATTTGTTGGGTTAAGGTATGAGGTAAGGAGACAAGGTTTGTAGGGCATAGCCAGAACCATCCATGAGAATACCATCCATATGTCCTTGGTCAAATGCCTCTCTGATGTTTGATAGCTGCATTTCGGAGTCGTGGGTTGATCCTGCCCAGTGGGCCACACAGTGTGTTATCTTCAGGTGGCGTCATATATTACTTGAACATTACGTAGCAGTATCCCTTTCTGTTGACATATTGGTGCTCGTCTACAGACACCACCTATTGCTCCGATCACATTTGGAAATTTTGCTATGGAATGAAAATTCACTTAGTCAGAGCTACAGTGTTTATTGGCAATAAAGGAAGCATCTCATTGAACTAAGCAAGACTAGAGACGCTGTAGCCAGTCCATGATGCTGTGGATTTGTGAAGTCCAATAGCATCACACACAGAGTTGAGGAAACTCACTGTAGCATAGGGCCGCAACACTACGCACACTTGCAAAACTAAAGGAACACTTTGGTTTCTTGCTGTTACAGGGTTTATGACATCCTCAAGTTTTCCAGATAGCAGAGGCATTGAAGACCAAATTCTTTCCCTTAGTTAGTGATCATTGTATCTCTCTAATGGGTTGTCAGTACTGGCAGATTCAATAAAAAAATGGAAACAAAAACTATTGTTGTTTTTAAATATTGTTGTCTATTAAAGTCTTCTTTAATGAATATGGTTTTAATATGCACTGTGTTTAGTTACAAGGTGTGTGTTTACATTTTCTGAGACAGCCGGGCCTTCATGATTTGTGCATATGCATTGTCTGAGGCAGTTCTAAATTTGTTCGCAAAATTTGGGAAATATTAATGAATCTCAGATTACTACGAAAACATTTGCAGGCACAGTTTAAGCACAGATTTGTGCATATGCACTGTTTGTGAACAAGGCTCAGTGTTCCTTACCTTGCTGGAACCTATATACCACCACCTGTTGATTATTGGGGGAGTGTGACAGCACTTGTAGGACTGTGTATCACGACATCCCCTGCTAACAGACACTATTCAGGAAATGCAGGTAAAAAATGAAGAGAGATAAAGATATTTTTTTCCATTACTTAAGTAGTTTTTTCAGTCTTTATTTACTCTTACACCGTGTCCTAACTGGATGCGATGTGACTGAGCGTTAGTATCGCGTATCGCGATATTTTGGGTGGCAATATTATATCGATACACGGATGCCAAGTAAGCCTTTTATTATATACTTTTTTCTTTTTTTTTGGCGAGTACACATTTTGATACAACTTTTGGTACTAGAATAATAAAATCAATTGCTTTTTCCATCCACTAGATGATGCTGCGTTTTTTTTTTTCCTGGTGAGGTCAGCAGAGGTCTCAGCTAGCTGCATTTGGCAGGAAGTTCATCAAAACAAAGATTGAGACACAGGAGTATGAAATCAGAAAAGCACCACTGATGTTTAAATCAAACATCTGGACTTATTTTGGATTTTTTTAACAGAGGGAAAGAAGGACTTGGATATGACACATGGGATTTGCAGGCAGTGTCACAAGAGAATACTAAGCTAATGCTAAACCCACTCCACCAAAAAATCAACCAACACTGGACACGCTTAGCTTGAGAAAACTACCATCCAACTCTGAGAGAGCTAAGAAAATAACACCATCCATTACCTACTCAATGTGCAGAGATCTGCATTCATACAGCATTGTTGAAAACGAAGGCTTTTGTTCCATGCTAAAAACACTGGAACCCAGGTTTGTGACTCCACCCTGACGTTTTTTCACTGACACAGACATACCCAAGCTCTACAGAGAAGTGAAGCATAAAGTTGAGAAATTTTTGAGTACAGCAGAAAGGGTAGCTTTAACTTGTTACGCCTCAACTTCAAAGTCAGAGGATTCATATGTGACTACAACGGCACACTATCTCACAGAGAACTGGTGACTGCTGTCTCATGTTCTCCAAACTACAGCAGTACACGAAAGTTATACCGAAGCAGACACTTCTAACATGGGTGTTGGCATTCAGCTAGCAGGATACCTGCATAAGTGTTTCACTCCATTGCTTAGTCTAGCCTCACTGCTAACAGTTCAGTTTGTCAGATGTATGCAGCATTATGATGGTGTTGGTCAGTGTGATGTCTGCCTTGCATCACATTTTGCTGCAAAAGAAATGATTAAAGTCAGATGAACAGAAGTAAAACTTTATCTCATGGGGTAGAACTGATGCTGACAAAGTTTTCCATTGAGGAAGTAATTTGCAGTTGGAAAAAAAAGGTAATAAATCACAATATATCACAATACATTGTATCACAGTACTCAGCATATCGCAATATTGCAATAATATTGTGAATCAAGTAACGTAATAAAATCGTATCATGGGTGTGCTGGTGATTCCTACTCCTAAATCCATTGAATTGCATTGTTTTGTTATTGTTGTTCACTTGTGAGTGACTGGACATGACGCATTGCGAAATGGCACGTCCTTTTGTGCTGAACTTTTGTCGGATGCCCCGTTTTTATTTTTATTCTATCGTTTATGTTGGAAGTGCTGTAATGGATGAGGAATGGCTCATTCGTGAGATTTAAATGAGGAAAAAAGATGTCTCCTTATTTTACTACAAAAGCCTAAAGAAGTTGGTATCTGGCTTGAGGAAGATTGCCAGGAAGATGAACGTTTCTGGTAAGAATTGTGTGGGATGCTTTTAAGCTGGCTTGTTTTACAAAGTGGATATGGTGGTATGATACAGCATGGAAGCTACAACAATGATATCCGTAAGTT
This sequence comes from Cephalopholis sonnerati, assembly GCA_019142605.1. NCBI lineage: Eukaryota > Metazoa > Chordata > Actinopteri > Perciformes > Serranidae > Cephalopholis > Cephalopholis sonnerati. Next base: position 3,715,814 of record JAGQAX010000020.1, read on the forward strand.
ACCTGCAATAGTATTGTTGTGAATATGAAGCACGTACCCACCCATCTTTTCAGTGGTTACACTGAGACCACAGCTGCTGGGTGAGTAGTTTGTTTACACGACATGACAGAGTTCCATATTCAACAGATACATTGTGGACAGAGAACATCCGATGTAACAGGATGGGGTGCGCCTATGGAAGCATTTCTGTGCCATCTGAGTTTGAATATGAATTTCTAAGACTGAAATTTTTCAGCATCAAAATCAGACTTTGAATTTTAAAAGCCCATAAAATTTCTAGCACTGAAATTTTTTTTGCCTCTGAATTTTTTGTTTTAATTTTATTTTGTTGAAATAAATTCAGTGTAAAAAAATCAACATCTCAAAAAAATTCAGTGTAAAAAAAAAAATCAATTTCTAAAAAAAATTCAGTCTAAAAAAATTCAACGTCAAAAAATTCAGTGCAAAAAAATTTCAACGTCAAAAAATTCGGTCTAAAAAAATTCAATGTCCAAAAATTCAGTCTAAAAAAATTCAACGTCAAAAAATTCAGTGTAAAAAGAACCAGACTCAACATCCGGGTCACCAGGGAGAAGCAATCGATCCCTGTCTCAATTCAGCCAACGTCCAGCCAATCATGTTACGCTCCACTGGTCATGTGACACCCACCCAGGTAGGACTATGGGTGGTACAGACCAGTCCGGCCATGACCACAAACGCAGGTGATGGTGCTTCGGTGAGTCTTTTTACTTTATTTGCCATTTGTGTTAAAAATTTAAAATAAATTTAGTAATAGATATTACTCGACATGTTGCACATTAACCGGATTTATTGAACAATATCTACAATGAACTTTTAATGAGGTGGGGTTCGTGAAAGCTGCGTTAGTAACTAGCTAATGGTATGTGAGCTAGGCTACTTTCGGTTCTGAGACAGCGAGTATGACGACTGACAGTACATTAAACCCTGATAATGTTAACTGGTGACACAGTGTTTCTCACAATTACCGCGATATAGCGCATTTACCGTTTATTAGCGGCCTCTTTGAGCGTGTGTGTGTCCGTGCGGTGCGACCGCACGCGAGAGAGACAGCAGGTGGAGGGGCAGTTTTTTTTTTTTTTTCTGTTGGGAAGCACTGGGTGACAGCATATCGTGGTTGCTCTAAGTTAGTGATGGCAGCTGTTGACAAATGGCTGCAAGCAACAAACCAGTCTATACCCACCAGTCCTCCCTTAGCTGGCCTACTCTCCTTGCTTTACCTGTATTTGGCCCAGCCTGCTTACCAGAAGCTGCATTCATCAGCTCCTCTTTGATTGAATGATCCCATTTCCCATATTTTCCCATACTTCTTACTAAAATGAAACATAGTTAATTTCTGAGTATTTATTCCTTGGACTGTGCTCTTTAAACAACTGTTATAGACCACTGTGGCCAGCTGGGTCTCAGAATTACTATGTTTCCATTCGCTCGTCTATTTTTTTCTCATTAGTTATTGTTTTCATACAGGCTGGGGTTGTCACAAGAACCGATACTTTGGTACCAAGTCGATGTCGAGACGCAAAAAATTCGTCGGTACCTGCATTTTCGGTACCGTGATTACCGGATATACAACTTTACCCTCTGCGCGCCTCGTCGAGTCCTGTCGGGACTTACACGGGCAGTACACGCGCGCGAGTCGGTGCGGCTACAGTCGAGCTCGCAGTCCGTTTATGTGAATACGGAGTTTAACCGGAGTTTATTGTGCAATCATTTTAATGCAGGCATTGGATTTTGAACTATTCAAGTATCTGATGATGCTGTTGTTATTACAAATTGCACTTTTCAAACATCAGCTGTTACAGTCATGGATTTGCTTTTCTATTGTTAATTTTCTATTTTGTTTTTCTCTCCTAGGAACAACTGCTTAATCATCTTTTAGAAAGACTTCGCTCTCGATTGGAACATATTGTGGAACGCATGCCTCTGGACCTGGACTTCTTAGAGTTCACTTGCACACAAGAACTTGTGTTCTTAAATGCTGTATCCAGTCAAGTGACTGTTTGTCCAGCTATTTTAGATGCACTGACACAGCTACACAGTCTCATCAATTTGGAAAAAGACAAAAGGGAGCAACACATTGCAGTTGTGCAGTTTGAGCAAGGACCAGCAGGGCGACAGCGGATGACCATATCCCCAGACTACCTTAGCAAACTTCTGGAACTTAATTTGTCTGTTCCATGTATTGCTAAACTCTTGGGGGTTTCCAGACGTACAGTATACCGACGCATGGCTGAGTCTGATCTCTCAGTAAAGGCACTCTACAGCCCAATGACAGATGATGAGTTAGATCAGTGTGTGAGAGAGATTAAATCTAGGCAGCCTAACTCTGGATATCGGATGATGAAGGGCCTCCTGCAAGCCAGAGGACTGAGGGTGCAGTATAACCGTGTCTGAGCCTCCATGCACCGTGTTGACACCATTGGTGTCATAAACCGAATGGTCCATGTTGGGTGTCTAGCTAGGCGGACCTATTCAGTACCCGGACCCCAGGCTTTGTGGCACATTGATACGAACCATAAATTGATTCAGTAAATTCATATTTAGCAATCTTTTTCACGAAATGTCTGAGTTTCGCGGGTTTTTTTTTTTTAAAGTACATAGTTGTTATTAGGGCTGCAACTAACAATTATTTTCATTATCGGTTAATTTGGTGATTATTGTAACGATTAATCAATTAGTTGTTTGGCCAATAAAATTGAAAAAATGTTGAAAAATGTCAATCAGTGTTTCCCAAACCACAAGATGACGTCCTCAAAGTCTTCTTTAGTCCACAAACCAAAGAAATATTCAGTTTATTGTCATAAAGGAACAAAGAAACCAGAAATATTTAGATTTAACAAGCTTAAATCAGAGAATTTGGACTTTTTTCTTAAAAAAAACTACTCAAACCGATTATTTGAATCAAATCAAAATAGTTGACGAGTAATTTAATAATTTATTATTGTTTGATTAATCAATTAATTGTTGCAACTCTTGTTATCAGTATCCACACATTTTTATACTGCTTCTGTTACTATATATGCGCCATAACAGCTGACCTCTCGTAATGGCACACACTTTGTCTATTACATTCAGCAACTGTGTGTTGAACCTTTTTTTTTCTTTCTTTTATTTAACTTGCAGTATGTTATGTACAGTTGACCAATTCATTTTTCACTCTTTCAGCTACAACATTGTTGTCTTCGGAGGCATTAATGGTTTTTTAGCACAATTGTTTGGACAAAGTGCACATATTTCTATAATTATTAAATACTTGAGTGCCCCATAGACGTGTAATTTTATTTGTGCTGCAGATAATGTATCTTGGTGCAGCCTCAAACAACATGGCCTCAACCACCCTGGTATTCTTCCAGGAATCTGTCGACAAGTTTGGTGTTCCTCTCAGGTGAATGAATATTATAAACTAGGATATTTTACACTATAACAGTACGAACTGTATAACTATGTGTATGGAAAATGAGTTGTATGGTGGGAAAAATACCAGGTCAAACATAAACACTATTCATAACACTTATGTGGCTATATAAAACCTATATGTATTATCCCTGTTTCCTACCTTTTAGTTAGAGACACTTAAAATTATTAACAAGTTAGTTTTATTTTATTTTCAGAATTTTGGGACCAGACTAAGAGCGATTCAAAGACCCTGATGATGCGGCCTCTTATGGATAAGAGCACCTCGCCCGGTATGGGGACACCGGGGCCCCCTCCTGGAGCCAGACACGGGGGGGGGAGCTCGCCAGCGAGCGTCTGGTGGCCGGGCCTTAGGCCATGGGGCCCGGTTGGGCTCAGCCCGAAGAGGATACATGGAGCCGTTGCCCTGTGGGCTCACCACTCGCAGGGACAGACATCAGGGTCGGGTGCTTTGTGTGCCGGGCAGCAGGCAGGGGCAAGGCCCCGGGCATGCTGATCCCTGGCAACGCGGACTGGCTTTAGGGACGTGGAATGTCACCTCTCTGGTGGGAAAGGAGCCGGAGCTGGTGCGAGAGGTGGAGCGGTACCGACTAGACATAGTTGGGCTCACCTCCATGCACAGCACTGGTTCTGGAACCAAACTCCTGGAGAGGGGCTGGGGGGATACTCACAAGCCCCCGGCTGAGTACCACTGTGTTGGAGTTCTCACCGGAGAACGAAAGGGTCGCCTCTATGCGACTGCGGGTTGCAGGGAGTAGGTCTCTGACTGTTGTTTGTGCTTATGCACCTAACAGCAGTACGGAGTACCCGGCCTTTTTGGAGTCTCTTGGCGGTGTCCTGAAAGGGGTGCCGGCTGGGGACTCCTTGGTTCTCCTGGGGGACTTCAACGCTCACGTGGGCAATGACGGAGAAACCTGGAGGGGAGTGATTGGGAGGAACGGCCTGCCTGATCTGAACCCGAGTGGTGTTTTGTTATTGGACTTCTGTGCTAGTCATGGACTGGCCATAACAAACACCATGTTTGAGCACAGGGAGGTACATAAGTGTACCTGGTACCAGAACACCTTAGGCCAAAGATCGATGATCGACTTTGTGGTTGCATCATCAGATCTGCGGCCGTGTGTCTTGGACACTCGGGTGAAGAGAGGAGCAGAGCTGTCCACTGATCACCACCTGGTGGTGAGTTGGATCAGATGGCGGGGGAGGCTGCCGGACAGACCTGGGAAACCCAAACGTGTAGTGAAGGTGAACTGGGAACGTCTAGCTGAGGCCCCTGTCCGTAGGGTCTTCAACTCGCACCTCCGGAAGAATTTCTCGCGCATCCTGGGGGAGGCTGGGGACATGGAGTCGGAGTGGGCCATGTTCAAAGCTTCCATTGTGGAGGCGGCTGCTAGGAGCTGTGGTCAAAAGGTCGTCGGTGCTTGTCGTGGCGGCAACCTGAGAACCCGCTGGTGGACACCAGCGGTGAAGGAGGCTGTCAGGCTGAAGAAGGAGGCCTTTCGGGTCTGGCTGGCCCGAGGGTCTCCTGAAGCAGCAGACAGGTACCGGTTGGCCAGAAGGGCTGCAGCTGTGGCGGTCGCTGAGGCAAAAACCCGGGTGTGGGAGGAGTTCGGGGAGGCTATGGAGAAGGACTTTCGGTTGGCCTCAAGGAAGTTCTGGCAGACCGTTAGACGTATCAGGAAAGGAAAGCAGGGCTTGTCTCAGGCTGTGCTCAGCAGAGACGGAGAACTGCTGACCCGAACTGGGAACATCATTGAGCGGTGGAAGGAGCACTTTGAGGACCTCCTGAACCCGGCCATCACGTCCACTGTGAACGAGGCAGAGCCTGAAGACTCGAGAGAGGGAATTCTCGCCCATCTCCCTGGCAGAGGTCGCTGAGGTAGTTAAAAAGCTCCCCAGCGGCAAGGCGCCAAGTGTGGATGAGATTCGCCCGGAGATGCTGAAGGCTCTGGACATTGTTGGGCTGTCTTAGTTGACACGCCTTTTCAGTGTCGCGTGGAGGTCGGGTACGGTGCCTGTAGAGTGGCAGACCGGGGTGGTGGTCCCCATCTTCAAAAAAGGGGACCGGAGGGTGTGCTCCAATTATCGGGGTATCACACTGCTCAGCCTCCCGGGTAAAGTTTACTCAAGGGTGCTGGAAAGGAGGCTCCGACGGATTGTCGAACCTTTGATTCAGGAGGAGCAATGCGGATTCCGTCCTGGCCGTGGAACAGTGGACCAGCTCTTTACCCTTGCGAGGCTGCTGGAGGGGTCGTGGGAGTTTGCTCATCCAGTCTACATGTGCTTTGTGGACTTGGAGAAGGCTTACGACCGCGTTCCTCGGGGGGTCTTGTGGGGGGTACTGCGGGAGTATGGGGTACCGGGCTCGCTGCTACGAGCCATCCGGTCCCTGTATGACCAAAGTGAGAGCTGTGTCCGCATACTTGGTGTAAAATCCAGCACGTTCTCGGTGGATGTGGGCCTCCGCCATCCTGATCAGGATGCCTCCTGGGCGCCTCCCGCGGGAGGTGTTCCAGGCACGTCCCACTGGTAGGAGGCCCCGGGGCAGACCCAGAACACGCTGGAGGGATTACATATCTCATCTGGCCTGGGAACGCCTTGGGGTCCCCCAGGAGGAGCTGGAAAGCGTTGCTGGGGAGAGGGATGTCTGGGGTGCTTTGCTCGGCCTGCTGCCCCCGCGACCCGGCCCCGGATAAGCGGATGAAAATGGATGGATGGATGGATGGAATTTTGCTCCCAGATGCTTCAACCACTCTCATTGCACTGTTGTATTAATCAACCAATACACTGTAACCAACTTTTCATATATATGGTATTTGAAAGTGTTTTGTGTCTCCTTTAGGGTACGTGGAGATCAGGGAGTTGAAAACGTAGACGTTGCCCGCTTCATGTTTACAGTCCGTGGCACTGGAAGGAGCAGCTTTATATCTGGCAAGAGTGTTCACAACCAACGGTTTGTTCAATAGAATATATATTGCTAATTGGAAGTTGCCCCCTCACTGATACCATGTAGTGATACTGTGTTAGCACACAGCTGCTAGAAGGAGTACCATGATGTACTATTATTTCACATTTGCATATGGTGCAAGAACATGCAGTATGCATGAAACAAGCTGTAATTCTAAATATAGGCAAGGCAAATTTATTTGTATAGCCCGTTTTTACAAACAGTTTGTCTCAAAGGGCTTTACATGGCATCATAACAACATCCTCTTCCCTTAGACCCTCACATCCACTGAGGAAAAACTCCAGGAAAACCCTTTTAACAGGGAAAAATGGAGAAACCTCAGGGTGAGCAACAGAGGAGGGATCCCTCACCCAGGACGGGCAGACGTGCAATAGATGTTGTATACAGACAAGAAAACGGTTTATAACACAGAATGTGGAAAACATGGAAATTTTCACAAGAGCTGATGAAGGCAGCTTCTGGTGGGAGGAGAGGAGAGGAGTCTGGACTTAGATGTAGTTAGAGTGTCTGCCTCTCTGACCCATGGAGAGAGCTGGTTCCACAGTAAAGGAGCCCGGTAACTGAAGGCTCTACCTCCCAGTCTGTTTTTAGAGATACTGGGAGTCACTAACAGACCTGCATTCTGGGAGCAGAGTGCTCTGGTGGGACAGTAAGGAATAATGAGGTCTTTCAGATAGGATGGAGCTTTGTCATTAAGAGCCTTATAAGTCAGCAGAAGTGGGTAGTGGGCTATGCATAAATTCAAAATAAAGAAGAAATTCAAAGACTAAGTTTCAGCTATTAAATAGGTTGGATATTTTACATTTTAATTGTTGGTCACTCATTGTGGATTATTAAACAAATTGTAAATATTAATATTTTTTTGTATTAAAATTAAGGATTGAGCGGCTGTGGAGAGACCTGTGGGTTGGTGTTAATTGCATCTACTACGATGTCCTGTTCTACCTTGAAGAAGAGGGCTTCCTGAGCATCGCCAATCCAACACACCTCTTCTGCTGCCACTTTGTTTTCTTACCACGCCTGCAGGATGACTTGGATACATTTCGGAATGGTTGGGACAACCATCCGCACGGAACGGAAAGCAACATGACCCCCAACCAGCTGTGGGAGCTGGGTCGTAGACACAACCCAGTTCAAAGACCAGATAACACAGAGGTACATGAATCATTTGGTTTTCATGTTTAAGCTGTTGAATTTGAAGTATTTTAAAGTGTGCCTACTGTCACTGCATACAATTTAAAATGCTCTCTATTTGTAGGGCATGGATATTCCTGACATTGAGTGGGAAAACAGTGGACTTAATTGTGAAGACCACTTCAGCGTCGTCATTCCACACACAGCATGCCCACTGACCGATGGACAACTGACAGCTTTTAGAGCTGCAGTTCAGCCAAGAGCTGCATCCCAGTCCTACGGCAGCGATATTTACATTGCTGCTGTTCAGTTTTGTGAGCAGTTTCTTGATCTCTGAATAGAACTGATTAGATAAGACTTCAGTTTTGAGTTATGTGTTGATATTTTAATGTTTTCGCAGACTTTCGTTTCCTTCAGTTCTATCAGTGAAAAGTACAAGTGCACTTTAAACTCCTGCATTAATGGTTTATTAGAGCACAGAAATTGTTACAAGGAATACATTAAGCTGCCAATCATAAAATGCATGTAACTTAACATACCGCATTTTCTTATGAAGACTGAGGTTGAGATGTAATGTAATAACAATGTAATGTAACAATGCACAAAATTGTGAAAATAAAATCAGTGCAAGTCCACCTTGACAACTTGAATATTTTCAACATCAGATGTGTCGAACCAGAGTAAGGATGGCAAGGAATCTCCCACATGGTCTGAAATCTGCGGGTTACAGTTCTACAAATACAACAACTCCATACTGTCAGATGAATCTCAACACTTGACAGCTAACAAGCATTAAAAACATCAACATTTTACCTAAACAATCTTAACTGACAAGTGTAAATACAGGTTGAGATGTCACTCAGACAAGACTAAATACTTTACATTTTTCTATGAAAACTGAGCTTGAGATGTTTTGTAACGATGCGAAGAAATTGCAACTGTGTCACACTGAAAATACAATCAGTATAAGTCCACCTTTTAACAACTTGAATATTTTCAACATCAGGTGTGTCAAACCAAAGTAAGGACAGCAAGGAATCTCCCAGTACATGGTCTGAAATATGTGGGTTACAGTTGAAGTTACAGTTCTACAAATACAACAACTCCATACTGTCAGATGAATCTGAACACTTGACAGCTAACAAGCATAAAACATCAACATATTACTTTAACAATCTTATCTGACAAGTGTAAATACAAGTCCACTCAGACAAGACCAAATCCTGTATGGCAAGTGCTAATGCATGCCAGGATGTCACGTTTAAAGGATGTGTAGTCCTTGTAATGCCCTGGGATGCGCAAGGTCTCAAAGCAGGTGGAGGCTGTGAGGTATCTGCTCTCGACGACTTCGACAGAGAAACTTGGTGGCAGAACCTCCCATCCGGTCCAGAATTTGACCAGGTTGGTCAGTTCAGTTGGTGTTGCTATGGAGTAGATTCAAATGGATGATGATTAGTCATCAGGATAAGCCAACTATGGCACGAACAGTTCACACGGAATAGAAGATTAGTCAAGCCCTTGAGACAAGTAAACCTACCTTCACCTATGAACTGTCGTAGATACCCTGTCATGCGGCATGTTGTTTCAACTGAACAATCGTCATCATCGCTGCCATCCTCACGAGGCCATGTGATACGCTGAAGAAGGACCTGCATTGAAAAAATAGCATGAGACAGACTTGGATAATTTTTTATTCTATTGCAGACAGTAATAGATGCTGACCAGGTCTGAACCATAATATTTACTACAAATGCAATGCTACAAGACCAGAGTTATTCAAATTAATCTCAGCGCTGACATTCCCTGCCGTGTCTTTAGGAAAAAGCAAGGCCATGGTGTCAGGTCTTTGGGTCACCAGTGTCCACATTGGGGTTTCTTTAATGCCTCGTCTCAGCTGCTTATTATGCCTCGTAACACGACCTAGTACCTGTTGATAGTAATAAGACAGAGAGAATATAACCCATAAAATTCATTTATGTAAAAGTAGGCTTGAAGAGTAAATTTTGAAAAGAATACTTTCATTTAAATACACTTATTATGCTGCATTCCACTGGTGAATGAGGAAATAATCATACTGTTGTCCTGCACACTTGCAGTATTATGGACCACCCACTAAACTTTGGAATCAAATTTATCAGGAGAAAGTGCCACATTTTAATTTCGTCAGACAATTTTTTTTTTTTAACCATAGCAATGTGCATTTATAACCAATACATCACCCACAGGATAAAAAAAAACAAAATACATTAATTGTGACTTGTGTTTTTAAACAGACATTTCTCAAACTTTTACTCACTGCATGTATCAGTAGCTTTTCAAACAGCCACCTCCTGTTGTTGTCAGTTAGGGAAGGGAGGTCCCATGCATAGGCTAAGTCCTGGACACTTTGTTTATCCTTATCGGACAGTTTGGATCCCCCTTCAAGCTTCAAGACAACAAGTCATATAAATTTCATTCATAAAGGACAATGGATACACAATAAAAGGGCGGCCCATTGTATATAACATATTACTGAAAGAAAAAACTTTTTTTTAATCAAACATACAAGCTTGATGGTTTCTCTAATGTCCAGATCTGGACAGTCCTCCAGTGTCACTGTTGCAGTGTCAGGACTTCCACCAAGCAAGACATGAATAACAGCAGGGCTGAGTCCCTGTAGGCATGGTCCTCCGTGAAGAAAGGAGTGGCCTAAAGGGAAGGGAGGGAACTAAATGGCCCGGCTCTCCTTCAAAAAGCCCAGTAAGACTTGAATTTGCTGTCAAGATATCAAAAATTTGAATTAAGAACAACAAAGAAATAGGCCTCATTCCAGAGTCAGAGATATCATCAATACAGGCATTATACATTTAGAAGAACCCTTTGAACTTTCAGGATAAAGCAAAATACCATAAACCTTTATGGACAGAATAATTAAAAAAAAAAGGTAATACAGCTTGCATTTGGAAGGATTCTATTACATACATACCAAAATTGATGCAAAAGCCTGACCTCAGCTTCTCCATGCATGTGGAGAAAAAAATGAGTTACACCATGTCCAATAGCAGTATCTCCTGTAACACAATGTGAAGTTTGACAGAATAAAGACAGAGTAAATACTTATGTTAGTTTTGGACAACTGTGACTTGTAATTGGAGCTACCTTCAAGTCTGCAATTCAGGGGTCGTCCCCATTCCACATTAGGTTGTTTATAGAAGGAGACAAGTGCCATGTCCTACTCAGCAGGGCTTTTTCTGATGTCCATGCTGAGAAGTAAGGGACTCTTTGTTTCATGAATACGTCGAAAACTGCCAGCACACTGAGATATGGCCTTGGTGGGGTCACTGACAGTTAACCAAAAAATAGAAATGTGTTTGTTTAATTATCTATGGCTAACTGTAAAGATAGCAAAAAACAACCATGTTCATTCAAACTGTGTATCTTTCCCTATGCCACTGCTAAGCATGAACAGCACCTACCATTTTGAACAGCTGCAGAACTTGTGGATGGCCCAGGCATTGCTGCTTGCTCTTCCTCAATTATAATGCTTTCATGCATCACCTCATTTTCTGCCCTACCCTCATAAAAGTATTTGTGTTACAACTGCACAGTATGTAAAACAAAGACCATTGCTGATTAGAGAAAAAAAAACATTAACAATAAAAAGTTAATGGATACCTTTCCACACATGATGAAGCATGTACCTCGATGGAGTCAGCAGGAAACATATTTTTGCAGACAGGACATTCCTGCATGTCTGCTGTTGAGAGGTTACCGGTAAAAATAGTGTTATTTTCAAAAAACTGTTATTAAATACTACACAATATACTTGCAAAAGCAGATTATATTATATTATATTATATTATATTATACTTCTTACAGTCTCTCTCTTCAGGCTCACTGGTATCCACATTAGCCAGGTTGTCGTCACTGTCAACATCTATGACATTACAAGATTTGATGTGTTCTGTCAGGAGCGGAAGGGGAACTGCAACTTCACACTTTTGACATGCAGCTTTTGGCATGTTACTGAATGCTTCATCAGTCAATGGTAGGGGATTTGTACTCAGTTACTCTTGAATTGGGGTAATGAATAGATTTTTAGGCCCACGAGTTACAGACTTCAACATCATGCCTGTATAGCCAGTGTCATCGGGAGCCACAAGAGACAGCTGTCGGCTACCCCATCCACCTATAGAAAAGAGGAACTTTCAACAGTTTATTAGATAGATTACATCTAGAAGTTAAGTCAAAGCAACTAGACTTCTTGTCTGACAACAGACCAAGCTAAAGAAGTCACTTAAAGCAAAGTAAGTCATGTTTGTTTGTTTTTTACTTTTACAAATACAATTTCTACTTTGCAGTGGCTCGTTTGCAGGTAGGCATGCCCTTATAAAATAAAACAAATATGTAAAATATTTAAAAGTCTTATTTAAGTACCATAAAGTAACAGTGTTGTGCACTGCAAAATGTGAAGTTAACTGCTGCATATGTGCTTTTTTTTTGATGACAGAGCAGCACTAACACACAAACTTATGTTGGCCCACCTGAAGATTTGTATAGTAGCCATCCACCGGTAATTCTTCCCAATTTTGGGAATAAAACTTTGAGGGCATCACATAACTGTGACGAAAAAACTGTAATCTTCATCATAAAATCAGAAATAGCATAAATGACACAGCGTTACAAACTAGCAAATCATTGTAACTTCATAGCCTGAATACAATATACAATACAACTGGCCCAAATAACTAATTGCATGTTATCACCTCTTCATGTGTTGTGCTTTCATCTAGATGAGCAGTCCTATGGCCCAGTCCTGCACGCATATGGACTAATTGCTCCTGCTCTTTTGGGGTTTTTTCACATTGCTTTGGCAACAAATAGAAAGCCACATCCAATGGTTTAGGCCTCTTGGCAGGAACAGGACTTGCTGCGGGAAAACGTATTACAAACCAGCAGCGCAAAGATTATGTTAAACAGCTAAATGTTAATAGACTTTAATTAAGGTCTCCATATTTTGATTTCCAAAAAAGTGGACACTTAAGGTCTGCCTCACACAACGATTTACACAACGATTTTATACAAGTTATACAATAAAATAATATTCCTCAATAGGTAAAGACACAAATTCAGATAGGCTTTTTCAACATGCTTGATTATGCCTAAAATAATCTATTTTCAACTTTCAACAGTACAAACATAAAATAAAAACAAAAACCTATGGAATTAAATAATAATGCAATAGAAAATCAACCTATAGCTTAAATATGTTGACCTGTTAAGTGAGAACGAACTCGAATCTGGGCCACTGCATGAAGCCCTGGTGATACCGGCTCTATCAGGTGAGCTACCGGAGCGGCCCCACGTCACAGCATAGAGTCCTCAACCGACCGAGCTTGCCAGACCGAAACCGACCGGGGAGGTCCAAGACGTCGGGTCCGAGTATCAACACCCACGGTTCGGGCCGGTTAAATCAAAGAGGAGCTGATGAATGCAGCTTCTGGTAAGCAGGCTGGGCCAAATACAGGTAAAGCAAGGAGCGTAGGCCAGCTAATGGGAGGACTGGTGGGTATAGACTGGTTTGTTGCTTGTAGCCGTTTGTCAACAGCTGCCATCACTAACTTAGAGCAACCACGATATGCTGTCACCCAGTGCTTCCCAACAGAAAAAAAAAAAAAACTGCGTTTCACCATCTATCATCTCTGCCAGTCAGGCCCTCCACCTGCCGTCTCTCTCGCGTGCGGTCGCACCGCACGGACACACACACGCTCAAACAGGCCGCTAATAAACGGTAAATGCGCTATATCGCGGTAATTGTGGGAAACACTGTGTCACCAGTTAACATTATCACGGTTTAATGTACTGTCAGTCGTCATACTCGCTGCCTCAGAACCGAAAGTAGCCTAGCTCACATACCATTAGCTAGTTACTAACGCAGCTTTCACGAACGCCACCTCATTAAAAGTTCATTGTAGATATTGTTCAATAAATCCGGTTAATGTGCAACATGTCGAGTAATATCTATTACTAAATTTATTTTAAATTTTTAACACAAATGGCAAATAAAGTAAAAAGACTCACCGAAGCACCATCACCTGCGTTTGTGGTCATGGCCGGACTGGTCTGTACCACCCATAGTCCTACCTGGGTGGGTGTCACATGACCAGTGGAGCGTAACATGATTGGCTGGACGTTGGCTGAATTGAGACAGGGATCGATTGCTTCTCCCTGGTGACCCGGATGTTGAGTCTGGTTCTTTTTACACTGAATTTTTTGACGTTGAATTTTTTTAGACTGAATTTTTTGACGTTGAATTTTTTTACACTGAATTTTTTTGAGATGTTGATTTTTTTTACACTGAATTTATTTCAACAAAATAAAATTCAAACAAAAAATTCAGAGGCAAAAAAAAATTCAGTGCTAGAAATATGATGGGTTTTTAAAATTCAAAGTCTGATTTTGATGCTGAAAAATTTCAGTCTTAGAAATTCATATACAAACTCAGATGGCACAGAAATGCTTCCATATGCGCCAGTCTGACACTTGCATTCAGTTGGGACAGTGTCACTGAAGTAGATATTTTGATGAGTGCTGTCACTTCTACTTGTTTTTTAAAGTAATGGTATTTTTACTTGAGTACAGTTTTTCTTACTCTGCCAGATTTGTCTCAGTTATCATAAATGAGCTGCAAATGTATTTAAAATACGCTGTTGAACTCAAGAGATATAACCGTAAACAGTGGCATGCACAGGTAGACACTAGGTGGTGCTAAAGCACCTGCCCTTTGCCCTCTGGACCAAGCAAGTGCCCTTTTGAAAGTTTTTTTTTTTTTTTGTGTATGTGGCCCATGCTGACATGATCATCTATAAATGCTCGGCGATTAAAAGCGTGTGATAATAATGCCCCAATTAATATTCCCTCCACCCCCACCCCACACGCACTCACCTCTCTTCCCTGGTCAACGTGAATGCGCAGAGCGGACACAAACGGAGGCGCGTTGTAGCAGCAGACAGTGCACAGCTGCACCCCCACCCCCACCCCCCCACCAGCCAGGTAACACATAAATGAATCAAGTCGAGTGTATTGTTTGCCCCCTCTTGTGCCCTCTGTTGCCAAGCTATAACTTGCATTTATTTGTCTCTGTTGTGAAGTAGCCTGTCATACAGCGCCACGCAGCCTAATAGATATGACGTGATGACCACTGGTAGAGTTCGTCATTGGTACAGCATGTGAATCTATCAGTATACTTAAGCTGAATATTTAGTAGGCTATTGTGTAGGTTTACATTAGGCTACATAATTAACACTTGCAGTAATTTATTTGCTAAATGACAAACAGGCAATTGCCTGCAGAAAAAGTAGCCTTGTGCCTTGTTGTAATGTAACCAAGCAGTCTTATTCATACTGTTGGTCTCTTTTTATTTACCAATTGCAACATAATGCCTAGAAAGGAGAGGATAAGACTTTAAAATGACACTTTGTACACTTCTTTTGTTCTGATGGGGGAAAAAAGTACACTGATCTATCATTGTAGCTGCCTAACTTGCTAAAAACCTCTCCATGTGTGTTTATTCCAGAGACATAAAACAACAGTGATTGACTGATCAGTGCTATAGTGTGAAACTGTACCAGTTCTAAGGTCAAGTAATTTTATTAACATATTGACATAAATAAATATGCAATTACATTCAACATGTGCCTGTCATGTTTATTTATTTATTTTTAAATCTCACACTGCTATAATAAGGCAGCCGGCAGTTCCACATGCCGCACAAAGTGCCCTCGTTTTTCACTGAGCACCTGCCCCCCAAAATGTCTGTGCACGCCACTGACCGTAAACAATAGAAATTTTCGTAAAGTGGGTCTGGTGTTAGGAATGTAGTGGACCAGCATGGATCGAGCTGTGACAAAAAAAAAAAAAAGTGTGTATATTAGACCAAGTGAACAACTTTTAATTCCTTAAGGCTGTTTACTGTGTGTGTGTGTGTGTGTGTGTGTGTGTGTGTGTGTGTGTGTGTGTGTGTGTGTGTGTGAACTTTGGAATTCATCTTTTATTTGCATAACGCCTTAAGGTCTGCCATAGACATTAATTACTGTGATCTGTCGCGCCCCTTTCTCTCTGTCATCATCTCTTTTCTCTCCCTCTCTATCTGCCTTCCTCTCAGCTTAAGCACTTTTCCTCCTTAGCTAAAGGTCAGTGTTAATCACTGGCTGCAATAAAAGACATATTTTTCTTATGAGAGTCCTGTTGTACTCTGTTTCCAATTAGCTCTGGCTTAAAAATACAGCTTCTTAGCATGGCCAGGGGATGAGAGCATCCCCTCACACACACACACACACACACACACACAAACACACTGCTCTATTCGCCCTCTCTCACCAAACTTCCATTTACTCCCAGCGGAGGCAGAGGATAAAAATACCTCATTTTGAAGGAGCAGCCCCAGTGCTGGTGGCTACTCACACTGAAACTCATTTGTTCTACTGGAAACAAGACAGTCGAGGCTGGTATTCAATCAAAGCCACTAAAAACAAGTCAAAAGGCCATCCGTCATCCTCTACAAGTATGGATTAACTGCACCCAGAAGAAAATATCTCCACCATGAGGTCATTTATAGTATATTGTCTTACACTGAGTTTAAGCCTCTGCACTGTTCTCTAACTTGCACAGAGAAACACATATCACAACTGAAACAAAGTCTGAGGTCAGGTCCATGAATACAACACAAGGTGATGATACCTCAGGGTTTTATGGAAACACTGCCTGTGCAATTCCTCACTTGTCTACTCAATGTGAGACTTTCTATTCAATTTGCTTTTAATGGCTTTGCTAACTCTCTTTCTGAAGTTACCCAAGTTTAGCAGATCTCTCTGCGTTTCCCCAGAGCAGCCCCCTATTCTTACAACAAGGTGTCAGAGGGAGAAGAAAGGGGTCCCAAACCCCTCCATCAGTGATTTTAATTAACAACCCCATTTTAATCAAACATTGATTATCTGCTAATTAGCCCCTGATAGCTCCCAGATGTGAGTGGGAGTCAGTACTGGGAGTGACAGCCGGGGCGGGGGGGGGGGGCAATGATGAAAGATCTGTGGCACAACCAAATTGTGTTGCAGATCCCTCCAGGGCTGAATGTTTTGTGATTATTTTTTGGATTATAAATGATGCCTTCACGTCGCATTCATCCTAATTGACGATGCTTTGATAGCTCCTGGATGACGGACGCTTGGAAAATTGAGTGCAAGTGTGCGTTCTCATCAAATTTAGTCAATTTTCTGCCACAGCAAAGCAATAAATATATCTCTTAAAAGTGGGAGAGTTGCTGGCTGGTAAATGAAAGCGAGCGTTGATAATAAGAGAGCTGGCTTTTCGGGGGCGGGGGGAATGTGCTCTAAGTGAGGTTTCTGTCAGGGACCTTACCATTAGATCCTCCTCAAGTCGACACCAACTCGCAGTCTGACTCTCAGCTGAGTAATTGTCTCAGCAGTTGAGTGAATATATGAACACTCACTCTCCAGAATAGTGCGTATCAAAAGATCATTACTTGTTCCTAGACTGCCCTCAAGTCAGCTACTTTTAATAAGAAACAGGATACACAAAACACATGCTGACTTGATTGCAGGGGAGGGTAGTAGTAACGCATTACAAGTAATGCACATACAGTGAAATGCAAAATTTTGGGCACCCCTAGTCAAAAATGTGTTTGCTGTGAATAGTTAAGTGATAGGAAGAAGGAATGAAGCTAAAGATGAAACATGCCTCTCAACATTTTATGCAACATTACTGTATTATTTATTTGTACAATTTTAGAGTGAAAAATGGAAAGGAGCACCATGCAAAAGTCTGGGCACCCCAAGACATTTGAGCTCTCAGACAACTTTACCTGGGTCTCAGACCTTGATTAGCTTTTTAGGACTCTGGCTTGTTCACAGTTATCGTTAGGAAAGGACAGGTGATGCAAATTCCAGTCTGGGCTCCTCTAAGCATCTGCTAGCACTCTGAAAACAAAAATAACTGATGCACACACAGCAGTAGAAGGTTATAATTATTATTATTAATTCTGGAAGCTATTTCTTCAGTTGTAATGTAATTAAGGAATGGCAGTTAACAGGAACTGCGGAGATAAAGTTGAGGTCTAGAAGACCAAGGACACTTTCAGAGAGAGCTGCTCGTAAGATTGTTAGAAAGGCAAGGTTTGACTGCAAAATACCTGCAGAATGATTTAGCAGACTCTGGAGTGGTGGTGCACTGTTCTACTGTGCAGTGACACCTGTACAAATATGATCTTCATGGAAGAGTCAGAAAGAGAAGAAGAGAAGAAAACCTTTCCTACGTCCTCACCAAAAAAATTCAGCATCAGAAGTTTGCAAAGGAACATCTAAACAAGCCTGATGCTTTTTGGAAGTCAAGACCTGTGGACTGATGAAGTTAAAATAGAACTTTTTGGATGCAAGGAGCAAAGGTATGTTTGAAAAAAAAGGATGCAGAATTTCATGTAAAGAACACCTGTCCAACTGTTAAACATAGGGGTGGATCAATCATGCTTTGGGCTTGTGTTGCAGTCAGTGGCACAGAGAACATTTCAGATAGAGGACAGAATGGATTCAGTTAAATTCTAGCAAATTCTGGAAGCATCTGTAAAAAAGCTTTGCCATGGCCCTCACAGTCCCCTGAACTAAACATCATGAAAAATCTATGGATAGACCTAAAAAGAGCAGTGCATGCAAGACAATCCAAGAATCTTACAGAACTAGAAGCCTTTTGTAGGAAGAATGGGTGAAACCAAGATTTGAAAGACTCATAGCTGGATACAAAAAGTGTTTAGATGCTGTGATACTTGTGAAAGGGGGCGCTACTAAGTACTGACCATGCAGGGTGCCCAAACTTTTGCTTCAGACCCTTTTCCTTTTGTTATTTTAAAAGTGTAAAGACTGAAATTAAAAAAAGGGTAATCTTGCTTAAATTTATTGAAGAAATGTGTCATCTTTAACTCATGCCTTTTGGAAATCAGGTCATCTTTTACTTGCTTAGCCACTCACATTAAACCAAACTGCCCCAAACTTTTGCATGCCACCATAATTAAAAATCATTTTTGTCCCTGGCAACTTGCTGCCTTTCACTCTATAACAGCTGCATCTTGTCCATTTGTAACATCAGGTGGCAGGGCCGTTTCTAACTTTTTTGGGACCCTATGCAAAATCTTGTTTGGCCCCCCTATAAATCATGAATATACAACAAATCTGCGGTGGCTGTGGCTGAGAAGTAGAGCAAGTCATTCACCAATCAGAAGATCAACAGTTTGATCCCCGGCTCCTCCAGTCCGCATGTCAAAGTGTCCTTAAGTGAGATACTGAACCCCAAATTGCTCCGGATTGGCTGTTCCATCGGTGTGTGAGTGTGTTAAAAACTGAGGAGCAGGTGGCACTTTGTATGGTATGGTAGAGCTTTGAGTGGTCAGATGACTAGGTGCTATACAAGTGCAGGTCCATTAAACATTAACCATGTTACATATTCATCTGAGACCGATTGATACATTTCAACAAATAAAGAATGTATTTTTTATTTAACTTATCTGCATTGTTAATATTAAAATCAAAACAAAGTCTGTCACTGGCCACTGTCAAAAAGACACTTGTTCGCCACACAGGTCGTCGCTCCGTCAAAAGTTATTTGCCACCTGGCATTACAGCTTTTCTGGGGGAAACCCTGCAATCCCTGGCCACATGTGGCCATGCTTTTTATACCAAAAAAGACAGCAGGTACATGATGAAGTGCTGCTGTCTCTCCTGAAAAACACTTATCTTAATGCATGAAAACTCCGCAACCACATTGAAGTTTGCACATAAGATAAGATAAGATAAGATAAGATAAGATAAGATAAGATAAGATAAGATAAGATAAGATAAGATACACCTTTATTAATCCCACAATTGAGAAATTCCAGTGTTGCAGCAGTCAAGAAGAAAAAGTCAGATAATTTTTTTTTTTTTTTTAATTAGGCATACAAAAGATACAAAAATACAAGAAACAGCAATAAATAATAATAATTACTATAAACAGTGGCATAAAAAGAGCATATTTAGTGCAAAAATATGACTATGTGCAAAAGACAACAACAAGGGCGGACAGTAATGCAGTGTAAAAAATGTTAATGAATGAATGTTGCTGGGTGACTTGTATAGTGTAAAGTGACAACAAGTGATACTGTAGGTGAAATGCAGTTAGCTAGCTTATGTTAGCCAAGGGCCCCAGGGCTGGGTTATTAAAGACCGCAGTACTGATAAGCTCCGACATTCTGCTATCAGTATTGATGAAATTCAGAAGATATATTTCTTGTTCATTAAGGTTACATTAACGTAATCTTGTACAGTTTTTATTTCTCCAATACTGTTTCTAATTTTCAATAAGATTAAGACACTGATGCATTTTTGCTGTTCAATCCAGAGGATAGCTCTCTGTGTTGGAGCCTGAAAGCCTGCTGCATGTGCGCGGGACAGGGCAGGGTCAGCTATGCCACTCGGTGTCTCATGTGCACACAGAGGCCCTTCTCTCAGTGACAATGGCAGAGAATGCTCCAAAGTATGGTTATACTTCACAACAGTTGATGCCGACACTGTTTGTTGCCAGTTCAACAACTCCTGTGCATGCAAAGGCAGAAACACGGGAATCTTGGAAAACATCTAACAAAGGTACATCACATACAGGCAGAGAAATGCACAATTTTTGACCACCTAGCTTGTAGTTCATCTCCTGTTACCCCACCCATCTCAGGTATGCTATAATCTAGTAATTTATTCAGGTTTCTGAGGTTTTTACCATTTTTTCCCTGTTAAAGGGTTGAGGGGAGTTTTTCCTTATCCACTGTGAGGGTCCAAAGACAGAGGGATGTCGTATGCTGTAAAGCCCTCTGAGGCAAATTTTGGCTTGTGCTTGGGCTTTATGAATGAAATTGAATATTAAAAATTAAATTCTAAACAACGCCATCACACAATGTTAATTTATATACTGTACTGCTTTGTTTCATTTTGTTCGCTTAAAGAAACCCAAAAGAACTGATAAGAGTACCGTTAAAGTACTGGATCAATAAGCATCTGTAAGATCAAAAGGGATTATTAATTAACTGACAAAAGTTTTATCAACAAGTGCTGTTTTTTATTATTATTCACTGGCCTGCACACCCTAAAAATATATTAAAATCGAAAGTAACTTTGTTGTACTTTGTTACTTTTACTACTTGATTTTTTTTGTGCATTGTACTTTTACTTGAGTATAGATTTTCAGTACTCTACCCACCACTGCTTGATTGCAGAATTACCTTCCAGAGATTAGAGTGCACCTTGTGGAACTAAAGTGCTTCTGAAAAAAAGGAATAATCATTGCTGTGTTGGTTTCATTTATTCCATGTGACTTCTCGTGCACTGTTAAAACAGACAAATTCAATACCTGTATTCAGCAGTGACAACATGCTAAAAGCTGCGGTGATTAGCAGCCTAGTGTTACATGAATTATATGGTGCTCATGCAAATGGCAGCACATCAAATAAAGTTAGTAAATAAATGCACAACCATCACAAAGGCCCAAACCATGGATAATGAATACTGTCATCTGCCTTTCAATTAGTTCTGTGTTCTTTGAATCAACCCTGCGCCTGTGTGTGTGTGTGTGTGTGTGTGTGTGTGTGTGTGTGTGTGTGTGTGTGTGTCCCTTTAAACATTGAATGGGCCTGCAGCATTAACTGCGAAGATCAATAATTATACATGTATTATCATGACAACCACCCATGGATCAGCCCTTTCTTGCCTTCACTTTCCCTCTCTTGCACTTTGAGTCACACAGGCACAGTGTGTGTGTGTGTGTGTGTGTGTGTGTGTGTGTGTGTGTGTGTGTGTGTGTGTGTGTTCTCTCTCACTGTGTGTTTCAGTATTTACAGGGTTACAGGGTTGTATTCACTACTGTTAGCTGCTCTCTCCACCTAAGAGAAGACAAGTGTACAAAGAGAACACTGATGCCTCAAAGCAGGGCAAAGACATTAATCAATATAGGATTTGTATGAATGTATGTCTAGTTTATGCCAGAGGAAGCAAAAATGCATGTCAGAATTAAAGAATACAGGTATTTGCTGAGATCTAGGACTGTGGTTACATCAGAATCTAACAGAGCAGTTAGAATAAATAAATGGCATAAATGTTGGCATTGTACTGTTCTGCAAACCACAGATAAGTTACATTTGCACATTATTATGTAGCAGGCACGTCGAAACTTTACATCACAACAACGCTGTGGTCAGTGTGTGGTTAGTTTTAGGCACAATAACAACTTTGTTATGGTGGGGGGAAGAAATCATGGTTTGGTATAAAATACCATGTTTTGGGAGCAGACTCCCAGCAGGAAACAGCAATGTCTCTGTAAAAAAAAAAACAATTGCTTTTTGTGGTACTAGCTCATGTTTGGTGCCTAAAACGTCACAGCAATAATTTTCTAAAACAGAACTGTTTTTGTAGTTTGTTGGTCTTTGTGACAACCCCTCTCTCTTTGGTGGTTGTTCCTGTGGTGTATTTTTTTGCTGCTCCTTTGCAGGAGGTGGACCGGCGTGCAGAGGTGTGGCTGGAGGATGAGCCACACCTGTATCCAGTTTCCTGATTAAGCCACAGACTCTATATAGAGGGCTGGATGTATCAGTTCCGGTCCCTCTCTGCTCCTTATAGGGTTTTTGGGTTGTTTTGTTATGTTAGTTTGATTTGGTTTTTTTTTCCTCACACTCACCTGCACCATACATTCATGCCAACCAAGCACTCCCTACATCACTGATAATACTGATTCAACACTTTTCACCTTATTTTGTAGTAATGTTTAAAATTGGTTAAATCAATTTATTTTACTTTAACCAGAATTACTTGTGTGGTCTCCCTTGTTTGTCTGAACTTGGAGCCAGTTCACGACAGTCTTGAACAGTGGTCTGTAGCTTGGCAGACGTCCTTGGTGCCACACCATCCACCATCCCCTACACCTTCCAGTAATGAAGCCAGCACATATACTACATCACTTTAAAAAATGTTGATATATGATATGTATGAAACCTGCAAATGTAACATATGTGATCTGCAAAAAACATACACTGCCACCATTTTCTTCTGGTGACTGGGCTGTGGATTGAATACAAATCCCCAGTTTAGCCATATATGGTCACTTATTTACTGGTAAATAAGTAAGTTATGGTTAGTGCACTAAGAAATGTTGGTTATAATCCCTCAAGGCCTTGAATAATATATGATGCAACTACACCAGGAAGTTGAGCTGCAAAATCTAATTGGACGTTTACAACAGACTCATTGGATAATTATTTTTACTTTTGCCCTCATTTTCCCTCCAAAAATGTCTGTCATCTTGTACTTATGAGATATTATCTGGTAAAACTCCATCTTGAGAGTGAGAAAGCTGTGCAGAATAAAGCGCTTAGTGCATAATACAAAGGGCACTGAAAGTTCAGCCACGTGCTTCATAAACAAAAGCTTTTACTATCTCAGTTAACTAACTACAGATGTCCACTGTAAAACATAATGTGACTGTGCAATGGCACAGACAGTATTCTATTTCATACACTGCCTGCTCTCGAGGTCTAGGTTCAGGGCATAGGAGACAATCTTGTACATAGGAGAAAATAACGTAGGAGATAATATCTTGTATGAAGGAGACAATATCTCGTACATAGGACACAATATCTTGTACATAGTAGATACTATCTTGCACGTAGGAGATAATAAGGAGATACTATCTCGTATGTAGCTTTTTACATATTATGTGTTTGTCCTGTTCTTGTGTTGCTGTCCGCTGCAACTAGTTCCAGTGTGAACACTTCAGCTGTCTAGATCATCAACTACATGTATGAGATTCTGCTTTTGGTTATTTTATTTATTTATTTATTTATTTATTTTTTTGTATTCTTATGTTGTGTATCTGCTCTGACTTTCCTCACAGAAACTAAAAGAATCCCCATCTAGTTAAACTCAAAGGCCTCTCTTTCCACTAAATACAACACTCTCTGTCTGTTTTCACCAGAACAGACTCATTAAAATAAGAAGCCAAAGTGTAGTTACCATGTTGACACTATAATGATGTCAAATACATGCAACCATTCCGCACTTTTTAAGTAGAGGGACAACTCTGGAATTAGATTATGTGCCACAGCACATAGCAAATGGCCCACATTTCAATGATCAGGCCTATTTCATAGGGCCCAAGCACTGAATGGTGCGAGGATCCTGTTAAAATGCCACAAATTATGATTACTTTGCGCAGTTAATTATTACAATTAATTAATTAATAATTACTGTCGACAGGAAGTCAGAAAATTTACATGAAATGAAATTTACATGGTGTGGTCTACATATGATATGCAGCAAAAGAATGTTTAAAGTGGTACAAAATTTGCAATAGGTCATCTCCAGTGCAAGCATTCCACGCAGTACTTACGATTTAACTCCTACATGCAGTGTCTAATGTCCACTGAAATGGACAGCCAAGTCACCCGGCGTCCTGATGTGTGTTAAGGTACGATTGCTTATTCATCACTGCTTGTAGGTTTCATATTTTCTTTATTTCGTAGCAAAAACATTCTATATTAACTATGTACTCCATCATGAATTACAGTCCCACATTTAAAAAATGCTTTTCTCCCAGCTTGTCTCCTATTCTTACAATGTGATTTTAAACAAAAATATTTGCCTTTTATATTCAAGTCACTGTATTTATTAGACTGAATAGGTCCAGTGCTGTTAAAATGATCATTTCATAAAGCCCACCATGACTGAAAGCAGGTTGACATCTAACAACATAGCAAATAGGCATTCCATCTAACATAAAATCAGTGTTTTTGTAGCCTAATAATAGTTATTTCTCCCTCATGTGCATCCCGCATTGTCACATCTGCTGTCCTGCAACAAAATAACACTGAGGTGGTCACCCTGGTTTTGAGTTTGCTGTGGGTCAGAGCTCAGGCTCTGCCTTTTTTGTTTGTCTGAAAGGAAAGACTGAGAGGTAGGAGATGGAGACAGAGAGGAGAAGGGGAAAATCAGCAGAGAGCGAGGCACTCAAAGTGGGGAATCACATCACTAACTTGTATCGATCCGTGTTCCTACACAGTGTTTGGTGAGAAAAGATAGAGTAGGGAGTTAATGAGTGTTTGAAAGAGTGGAAGAGGCAAAAAGAGAGACGAGGTGTGTGTGTGTGTGTGTGTGTGTGTGTGTGTGTGTGTGTGTGTGTGTGTGTGTGTGTGTGTGTGTGACTAAGTCGGGGACGTGTGTGTGTGGACACACTGTGCGTCCATCGGTGTATGAGGGAAGTGAGCACGAATCAAAGATGACTGGACTAAACTTCAGTTAAATGAAGTACATTTCAGCTGAATAAGTGGAATTGATCTACTCATATTTACTGCAGGGGAATACAGTATACTTTATATAAACCAAGATTTTAATATCTTTAATGCCTCTCAAAGGCTATTGTGACTGCTAATAAAAATATACTGCAAACCAATAGAGCAATATCTCTTTTTTTCTCAGTGTATGTGTCTCTCTCACACACACACCTACCTATACCATACACTCCTGTCCCCTCTCTGTAGGTTAATTTCTCCCAGGGATCAGCGGTGATTATGGGCCCAGTGGTGTGAGGCGCCGCATTGAGATGGCCAACGGAAAGATCGATTTCTGTTTTTACCAACTTAATTCAATGCAGGCTATTTAAACTGGCAGGGCAGGGAGAAATTAGATTGTATTTGCTGGGTATGGATTTTTGCCTTGTGAAAGCAGCAAGAGCAAAAGAGGATGGGAGGGAGGCGGGGAGTGGGGGGATGACTTTACAAGGCCCAACTCCCATTTCGGCGCTCCACACACGTACCCGGGTAATCAGAGAGAATTACCTTCTATTGATTATTCAATATTTTCCCAGATCATGTTGTTTTCATCTCTACTAGAAGTCTTAACAGGTTACTGATACTCACTGATGGAGAAGAGAGTTGGTGGGGGGCGGGGGGAGAGCTTGGACTGGGTAATGTGTTAGAATCAGTCCCTTTTACGACTCTGCACATGCAAAGACACACACACACACACACACCCACCAGTGTCATGTAATAAAGACAGGAAATGAGTTGTTTGCATTTTAGTCTTAGCACAGTGAGACATAAGAACAATAAATGGCTCAACCAATACTAACCTTATATTAAGATTCATGGAAGGACCTTTCAGGGTTCCCTGTCTGAGGTATAATAGAGCTTCCACAGTTAGTTAATCATCATGTGTATCAGTCTGTAAAACTGCCAACAAAACCTCATTGTTTCTTAAGATTCTTAAGCGTATACTTGTGCATCAGCTCTGTGCAGAGCCTACGCTCGTGACCTACGCTGCTGTGAGCATTTCTACTTGTGGTGGTGTGCCTGTGTCACTCTGCAGTTACACCTTCAAAACACTAGTCGGCGGTGGGGTTTCTGTGAAGTGCTGTAAAGTTGAGCTGATTCAAAACACACCCAAAACGCACATAAAACGTGACTTAATAGACATTTTCAAACACAAGTATGCAAATCGGCTTTATTATAATGCACAGGATTCACAGACAAAACACTTGTCTTTTGCTGAAAACATTTTCCCCACAAATACAACATGCTTATGTTATTAGCACAAGCCTATAGTATTTTACATTGTATAAATTAGCCTAGTGGCTAGCAGAGTTTTCCTCTACTTATAGGAAGCCAGGAACAACAGCAACATTTAACAAAATTCATCTCCTTTACAACTTACAAGGCAGAACAACTGTCTTACACTAAACACGTTTTCCAAATACAACATGCTAATGTTATTAGCACAAGCCTATGACAATTTGCATTGTATAAATTAGCCTGATGACTGGCGGAGATTTCCTCTTTACATATGAGGCCAGGATATATCACACACACAGGACTTGTGTGGCTGTATTGTCTTCACAATTTATTGTTTCTTGTCTGTGAAATAAAAGTAAAGAAAAGCTTTGTTTTCATGGAAGAAAATGGAAGTCTGTGTTGCCACAATGTGTGGTTACATTTCTTGGGAGGTGCACTTCAGGCAACGGCGTAAGCTCTCCGCCAGTAGTAATTCTGTATGACGTAGCCTATTAACTGTAAATTCTGTATTCATTTACTTACTGTTTAATATTTTCTAAGGCAAGTTATGGTGTTTTAAGACATTTTAAGCGTTTTACTACTGTTATTGCAGCTGTTGTTTTCCACCAGTGTCCCTGGATGGTATGGTTAATCATAGAGAGACCAAAATGAGAGTTAAAGAGTTAAAACTTTTTTAAACAGTTCAACACAGTGAACTTTTTATTATCAAAGCCACTTAACCAAATTTGTGTTTTGTAATGTTGGGCTAAATAAGTAAAACTGACTTGATGTCAAGATTTACTACAGTAAATCTTCAAATATTAGCCGGGGCTATTATTTGCTTAAATTAGTGAACTAAACAGGTTTATATTTGGGACAGGCATCTATATGGGACAGACCTTTATTCTCTTTCACACAAAACTGTTACTCAGCAAAGATGGGAAATACAATTAAACTTTGTATTAACCAGTATGAAAATCACTTGTATAAATTAGGCCTCAAATAAAATCAATTGTGAATCATTAATTTGGTCCAACTCCAATAAACAGTGCATTAGGAAAAGAGAGTTATTACACTCGTTTCACAGAATGCGAGGGTTATGGCACCCAGCATACCGATACAACACCACTATATCCTGTTAAACCAAAACTCACTTTGATTAATTTTAATTAAAAACTCTTTTGACTCTTTAGATCAGTGGATCCTCACGGACTAACAGAATATAAATACCTTAGCAGGTAACTGAGGAATGAGCACATATTATAACTTTATGACAACTACAGACGAAAGGAGTCATTACTTTTCTTTTGGTCTCTCTTGTTTACCTTGCCAGAAAATCTAAATGAATTATTCTTTGGTGCTTAAGCTAATTAACATTAGCTCAAGTGGGTAGCCAGCAACCTGATTTTCTACATCCAAGAATTTCTATAAAACATGAACCACTTGGCAACTGGACCAGTCGTCTAATTGAGACAAAAATGTTAAAATGTGTAGCCACACCAGGCTATAAAAGGGATTGGGAATTTAATTGGGACTAAGCTTTTAAGTTTTTCGGTATGCAGAAATTCTCAGCTACTGTTTGCAAACAGAATCGCCAGTAAGAGTAAAGGTCAAACCCAGCTTAGTGTGCTTCGCATTTTGTCGCATTGTATTTGCGTTTGTCTGCCAATGTGTCCATAATTTTGGCAGCTTCCTCTTAGATGTGTGCTCTGGCACCTGGTCGCTACCTTACACATTTTCATCCCAAATCGTCAATGCCGTGTGGTCAGTGGACTTTCATGTCTACATGTGACGTGCTGGGTATCCTCCTGCATCTGTTGCTGATGTTCTGGGACACCGTGTCAATTTACACCTGTAACATGCATTGCGTCTTTTCAAAATACACTTCTGTTTGTCACAGGAGGTGTACAGTTTCTGTTTATTAGATGCATACAGATCTTTTTCAACATAAACTTACAATGTTATTTCCTTGTGCAACAAAAGGAATACTTTGCACATCTATTTCCAAACAGGTGTGTAGGAAAGGGACCAGCAGAACACAACTTGCAGAAATGCACAATGTCTAACTTGCAAAAATAATAATTAACTAGGAGTGGCTGTGAATTTGCAATCAGTCACATTACCCACATGCAGTAAAAACACATGAATACCAACTTTATGTGACAATCTACAATATTATACATAGAGATAGAGACATAAAGAAGTATAAAACTACATTTAAATTTGTTCTATTTTTTAATGCGTTATGTTTTCTGTAATCAATGTATCAAAATTAACGTGTTTAAGTCCCAGCCCTAATATATATATATATATATATATATATATATATATATATATATATATATATATAAACATACACATATATACATATACATACATATAAATATATATACACACAAATATACATATATATATATATGTTGGGATTCACTGGACCACAGATGATTTGTCATTTGTTAAATCTAAACTGGACATGTGAAGGCTTTTCCTCCTGAGATGGAGAGACCTCATGTTCTATGTTCTTCAACAAAGACAGTTATCTGACACCCATATCAGCAGGATGCCCACCTCACACCTTTTTGAGAGACAAGTCTCAAAACGTGATTGGTCAGTACTTTTACAGTGTCATGTGACTCTGTGATGTCACCAGGCACACTGTAGAAGTTCTTCTCCCTTCACAACAGTCTCTCTCTTGCTCTTGGACTGCCAAGCCGCTTACACCTCTTTCCTTCTGGGCCCTGGACCAGCCCAGATGTGCTCTTCGTCCTGAACCATCAAGGGGGAACAATTGCTCTACAGGCTTTTGTTCCTTTTCTAAGACTCTCATTACCTCGCTCAAAAGCAGGAGCATAACTGAAACCAGAGAAGTTAGAAGGGCAAACGCAAGGTTTGCAGCTAACCTCCCAGCAATAAGGAGAATCAAGTTGAGTTAGCACCCCAGCGTCTAACTCTGCAAGGACCCCGAGCGACCGGCTTCCTTGGATCTGCACCTTTGGAACAAGGACACAACAAAGACTGCTTCAAGAGCCACAGCTCTTTCCAGCCTTCTTCGCCGGCTAACAAGAACAGCACGCCTCAGACCAACTCTTCCCTCAATCCATTCAGGATTTGGCAACGTAACAACTGAGCATAGCTTTATCACAGCTGTACAGGCTAAGCAAGACTGTTTAACTTGTTGTATGTGATTTAATGCTGTTTATTGAGTTATTGTTGTGATTGTCTGCAATTAGGTTATTGATTAGTTGGTTTTACCAAAGTGAAGTCATGTTTAGTTTGCTAATGCTGTTCACAGACGTCTTGCATGCAACTAAACATCTGCACTAATCCAGACCCTTTGCAACACAAATCGCACTCACGTAGACTCACTGACAAATTGGCTTTCAACAGAGCTACACCCAAACAGGCAGCTCAAAGTTCCCGCTTCTTTTCTTTTGTCTTTGTCCTGACCACACAGTCAGACAAACGCCTCCCCCAATCTGAAGCCAGCTTTGATTCGGCCATCTTGTAGTTCTCTGTTGTCAGCCATTTTGTTTTGTAGGCCAAACGGCCCTTTGATTACCACACCCGCCTTTGTCTTTCTCTCTCTCTGCCCAACATTATTGTTGACCCCAACATTTATGTTGCCCCTTGATGAGGCCTAAAATTGTAGATTCCCTACATTTATGGTGCCGCCGTGTGAAGCCTATTAATGTAGATTCCCTACATTAATGGTGCTGCTGTGTGAAGCCTATAAGCGTGGATTCCCAACATTAATGGTGCCGCCATACAAAGCCTGTAAGTGTGGATTCCCTACATTAATGGTGCCGCCGTGTGAAGCCCATTAATGTGGATTCCCCACATATATATATATATATATATATATATATATGTATATGTTAAATATATTGAAAAATATAACACATTTAAATGTAGTTCAGTCAGGAACACTTTTGTCAAAGAAAACTTTATTTCCATTTGCAGTATTATATTTGGCGGTATGGCTCTGTTCCGGGGCCCCTCTGCCTCTCTTAAAGCCTATGCAGAAGACTCTTCCACACGCCTACGTGGAATGCATAAGGCAGAGAGAGCACACCTCTCCGCCCTTCTGCATGCCTACGTGGAAAGCCTTCCACACGCCTGTGTGAAAGTCATAAGGCAGAGAGCACACCTCTCTGCCCTTCCACATGCAAATGAGGAAGCCTGAGGCAGAGAGACAAACCTCCCTGCCCTTCCATGCACCTACATGGAAAGCCTAAGGCAGGGAGAGCAGCAGCAAAGACCCCCCGGGAACAGAACAGAGCAACATCAATGACAAACAGAAATTACATTGATAAGTCAGACACAGCATGAAAAGGAGGAGCTGGGGTGGAGGCGGGTTGCAAAGCGGCTTGCAGAGGAAGCAGCAACAGTAGGCAGGCCAGAGCAGTTTAAATAGGGCATCCTGAATGAGATTCACCAATTGGTTGCATAGAAAGGAATCATGTGATCTATCAGCTGACTCCCTTACATCAATCAGCTGCTCCATCAGTTGATTGGGCTGTTTGAGATCAGCTGATGTAGCTGGGATGTGAGCTGAGCTTGACACTGTGTCCTGCCTGAACTAACGCTATGCTCAATTTTTATATCTTAAAGACCATGGCTTAAACACATCCCATTTCCGCCCAAAAGTATTTAAGCACACCTAATGCAATCTCTTTGTCTTCAACACATTTCTAACACCAACTGTCAGTGTGCTTCACGTGTCACTACAGGCTTAACTCAATCTAAAAGTAAGACAAACGCTAGTTTTTATCGTATCAAATCATCAACTCACCACGGATCCAGAGCTGCAGAACAATCCATCTGATCCAGACAAAATCCACCCAAAAGTGATTATCCTCCAGTCCTGCAGCAATCAGACTACAGACAGACTTCCAGGCAGAGCTGCAAGCATTCCAAGGCTTCCATACCTTGGCCTCGCCAGCTCCTCCATTCCATCTTAGTGATGGGATATTCGATTCCTTTTACTGACTCAAGTTTGTATGGGTCACTCACTAGTGAATGAGCAACTCGAGTCACTTGAGTCAGTCACCCTGAGTGTGCACCGTGGAATGCACAAACAAGTTCCAGCCACTCCCAGTCCCCATTTCATTGTGAAAAAAGACCGAAAGACCAAGAATTCTCAGAGGCAAAACATTTTTCTCTCTCTCTAACTCACACATAATGAACTTATCATGCAAAATAAATGCAAATAACCAACACAGTAGTACAAAATGACAATAAATTAAGATTCAAAATTCTAATAAAATGTATGAAATTGTGCAAAATTAACCCTCTCTTCTTCAAAATGAAGCCTCTTCACAAATAAAAAAAAAAGAATTTAAATAGCCTAAGCAATAGTGCAAAATTACAATAATCTAACATTTAACAGTGCACCATTAGAATAAAATAACTACAGTGCTCAACGTAAATGTACACCCCCTTTGAAAAGTAACATTTTAAACAATATCTCAATGAACACAAAAACAATTTCCAAAATTTCCAAGACCAAGTTTAATATACATCTGTTTAACTTATACCATGAAAGTAAGGTTAATAATATAAATTAGATTTCTTTTTTCAGTTTTACTCAAATAAGGGTGATGCAAAAATGAGTACACCCCACAACAAAAACTACTACATCTAGTACTTTGTATGGCCTCCATGATTTTTAATGACAGCACCAAGTCTTCTAGGCATGGAATGAACAAGTCGGCAACATTTTGTTACATCAGTCTTTTTCCATTCTTCAAGAATGACTTCTTTTAGAGACTGGATGCTGGATGGAGAGTGATGCTCAACTTGTCTCTTCAGAATTCCCCATAGGTGTTCAATTGGGTTCAGATCAGGAGACATACTTGGCCACTGAATCACTTTCACCTTGTTCTCCTTCAGAAATCCAACAGTGGCCTTAGATGTGTGCTTAGGATCATTGTCATGTTGGAAAAGTGCACGACGACCAAGGGCGCAGAGTGATGGCAGCATCTTCTCTTTCAGTATAGAGCAATACATCTGTGAATTCATGATGCCATGAATGAAATGCAGCTTCCCGACACCAGCAGTACTCATGCAACCCCACATAAGGACACTGCCACCACCATGTTTCACTGTGGGCACCATGCATTTTAAAGATAAGATAAGATATCCTTTATTAGTCCCACAGTGGGGAAATTTCCAGTGCTACAGCAGCAAAGTGGACAGCAAAGATAGGGAACAACAGTACAGAGACAATAAATAGTAGCAATATAAACAGTATATAAAAAGTATGAAAAATTAAAAGAGGCACACGTGAAGTATAAAATATAGAAATAATACACAATATATACACAATATATACAGTCTTAGCAAATGATTAGCAATTTTCTTTGTATTCCTCACCTTTGCGACACCATACAGTTTTGAAGCCATCAGTTCCAAAAACATTTATCTTGGTCTCATCACTCCAGCATATAGAGCCCCAGTAGTCTTCATCTTTGTCAGCATGGGCCCTGGCAAACTCTAGGCGTGCTTTTTTGTGCCTGGGCTTTAGGAGAGGCTTCCTTCGTGGATGGCACCCATGCATGCCATTCCTCTGCAGTGTATGTTGTATTGTGTCACGGGAAATAGTCACCCCAGTTTGGCTTTCTACTTCCTTAGATAACTGCAGTGAACTTGCATGCCGATTTTCTTCGACCCTTCTCATCAGAAGATGCTGCTGTCGAGGTGTTAACTTCTGTGGACGACCCGGACGTCTCTGTGAGATGGTTGCAGTTCCATCTTTTTTAAATTTTTGTACCACTTTTGCTACAGTATTCTGACTGATAAGTAAAGCTTTGCTGATCTCCTTGTAGCCCTCACCTTTGCGGTGTAAAGAAATTATTTTCTTTCTCAGGTCTTGTGACATTTCTCTTTCATGTGGTGCCATTACTAACAACATGAAATGGGAAGGGGTTTTCTTTAAGTAACACCCTTTTATAGTCAACTGTCTGCTTGACACCTGTGTAATGAATAATTAGACTCACGTGTAGACATTTGTAGTCTAAAATTTAGCTTTGCTCGAGAGACTTTCAGTGGGGTGTACTCATTTTTGCATCACCCTAATTTGAGTAAAACTGAATATTTTGTTCTTTAAGTTATATTATTAACCTTACTTTCATGTTATAAGTTAAACAGATGTTATATAAATTTAGTCTTGTCAACATTTTGGAAATAATTTTTGTGTTCACTGACATATTGTTTAAAATGTTACTTTTCGAAGGGGGTGTACTCATTTATGCTGAGCACTGTATGTACAGAAGGGTAGGCATCTTCAAAAGAGACAGTGGAAGTGGAATAATTTCTGCGCCATCACACAGAGACTACTGTGAATGGAGTGGAGCAGCATACTACTCAGGTACGGGAGGGACTCTCCGAGCAGGGAGAGAGTGCGAGTGAGCTTTGTGCTGCTGGTGAGCTGGGAGCTACTGAGTGAGTGAGTGAATCATTCTTTTTCTGTAGCCTCAGCCTGTGATACAGCAGCAGCTGCAAAGTGAGATGGTCATTGGATAAATGCGACAAAATCGTCACTTCCAGGGAGGCTTAGCCTCCATGGGATCTAATGGAGCGGTAGACGGGAGAGGACGCTCAGTGTATGCATGATGATTGGAGGAATTGTCTAAAAGGCTGAACTCCTGGGTGATTGACAGCGCTGTTGAAATACACACCGGCATTGTCGCATTTCGAGCACAATCCCATGCGGATATTTGTGAGTGGAGTCTTCTGACAGAGTGCTGTCCGTAGTTCCTTATTTCTATAAGCAATACAGCTCATCTTCTACAAAAGCAGCAGAGGGCAGAATTCATATATAAATAAATGTGTATTTCAGTAATATTTAAGAATGGTCAGAGAATGTTGTTATATAGCACTGCTTGTTACCTGGGCCAGTGTTAAGGTGCGGCACCTTTCAGGGAAACTTATTTTGAGAGAAAATCAGTTCAAGTGGTGTAGACACAGTTCAGGTGTTTAAACCCATCTGAAAATCTTTGAGGTGTGTTTTGCTGTGGTTCTATGGCATGAGTGTGGTTAACAAATGGCTTCAACCTCGCTACAATATGACAAATTTTATGATGTAAACTTAAAGTGAGCTTCCCCTTTTTGAAAGACCAGCAGCAGCCACTGAAATATGCACACAAAAAAAATAGTAGTTTGCTCTAGGCTTTCACACATGTTTTAAGCTGAGGCATGCACCTGGCAGGGTGGTCTAACAGCACCATAATTAATTATTGTTATTATTATTATTAATAATAATAATAATAATAATATGAATATGAATAATTATATAATTTATTATCATATGACATCATTATCATTACCGCTGCAGGTAAACCCAGCCGCTAAGACTAATGATTCAAACGCAGTTTTGTTCTTGCTGTACTATCGCTGCATCCCCAGCCATATGACTTTAATTTTCATGTAATTTTTCTGAATAACAAAACGCTGAAGCATAATATTTATGACCTATGATATGGTAGCCTATGGTATGGACGCTCTCTCCCACGATTACAGTAATAAGATGCGCAGTAAACCGCTTCAGCTTCAACACTCACTGCTCCTCCTGGTGGATAGACAGACCATTGCAACTGGTTTCTACAAATGAAACTTAGGGGCATTATCACTTGGCCTCTTATTCTCTACATCATCACGGGGATCTCATTAGAGCTACAAGCCTAGCCAGATGACAACAGGGACCTGTCACGGATCGGTCAGGGCTCTACCACAGGCCAAATGGAAATTTGAAGTGGCTGCATCTGTAAGTCTGGGAGCAGGACCATGCCTCACTATTTATACCTTGTCATTCCTCGCCACACAATTTGTGTCTGTTTTCTTTCTCGTAATCAAAATTTTGATTGCTTTTTAAATAAAAATTACTTTCCTTCCTTCACTTTCCCTCCGACTCATCCTTTCCTTCAATTCCCCCTCTCCCTTGGCATTGTCTTTATCCACTCCCCTCAACCCTACCTACCAAGAAAATCTGAGTCGAGCGTTTCCGTATCAGGTATAAGTGATTCATGGGGTCCCCAGATTCGATAATATGATTACCCAGCAGTCCAATTCCATGTTTTGGGCATAGTTGACACTTTCCATGATGGAACCACATGGCATACCATGAACTCCTGAGACTAACCTTTCAAGCCAACTTGAACAGGGTAGTACAGTGTATACTGTTCCCTGATGCGGTGTTAACTCTTCACACATATCCAAAGAACCAGACTGAGGTCAAGCATGTACAGATCTGGGCCCGGGTCCCTGATGCGAAAGCCCCCTCACTCTTTTCAAATTTCCTTCCTGCCCAACTTTTTCACTGCTAGGACTCATTAACTTCCCAGTCCCAAAATTCTTGCGGAACAGCATCCCCTTTCATGATGATCACACTACGCCAGAAGTCATCCAACCATACACAAACTCACCCCCACCCCTTTGTGCACAACCCGCAAAGCACTACTCAGTCTCTATAGCAGTCATCCTTTTGGGGGCACGATCACATTTGCTTAACAACATGCTATTCCTGCAGACACTCACCACAGCCTCAGACCTACACCAATTCATCAATCCGAGCGTCCCATATCCTCAATCACTGACTCTTGTTTTCCCATTATTAATTCTAGAAATTCTAACAATTGGCACCAACCTCCAACCTTCGTTTTACTTGGGTTATCTCTTCACACAGAGACACTTAAACCATTTATAGGCAGAAAATTCTTGACCACTGTAAAATTCCAGGGCGCTGTCTTCTTTAGTAAACATCACACATATGCGCTACGATCCAAACAACATCCAAAACTCCCATGCACTCTTGAAGCTCTCTTGGGGGCTCTATCTGAGGCTGACCTCACGAAGAGACAACTTCCCCACTCAGTCTCACTCCCAGGATCCCTCCTGCGTTCCTGCCTTCGACCCAACACATCCATCATCTCGTTCACCTGCTACCCAGAAACCCAGCCTTCATCCCTCAACCCTCAGTCTTCCATTCTTTCATCCCTTATCCCTTCATTCCTCATTCATTATCCCTTGATCCTTACCCTGTCATCCCTAACCTTTCATCCACCTGGTCCTTGACCCTCATCTCTACATCCCTCAACCCATCATCCCTCATACCTTCATCCCTCATCCATTTGACCCTCGACCCTCATCCCTTCATCCCTACATCCCTCCACCCTCATCCTTTCATCCTCTAATCCCTCGATCCTCATCCCTTCACGCTTACCTCCTAACCCATAATCCATCTTTTGCAGTAAACCATTCAAATCTTTATATTATTGGTGTAGTCTTTGTTAATGAATCGCACCTTTCTCAGTTCCCTAATTTCTGGCGCATCAGTAACACTGATGCACACACTCCAGCCCAGGCTGTGAGCATGGACACCAGAGCTAACGTTAGCTACGACAGTCCTGGTACAGGCAAATGGTGTAGCCAGTCCACAGTAGACCAGATGACCGGGTTCAGAGCTAAGATAAGTGAGTCTACGTCTAACAAATTAACAAACTGAATTAAAAATGAAAAATAACAATTTTTGTTGTTTAAGTTCACAAATATGTCTATTCATTGATTCAGTTGTCAACCAAAATTTATTTGAATTGAAAAACTTTGCTTATTGTGTCAAATATTGCTATTTGATAAATTGCGATTAATCAAGATTAATTAAATGCAAAGTCTCTAATTAATTAGTTTTAATTTAATCACGTCCCACCACTCATACATATACACATACATATATATATATATATATATATATATATATATAGATATATATATATATATATATATATATATATGCTAATATAGAGCCACCCTCCCAGTTTGGGGGTCACAGCCCCAAGTGCTCTGATTACCACAGGCATCACTGTTGCCTTTACTCTCCACATCTTTTCTAGCTCATCTTTCAGCCCTATGTATTTTTCAGTCTTCTTGTGTTCCTTCTTCCTGATGTTGCTATGCCCAGTTGGTTAGCCATCACCAGTTTGTCAGTCTGGATCTGGAAGTCTCACAGGATCTTATCTTGGTCATTCTCAACCACCTTAGGAGGTGTCTTCCATTGTGACCTTGGGACTTCTAGCACTTTCTCAGTGTAGTGTTCCTGTACACTATGCCAGCCACTTGGTTATGCCATTCCATGTACACTCTTCCTGCCTGCATCTTACACCCTGCTATTATTTGCTGAACTGTCTCAAGAGCATCTTAGTACAGACTGCACCTGGAGTCCTGTCTGGTGTGGTAGACCCCTGCTTCTATTGATCTTGTACTAAGTGCTTGTTTCTGTGCTGCCATAGTTAGTGCGTCTATGTTATCCTGAGTCCAGCCTTTTCCAGCCACTGGTAAGATTTCTTGTTGTCAGCCACTTCTTCAATCTGTCAGTGGTACATGCAGGGGCTTGTCCTTCCATGATGGTTCATCCTCCTCTTTTGCATCCTTAGGTTTCTGCTCCCTGAGGTATTCACTTAGAAGCTCATCTTTGGGGACCATCTTCTTGATGTATTCCTGGATCTTGGTTGTTTCGTCCTGGACAGTGGCTCTGACGCTCACAAGTCCTTGGCCTCTCTCGTTCCACTTAGTGTACAGTCTCAGGGTGCTGGAGTTGGGATGAAATCCTCCATGCATTTTGAGAAGTTTCCTTGTCTTGATATCAGTGGCCTCTATCTCCTTTGTCAACTTATTATACCAGTGGGGTATCTGATGAATGGCAGGGCATACATGTTGACTGCTCCATTGACCAGTAGCTGGTGCTTGGCTCCCCTGGCATTACTACCAGTTTCTTTCTTGGCCTTGCTCATGTATTGGACCATGTGCCTATTCATCTTACCAGCTATGATGCCTGGCAGGAGCTTCCAGTGTTGGTTATTGGTTATTTTTAGTTGGATGGGACCACACCCTTCTGTGGATCCTTCATGGTCAGGGTTGTCCATCCCTGAGTCATACACTCTGGATGGGTCCCATCCTTTGGCAACTGGTTCATTTGCCAGGTGTTAGTTTCAGTTAGTGCAGTTAGTTTCTTTAGCCAGTAGGTGTCGACCATGTCAGGGCCCGGTGCTGTCCAGCTCTTCATACCTGATACTCTTTCTTGGACGTCTGCCATTGTCATGGTAAGTGGCTCTTGTCCTGGGAGATTGCTGTGGTCTACTCTTAGATCCACTAGCCACTTAATGTTCAGTTTCAGCCCTGGGTGGATCTATTCTCGTGTTGTTACATTGCCACTGAGAGTACACTTTGGATGATTCGGTGGAGAATACCTTATTTATTCTCCTGGCTTCTATTTGTCTTGTGTATCTCTTTGGGTGGGTGGCCAGAGCTGTAAGCCTTTGCTTGGCAGTTTCCAGTGCCTCCGGTATAGACAGTGTGTTGTATTTCCTAGGGATCCCTTTCTTTCCCACACCTATCTGTAACTCTGAGAGTTGACTGACCTCTTTCTGTGTTGCCTTGATCTTGGCCTCCAGCCTCCTTCTCCATGGAGGGTAGCACTCTTTGTGGCTCTTGGTATTCATCTTGTAGCCAAGCATCTCTAGGATCACTGTTGCTGTGGTGTACATCCTAGTGGGGATAGTTTGTATTGCTGCATTTACATCATCTAGCAGACTTTCAGAGGGTACTTTGTCTCTTAGTCTTGGTAATCGGCTTCGGGGATGCTGGGATTCCAGCTTATTCATCATTCTCAATCTCAGGTCACTATATATATATTTATAGCACCTGGATAGTACAGTGGTCAGTGCTACTGACTTTCACATGGGAGGGGTTCAAATCCCAGTCAGGGCGAACATCATCCAGTAAGGGTCCCTATGCAAGATTCCTAATGCTATACCTGCCTACCTCAGATGCAAGCAATCACAACCAGGGCAATCTGATGGCAAGTGGGTTACTGGAACAAGACATGCATAGACAAGGGCAGAAAATACAGATGGAATGCTATTATACCAGCAATCCCAGAGAGAGGGGATATATGCAGAGAATGTGGGACTTATGGATACTTCGAAACCCACAATCAAGATTAAACATTCGGGTCCATTAAAGGGTTTTTTGGGGGGAGTTTTTCCTTATCCACTGTGAGGGTCCAAAGTACAGAGGGATTTCATATGCTGTAAAGCCCTCTGAGGCAAATTGTGATTTGTGATATTGGGCTTTATAAATAAAATTGATTAATTGATTGATAGCACAGTGTTCCAACATCCATAACTGCCAACTACTATCACAACTAGAGATCAATGAAATACTACAACAATGCTATGGCAAGGGGGAGCCAGGACACCAGGTCAGCAAGATTGGGTACCAAGCCCCAGTAGATACAAACAACGTCCTTCATAAAGAACACCATGGGAATGTGGAAGATGACCCTAGAGACCAACACAAAGCTGACTGCCCAAGTCAACATCAAATGCAGCATATACCAAGGGGATGCACTGTGACCACTGCTGTTCTGCATAGGCCTGAATCCCCTCACTCAGATCATCAAGAAGACTGGTTACGGATACCAATTCCTAAGTGGAGTAACAATCAGCCACCTGCTCTACATGGATGACAAGCTATACGCCAAGAATGAGCGAGAAATTGACTCACTGATCCACACCACCAGGATCAACAGCAAGGACATAGGGATGTCATTCGAATTAGACAAGTGTGGCCGGATGGTATCAAAGAGAGGCAAGATGATCAGAACTGAAGGAGCTGACCTACCAAAGGGCAACATAGGAGATATCCAGGACAGCTACAAGTACCTTGGGATCCCACAGGCTACACCACAACCAAATACCTCCAGAGAGTGAGGCAAGTCCTGAAGAGTCAGCTGAATGAACAAGGTCCGAGCCATCAACATGTATGCACTGCCAATCATCAGATACCAAGCTGGGATCATAACCTGGCCAAAGGAGGAGATAGAAGCCACAGATATCAAGACAAGAAAGATCCTCACCATGCATGGAGAGTTCCACCACAAGTCCAGCACCCTGAGGCTATACACTAACCGGAAAGAGGGAGACCGAGGACTAGTGAGCATCAGAGGCACTATTCAGGATGTAACATCCAAAATCCAGGAATACATCGAGTAGATGGCCCCAAAGGATGAGCTGCTAAGTGAATGCCTCAGACAACAGAAACTGGATGAGGGCAAAGAGGTGGAGGCGCAAACAACATAAAGGGACAAGCCCCTACATGTTTCGTACCACTGTCAGATAGTGGAAGTGGCTGATATCAAGAAGACCCACCAGTGGCTGGAGAATGCTGGACTGACAGACAGCACAGAGGCAGTAGTCATCGCAGCACAAGAAAAGGCCCTTAGCACAAGGGCCATAGAGGCCAGGGTCTACCACAGCAGATCAGACTGTGTAAAGATGCCCCTGAGACGGTCCAGCACATAGTGGCAGGGTGTAAGATGCACGCAGGATCAGCATACATGGAGAGGCACAACAAGTGGCTGGGATAGTGTGCAGGAACATCTGTACCCAGTATGGACTCAAAGTACCCAAATCCCAATGGGACACACCACTGAAGATGGTTGAGAACATCCTGTGAGACTTCAGCTTTCAGACTGACAAACAGCTGCTGGCTATCCAACCGGACATAGTGGTGGTTCCCACCAGAGGAGGGCAGTGGTAGTAGATGTGGCGATACCAGCCGACAGCAACATCAGAAAGAAGGAAGGCGAAAAGGTGGAGAAGTATCAAAGGTTGAAAGAACAACTGGAAGAGATGTGGTAGGTCAAAGCTGACGTGGTTCCCATGGTAGTAGGAGCACTCAGGGCAGTGACCCCCAAACTGGGAGAGTGGTTCCGGCAGATTCCAGGAATAACATCTGAAGCCTCAGTCCAGAAGTGTGCAGTCCTAGGAACAGCTAAGATACTCTGCAGAACCCTCAAACTCCCAGGCCTCTAGTAGAAGACCCGAGCTTGAGGATGACACAGAAACAACTTAGAGGAAAAAATTTTTAGGGAGCACTTCATCATCAAATCCCTTCGGAGCCAACATTTGAGTATAAATCCAGTTAGCCTCCCACTGTTTAAGTAGATTGTCACATAAATTTATATTTGGTATTTATGCCTTTACATTGCACATGGGTAATGTGACTGATTGCAAACTCACAGTCAGTCCTATTTAAGAGGGCTTCTCTTTGTTACAAAACTGTTTGCCTGATGAAGGTCTAGTTACTAAAATGCTGCAGTATTAAAGGCATTGTTTTTGCGAGTTAGACAGTGTGTGGGAGTTAAATGACTAGCTTTAGGGAACAAAAGCATGGTTAGGTTTAGAGAAAAATTATTATGGTTTGGCTCTACATTCATACAAGGGCACATTCATCTCCTGGGTGAAAGTATGAGGTTTGTTGGTCCCATCCATCTCCCCTCTCGCCCACCCTATAGGAACTTTCCAGCTCCTTATGTTATGTTCTTAGTGGCAGCATTTCAAGCTGACACACACCGGCAGCGCATCACACTGCTGCAAAAGGTGCAGCGTCAGTTAAATCGGCGGCATTATAAACTGACGCTGCCTGGTGAAAGGTGCCTTTTTGCATCCATGTCTGACACTGAAATCACTGACCAAACGGTGGTATTTGATGAGCTGGGAATTAGAACTGGCTGTGCTACTTTTTTTATGATGATCTCACCTGTGTGCTGCACCCAAGAACATCTCGACCACAACAAACTAAGAAGAAAATAATAAAATCCAGACAGAGGGCAGAGTCTTCATCACGACACACTTAGACTGGGTCATAAGTAATGATAAGGGAGGATTACTTTTGTAAGAGTCTATACATTATTTTGGGGGTGGGGGGGATAACCTGCAGAACACATAGCTACATCCACAACAAGAGCAAGGAACAGGCTGCACTGTATCATTCTTTAACTGAGATAGCATACTTTCAACAGGTTAGATAGTAATATTCAGGTAGATGACAGAGACAGAAAAGGAGAGGTAGCTGACAATGCATCGGACTCAGAGTGCAAGGTTTCTGTGTGCAACAATTTTTGTCAGACAAATGATTTAAAAAATGCATTGGGAAAATGTGAACTTGGTGCGCTGTTCTGTAAATAGTTTTCCAATTAATAATAAATAAAGCAACTTCTGATTAACTCATATTAATTTCAGGCTTGAAATTACAATTTCCATTTAGGTCACTTTAGCCTTAAACCCCAACCACTTCCAGTTTAAACTTTGTCCATTCAGAGTACGGATACTGATACAGGTAACTGAGTTGGCTGAACAGATACAGATAATGGTGTACATACTCATTCCTAAATTAAAGAAATTAAAGTGACCAATTGATAGGGATTGTGCCAACACGCCGTACATTGAACAGTACTGATTGTCTGCACTGATTATACTAGCAGGACATAACATGCAGTTCTGGAGAGTCATCACAATTGATAGGATGTCTTATGAGGAGGACGGCATCCTGAGGGGGTTATCTGGGTGGATCGTGCAACTGGCATCCTTTTGTTGCCAGAAGCTTGCTGACTTGTGTGCCACTCTTCAGGCAAAACTGAAAGCTTCTCTTAAGTAGGTATCTATGTATCACAAATGTCTACACATTAGACCACATTCAGACAGACTTAAAGGCAGCAAAAAGGCATTTCAAGGCTCATCTGATGCTCTAGGTATGGCTGTGGGCTTTCTTTTATTCCAGCGAGTGACTGCTCAATTTGAAAGCTACTAGCCAGACCTGGAGGAGACAACATAGTGTCATCCCAACTCATCAAATACTGTTGCTTTGTCAGACTACATACTTGCACTAGGTATCCTCCTGCATCTACTTGGATGTTCAGAGATGGTGGTGGTGTGTCATTGCATCTCACTAGTTAAGAGG
Organism: Cephalopholis sonnerati; assembly: GCA_019142605.1. NCBI lineage: Eukaryota > Metazoa > Chordata > Actinopteri > Perciformes > Serranidae > Cephalopholis > Cephalopholis sonnerati. Next base: position 3,758,743 of record JAGQAX010000020.1, read on the forward strand.
CTAAATTAGCGCATTCACCCAAGTGTTGAATTTTCATCACTGCCAATCAGAGCTGGAGCTGATAAATACCCATGACTCCAGCAATGTTATCTGACCCGGGTGTGAATGCTCATGTCTTTGCTTTGACTTTGTGTGTAATCTTGCTGCATGAAACGCTTGCATTGTATTTGGTATGAACACACCGCAAGACAGCTGCTTTGTACAAAGTTGACGACTGCTAAATGCTTTGGTGATGTGATTGTCTGCTATAGATGGCTTTGATCACCACTGTCCTCCTTGATTGCAAGAAACAACATTGCTCGCTTATTTTTAGTGTACTGATAGGTCAAGAGGTCATGCAACGAGTCAACCCGATAACTGAAATTTTAGAACACCCTCTGCTGGATTACAAGGCAAATTACTTCAATTGGTCTGTAAATTAAGAATTTGAACAGGACACTTGAATCAATGGTCAAATTTCAAATAAAAAGTGACAGCCCAAGTAAATTCCCATGACAATGATATAAGTATTGTTACAGAAGCTTCAGAAAAAAAAGATTGCTGTAACAATACACAAAGTACTTGAAATTTCATATTTAGATTTTGTCATGAAACCGTCAAAGAGAATATCAGCACAAAATACCAGCAGCTCCTTCATGTGCAACTGTCAAGAGGTGAGCAGCAGGCTGACAGGCAGAATGACAGCGAAGCGTAAGTGTATTGGACAGGCGTCTCTAAAATAGAAACTCCTGCCTCTCCAATGTCTTGCAGCCGTTGTGTTAACGGCAGCCTCTCAGTCCTCTCAGGTGAGTGATTTGCAGTGACACCAGCATTTTTTCTAGACCGTAAACTACTCATGTTTTGGTTTGAAGCTTGCTATAAGTGAATGACTCTAGAGAGATCCTGGAATTACAAGAACAGATGTTGCATCTAAATCAGGTGAGTGTTGCAAGCATTGCAGTTTTTCACAGAACAAACACACTATAAATTATCTCGGGGAATTAATTAGACTTGCCGGTGTTGGGACTCTCATACAACTCTGGATCTAATTCCATCTGGAGGAAATATGTATTAGACACTTATATCTGACATGATTTACTCTATGTATGCTCTTATTACAGAATTATTAGGTTCAAACACTAGACAAGACTACACAAGAATGCATAACTCATCTCAGCAACCCATTTCCACAGCTGAACTGTGTGGTGACCTAGGTCACTCTTCCTATCACTGCTCTTTCTATGCTGATTACACACTGCCAACCTTGGCTCTAATAGCTCTTAGCATACAGTCACAGTCATTCGTATTCATACTATGTAGATGAGTTGCTCCACAGGCCTTCAGAGGAAGCAGCAGGGAGACAGAGTACTGATGCCTGTTTAACCTTACATCACAGACCCTGACCTGCTGGGGCGAAGGGGGAGGGGGCAAAAGACTTTGATGCTTGTGTAAGCAAGCATCTGTGTGTGTGTGTGTGTGTGTGTGTGTGTGTGTGTGTGTGGGTGGGTGTGTGTGTGTGTGTGTGTGTGTGTGTGTGCGTGCGTGTGTGTGTGTGAGGTGGTGTTATTCATCTTCTACTGAGAATGCTTTTGAATAGCAGCAGTCCACCGTAAGATATGGAGTAAACATTCTGTGACCAAGAGAGGTCTAAAGGTGACTGCAACTCAGTACCGTAGTTGTTAACGGTATGCTCAGCCTCATCTTTTCAATCCCTGCCCTGAGAGAATTGATTGGACCCCTGCTGCCAATATTTAAACATCTATATATGTATAAAAATGATTTCAAACAAACAGAACCTTTGATATCTATCAGAACCTTTATGTGATGATAATTATCACCTTTGCAGACACAGCTTGGCAAAATCTCAAAGCTCTGCAGGTAGATCCAGAGGGGAATATCTAAAGACTGATAAATGTGGTTTGAAAAGAATTGGAAAAAGTAAAGGATAAGCTACACGGGAATTAAACAGAAAGAACAAAAGAATAACAATGACATTGCAGTCTCATATATCTCTATATGTATACATAAAAAGCCCCATTTCATCTTATAAAAGCAATCAGAACGGGGTGGCTGTGGCTCACAAGTAGAGTGGGTTGTCAACTAATTGGAAGATCAGCGGTTCAATCCCTGGCTCCTCCAGTCTGCATGTCGAAGTATCCTTGGGCAAGACTGCTCCCGATGGCTGTTCCATCAATGTGTGAGTGTGTTAAAAAAGATGAGTACTATGTGGCACCTTGTATGGTAGCCTCGCCCACCAGTGTGGGTGAATGGGTGAATTTGACTCTTAGTGTAAGAAGTGCTTTTAGTGGTCAGATGAATAGAAGGGCACTACACAAGTGCAGGTCCATTTACCATTTAAACAGTTAAGTTTTGAAGCCTTGATTTAAACATTTAAAAGAACTGAGAGTTGAAGCAGACCCACCATTTTCTGGGTGTATGTTTCAGATGTGTGATGTTTGGAAACTCAACACTCCTAAGTAAGCAATGAGCAGACCTGTCTTATAATAGTAATAAACTTTATTTATATAACACCTTTCAAAACACAGTTATAAAGTGCTGTAAAATAAAACTTAACACAATTAAAACACAAGAAGAATAAAACAAATAACTTGTCGTGATATGGGAAATGGATGACATGACATTATTAACGGACACACAAAACTTCCAGAATGCCATGATCAATTGTGTCAAAGGCCGCACTCAAGTCGAGCCGCACAAGAATTAAGCACATGCCGGCCTCTTTCATTAAGAGGTCATTTGTGACTGTAAGCAGGGCTGTCTCAGTGCTGTGATATTGGCAGAAAGCAAATTGAAACTTATCAAATATGCTGTTATTATCCAGAAGCAGCAAGCAGCTGCTTTGAGTCTATTTTTTCTAGAATCTTAGAAATGAAAGGCAGTTTAGAGATTGGGCGATAGTTTTCTGAGATGGTGGGTGATCAGCGTCCAAAAAGTTGGCATTGGGGGTGATACTTAAGTCCCTTTTCCATCAACATTCCCAGGAACTTTTATTACCAGGAATTTATTTACCTGGGTAAAAGAATTCCTGGTAATCTGTGTGGTTTGCATTTCCACCGCACCTCAAAGTTCCAGAAAATTTATTCAAATCAGGCTGATGACGTTGATGATTCAGCGTGTGCCCTCCAACACCTTATTGGCTGGTAACTTGGTAACATTAGTACTGGTAGAGAGAGACAGGGCTGTTTGTCTCAGCCAGCAGCTAAGTTTAAAAGTATTTTAAGATAGGAGTCAAACTAAGTCTATATACAGACAGCTGTCATTTGAGCTTATTAGTAAAGATTCGCTATTAGCCGAACTAGCGTGCTATCTAAATCAGCATGTAAGACAAGTGACGGTGGATGAGAGACTGTGGACGGAGCGTATTGAATATCGCTGTCTAAATGTTTACATGTTCATACTTGCTGAACACACGTATTGATAAATTATTGTCTTCTTACTCGCTAAGGTTTAATTCCACTGACAGTGACGAGTGTAGCTGCCGTCAGCTCGAGTAATTTTTGAGTTTGTTTCCACCGCGGCCGCTCGGCTCCTCACCGGTTACCGGTGTGTGTGTATGTTCAGCATCGGCACAGAGCGCAGTGGAGAGACTGCAGGATGATAATGAATTAAACCAAAATGTGTAAAAGTGCCGTTAAAAGAACCGATACCGTTAGTGCTTATCAATACTATGGCACAATATGTGTACTTGTAGAACTGAAATAAAGTTTGCAGCCAAACTGGCATGGTAGTGCGGAACACTGCAAGTGTGTGTTCCACCAATCAGAGTTCTTCAGCACACACAGCCCCACCCCTCAAGAATTCCAGGGAATCTGAAAAGTCCTACCCCCTACTAGGTACTTTTTTCAGGGAAAGTTGGGGGTAGAAGGAAAGTTTTTTCCCCTGGTAATTTCGGTGGAAATGCTCTGAGGCTTTTCAAAATCCCGGGTAAATGAAAAAAGTTCCTGCGGTTGAAAAGGAGCTTTAGTCTTATCGACTCCAAATTACCAGAAAAGTACAATAGGAAGTTTTAACAGTCAGCATCGGAGTCAGCAGGGGTGGAAGGATAAGCTGGGTTTAGTAATTACTCAACAGTTTTGAATAGGAATCTGGGGTTGTGTCAGTTGGCAGAAATAAGTTCAGAGTAGTAGTGAAATCTTGCATTTTTCACCATCCTATTGTAAATGAGTAGTTGCTCTTTCATAGCAGCAAAGTGAACCTGGGGACCTGACTTCTTCCATCTGCATTCAGCTTTTCTGCATTCCCTTTTACAGATTTGAGTGCTTTCATTTAACCATGGCTGTATTCTAGCATTAGAGGTAAATCTTTTCTTCAGTGGAGCTACAAGATCTAAGGTGGTGGAGCACATGGAGTTGAAGGAGTTAACCAAATCATTAGTGGTGGCGAGATCAGAATACACATTGCCAATGGAATTTAACAGTACAAAATTTGGAGGAGCTGTGCTCAGGGGTCTTGGGCTCATGTGCCCAAGACTCCTGAGGTATCTGTACAATCCAGAACGCAATGTAGCAGCAGATCAGAAATATGTTTCAGCCTTGAGTGCTTTATAACCAAACAGTAACATTTTTAAAATGAGTTTATAAGAAACCACTGCAAGTGTCTGAGAACTGGACTGATGTGATGCACTCTTTTGGACTTATGTTAGGTTCACATAACATGATTATAGCCCAACGCCGCCGTCATGCGGTGGATCGTGAAAGTCAATGAGCATTGTGCGCGATAATCCATTGTTTTATCTCATTTGACGTGTCATAGCAGACGACAACCAACACCACATCTGGGACGTGTAGTGTGTAGCATGTTTGATTTTCTTTTTGTCTTCCAGAACTTTTCCTATCACAGCCGTCACTTTGACCAATAGTAACACAGAGCAATCTGCTGCAGTGGACAACCGTATGGCAGCAAAACCCTAACCTTTTTGATATTTATTTCAGGGATGTTATCATGACAGAGTAAAAAGGGGAAGAATGACAGTGTGAAACAGCAGAGGAACCTCAGCAAAACAGTCAGTACTGCCATTAGCGTTAAGCCAGCAAAGAGTGTTATTTATTAATAACTGAGAGTGATGTAAAGGAATAAAATTTACAAATAGTGGCTGGGCTACCACAACAACAGACTACATTACAAATGGGCCTTTATTTACAGACATTGACCTTTATTTCTCATTCTGTCTGTATTTCTCTTTTTATTTTTACTCTGCTGTTAAATTTACTGCATTGTGCATCATTTTAAACTCAACACTTTCTGTGTCCATTCAAAATTAAAAGCCCCTTATTGTTTTGCTTGAGAGAATCCCTTTATTTTCTAAAAAGGCTTTTATTTATAAACATTTGCAGGAACTTGTTGTGGAGAATTCAGTGGCTTGCATTGTTTTCATGCAGTACTTCAAATGTAGCTGCTGCCATCTGATGGTGCTTTTTACGTTATTACAAAAACAGTCCAGCTTGGACATGAACAGCTGTAGTGACTGAAATAATAATAATGGTAATGATAATAAAAATAGGACAAGAATAACTCTTTGATATCCCACACATTGTGAAAGAAACCAGCAATGATCGGGATAGGACCAACGTGTACTCTGTCACGTCTGTTGGCCAAGTCACAGAAAGATTTTATAACTCCACATATCAACCAGTCTGACAAAGTGACCATTGGAACGGACAAAAATGTCTTGTAGTCTGAGCAGTGTTCTAAACATGGTTGAATTGGTGCACTAACTGCATTTTTCTTTTATAGTTCAAAATGCCTCCATTGGTTCACCTTTTCGTTAACTCACAAATATCTTCTCTAAACTGCTGCTCCTGTTTATACACTGATTGGCCGATTACTGATTCAGTAGGCTTTCTTTTTCTGATTGGTTTGGCCTGGTCTGACAATAACACTAATTACAGAGCTGAAATTAGCCACTTCTACAATCGGTGGTCAGATAACTGACTCATTTAAACACAAAGAAAACCAAAAAAATGTTAATCTATTTCAAAAGGAACTCCTCTTTGTCCCTTATAATTATGAATGATATAATAATAAAAAGTGTACAGGAGTACAAGGAACTAAGCATTATTATTTTTGAGGCGGTTGTGGCTCAAAGGTACAGCAGGTCATCCACTAATCGGAAGATCAGCAGTTTGATCTTTGGCTCCTCCAGTCCGCATTTCAAACACCAAACTGCTCTTAATGGATTCCATCGATTCAATCAGTGTGTGAGTGCATGTGAATGGTAACTGACTAGCAGGTGGCACCATGAATGGTAGCATTGGCCACCAGTGGGTAAATGTGTGTGAATGGGTAAAAGTGACATGTAGTGTAAAAGCACTTGGATTGGTTGGAGGACTGGAAAAGCACTATACAAGTGCAGTCCATACACCATTTATTATTGATAGCAAACATGAAATGCTAACACCAATGCTAGGTTTGTAAAGATTCAACAACATATATACATTTTAAGGAGGTTTGGGCCCCGTGTCCACCAAAGTGTTTTCTTCCCAGCTGAAAACACCAGGTGCCCCTCAGCAAATGTTTGAGAGCACTTTGAAGGTGCAGTGTTTTTTCAGCTGAGACGCTTTGGTTGCATCTGTTTGCAATGATATGGAATATCCGCAGACATAAACATGTTGGCGCAAGGTAGAGTACTTGCTTGAGCCCTTGCTCTGGATAAAAGAAAGGCTGAAGTACATAAAAAGAGACGATGGACCTGATGGTCTATGTGGGTTCATGCAAGGGAATGTATATCACAGTATTTTACAGTATATTACAGTATTTCTCCTCCATTGCTGTAGTTGTTGAGCACTTGTACATGTACAGTGATGGTTGGTCTTCATGGCATTTGTCCCTTCCCCACTGATATTGAGCGGCTGGATAAAAAGTGACAGAGATGAGCATAGTATTTTACCCAACATTTTTTGGCACTCTGCCACTGGCATTTGGCTCCAATGGCAACAAAAAAAAATGTTGGCCTTAGGGAAAAAAAACACTTTGGTGGTTTAATGTGGACAGAGCTATGCTGATACTGTTTTACAAGACCTTTACTTAGAGTGTTTTCACATTTTTTATTCAGTGTTGGGGGATGATTTTCTGTGCAAAACAAGAACAAACTTGACAGGGTTGTTAAAGTGGTTGGCAAGATAACGGGAGAATCCATGTGCAGTCACTCACATGACAGACCAGTACACAATCAATCTGACTCACAAGAACGTATCAGATCCACTGCACTCTCTATGGTCTAAATATGCACTCTTACCTCTAGGGTGCATGTATAGCATGCTCAGGATGTGGACTGAGAGACGCACCACATCATTTGTGCCACAGGGCATTTTTCTGCTTATCAAGCTCTGATCACATGGTCTGGAACTGGCACATCTTGAACTTAATGTCCTTAAATATTTCCCAGTGATGATGCTTTTTATGATGTTTTATGTTTTTTGTTATCATGCTCGTTTTTATGTTATGTGTTGTTGTGGTTATGTTTTTGATACTCTTTTTGCTTCTCAATTGTGCAATGCAAATTTTCCTAGGGTAAAAAAGGTTTCTTTCATTCATTCATTCATTCATTCCTTCATTCAATCACCCATTAAATCACTCATCCACTTTGTTCACTGAGTCTGGAACTTCAGGTTTTTCTCACTTCAGACTAAACTGCATCTGTACTGTTTACTGTTTAGAGTCTAACAGGCATCATTTTATTCCCATAAGTTTGACATATTTGTAATGTCTGGTAATAATTAAGTTAAATGAACTGCAGGCAGGGACTGCAGTGAGCTTTAGAATGAGAAGGCAGAGGGGACCTTCTGACTGCTCCTTTCTTGGAGTTGAAGGGTCTTGTAATGAGAGGAGTCTGTCTTTTGGTCTTTCTGAGGTAATTAAATTTGGAGATGCAATAAATTAGTGGGAAGTATACACAGTTATACTTGTTTACCCATCTCTTTATCTGTTTACAGTATACCCACCTATGCATGCCCACTTCCTCCTCTGTAACCTATCCATCTACCAAATAGTACTACACTCACCTCAAAAACTAACACAACACTACTGTCAACTACCACCATACCACTGTCAACTACCACTACACCAATGTCTACACAACTGTCAGCTACCAATACACCACTGTTAATGATCATTACACCACCGTCTACACCACTGTCAGTGACTAATACACTTCTGTCAACTACTACTACACCACTGTCTCCACCACTGTCAAGAACCAATTCACCACAGTCCACTACCACTACACCAGGGGTATTCAACTAAAATTCAAAGAGGTCTAATTAGAGGAAATTTCCTAAAGCAAAGGTCCGGAACATCATAATGTCTAACTTGCGACATGATTTAGTGTGATATATACTGAAGTAGCCTAGTAGTTGTATTAACGTCTGCGTAGAATCAACATCTGACTGTTAAATCAAATAAAGAAAGTATAATTCAAAAATATGTCGACCATATTTATTGTCACTTCATATTGAACTATACAGATATGCATTTAAAAATAAAATGGAGAAAACAAACAAAATAGTTTTTGAAAAAATGTGCATCTTAAAATAAAGTGCTTAATTTGAGAAGAGAGATAAAGTGAAGCAACAGCTTGAATAATAACAACTTAACAGTTTTACAGTTTCTCTTTCTTTCTCTCTTTTCCCACTCTCCCCACTTTTTGTTGTTCAGTGAGAGACCTGAGCTTCAGCTTGTCCTGCCAGGTTTTTAAATCTGGGCTGGAATGGTGTCAGGGCCATTCTCATACATATGTGCAGGTGCTCATTGGTGAGCCTGGAGTGATATTAAGTTTTTATTATGTTCATTGTGGAGTAAGCTGCCTCGCAGCTGTATGTGGAGCCTCTCACTTAGTCTCTTCCTCTGTGTTTCTCTCTGTCCCTCGCTCACTCGCCTCTCCGTCTACTCTCCCTGTATCACTTTATTTCTTTACCTGTATTTCTATCTTTGATTGTTCTATCGTCGATCTGCTTGTCACTCGCCTTCCACCTCTCTCATCTGACTGTATTCAGAGTCGCAATATTAATTGCCTAGAACACAGAGATTTGATTGGCTGGGTGGCATCACGTGGGATGGCTTAAATCGCATGCAATTGGTCTGCGTTTCCTGCTCAGCTAAACAGGTGCCCTAAAGACTAGAAAAGTTAAGTTGCACCAGTTAAAATAGAAGTGTTCGGTCAAAATTTAAAATCCCTTAATAATTTACTGGCTATAGGTCCAGGTCCGTATAGGACGGTGTCAAGTACCGTCAAGTACTGTCAAGTACCAATACACCACTGTCAACTACCACTACACCACTGTCAGCCACCAATACACCACTGTCTACACCACTGTCAGCTACCTATTCACCACTGTCTACACCACTGTCAAGTACCAATACACCACTGTCAACTACCACTACACCACTGTCAGCTATCAATACACCACTGTCTACACCACTGTCAGCTACCAATTCACCACTGTCTACACCACTGCCAAGTACCAACACCCAAGGTCAACTACCACAACACCACTGTCAACTACTACTACACCAATGTCTATACTACTGTCAGCTACCAACACACCACTGTCACCTACTACTACACCACTGTCAATAACTACTACACCACTGTCTACACCACTGTCAAGTACCAATACACCACTGTCAACTACTATTACACCACTGCTAGCAGGTGTATAAATACAATCTAATCCCTTCACATATTTTTGTGTAATCTTGCCCCTCTGCCTCTTTTTTCAAACAATTTTTTCTCATACATAATATTCCTTTGGTATTTAGTTTAGGATCTTTCCTCTCTGTGACATGTCCCACTCCAACAACTTGTACATGGAAAATTCAGTTTTATGATCAGACGATGCTATGGTTTCGGTTTGGAAAGTATAAGCACAAAAAAAACAAAAAAAACCCGATACAACCACATAGGTCATATGTTTCTGCTCTACAATATAACCCATAGGAGCATTTGCTAAATGGATGATGGCAAACAGTTCATATACGACTGTTAATGGACACCAAAAGACACGGTTAACATTATGAATTGATCATAGTTGCACCAAAACTCCTTGGTTAGGCTTAGAAAAGAGATCATGTTTTGGCTTTAACTTTGTTATGTAACATGACAAATCTTACTTCAGGTACATCACATGACATAGTACCGCATACTTTGCCACATTGTTAAAATAACCGAACAATGACTTTTGTTTCACATGGAACACGGACACTGTCTCCTGGATGAAAGTCCTGTACGCGAACTCTGTCACTCTTTCTTCTGCGTTGCCTTCGAAAAACATTTTAAGTTAGGTAAAATTGCTAGTCTGTTAAGGTTAGGAGAGCTTCATTGTCATGGTCATAATAAGAACCATGTCTATCGTTAGAGAGATTAGAGATGCGTCACAGTCATGGTTGAAAGACACAAGTGTTGACAGTCATAAAACAAATGGAAAATGAACATGTGTTTAAGTCACATGTTAAGCCACCCATTCACCTGGCCACATCCCCTGGACTTTGCTGTCCTATTATAACACCACAGCTGCTAGAGGGCTTTATCGTTTAAACATAAAAATACCATAAAATTAAATTAAAAGCTTACTCCCAATTATACTCCCAGTTCCTTTTGTAACCCGGTCAAAAACATTAAAATGACATAAGTTAAAATAAACAAGTTAATTGCACAGTAATTTGCAGTTATAGTTAAAAAGAGTCTTAAGTTCATAGTAAATAAGTTCATGTTTATCTATGCCTGAAAGAAAAGGAAGAAAGAGACACATATGATTTATAATGTATTTTATTTTGAAAGGGTTATGTTAAGACGGTGGTGTGGGAGAGACAGGTAACAGGAAGTGAAGTAGAGAGAGAGTCGGAGGAAGAAGGTGAGAGAAAACATGGCGAAAAGAGTGAAGAAAACAGACTGTTCAGTGAATGTTGTCCCCAGAGTCGTTTTGGTGTTAGACAAGGACTCTTTGAAAGACTTTGTGGTGACTTTCCTGGAAGTTTTGAGTGGATTACTCAACACGAAGAACGAGAGAAAAGTGGAGCTAGCTGCTGACCGAGTAGCTGCTGTTCACGGACGTTGCTAACAAGCTAGCGGTTAGCAACCTTGTAGGCAAGGCCTGTGTGGAACGTGTGTGTGCAGCTGCGGAGCCGAGCGGATCATCAGCGATGGAGCCGAGCCAAGCAGATCGTCAGCGACGGCGGGCCGAGTGGGATCGTCAGCTGCGGAGGCGAGCTGCAGAGAGACAGCCTGCGACTGGATTTTCCCTTCTTCCATGTGGATCCTCTCTTCACCTCCCCTGCTTCAGCTGTTTTTCCACCTGCGTGGAATTAACCTTATCTCTTTTATTTTGCCTTGGAAGTGAAACAGCCATTGATTTTGGGCTGCAATGCACAAGAGCTGCATTCAGGCCTGCAACGGTAGAACTGGGTATTTGGACATTTATTTATTTCATCTTAGTGCCGGCTATTTTATTTCATTGGGGGCCCCCACACACGTTAAAGGTGCATTGTGTAATTTTTTGCTTAACAGTTGGAAAAAGTCAGATTTAAATGTGTTTACCTGCTTCATTTCATTTTGAGTAAATAGTTCATTGTTTTGTTTAAACTAAAATAGTTGTGGTCATTGACTGTGATATTTTGAGTTCATGAAGGTAAATAAGAAATCTAAAAAAACGTTCAAATAGAGACATAATTTTAAAAAGTCTTTTAGTTTATTTTGAAAAGTGTTTAAAGTGGTGTTTAAAAATCTGGTTTATAGGAGAAGTCACACAGTATTATAAAATAGAGCTCCACACATACATTTAGTGTACGCAGTTACTTTCAGCAGAGAAATCCTGTTTTTTCATTTAAGTTTGTTAGAAAAAGAGCTCAGGTTAGCCACCTCTCATTGTAGTAAAAAGACACTAGAGAGGCGCTACATAAAATGGAGGCACCGCTGGGATAGTTTTGGATTTCTCGGTGTAAAATAAATAAACACAGCTAAAGTTAAAGTTAAAAAAAAAAAAAATTAAGCTATTTAAAAATAGTCTAAACACGGATAAAGCAGAACAAGAGTCAGAGTTAAAGAGCTGGTGCCGTGGTGAGGGTTTGGACGAAACTCATGCCCTGATGACCATCGTCCCAGAAGAAGTGGAGATCAGTGAAGTGGAAGAAACACTGGAAACTATCAAGTCATTAGGACGAGTGCGTGTCCGTGGGAGAAACTTAAGTGCAAAACTAAACAAACGGATGGTTTTGTGTGAGAGTAAAGAGACTGTGAAAGAAGACAGTGTTCCTCCTGAAGTTGTGCTTACTGATGGAAAGGCGTGGCCTATTATCGTCATAGGGAAAGCACAGGCAGCTACTGAAGAGTTTAACAGTAAACTTAAAGGGTTGCTGCAGGCTGAAGGCAAAACTATGGAGGACCTCAAATCATTGTTCCCCAGCACACCCCCGCCTATTAGCTCCACTGAATCCATCCTTGCTGCTGTCGGAGATTTGTTGGATAAGACAACAAAACCAGCTGATAGTGGAAGTTATGGTCGTCTACGCATGTTCTCAGGAGCCCTACCAACACCACCAGGTGAAGAACCATTTGACCATTGGCTAGAGCAGGCCTGGCTTATGGTAGAGGAGACTGAATGCTCTGACAGAGAAAAAAGACGCAGACTCATTGGAAGTTTAAAGGGTCCTGCGCTAGAAATTGTGAAAGCAGTGCGAACTGCCAACCCTGATGCCATCCCCAGAGAGTGCGTGGAAGCGCTTGAAAGTGCTTTTGGAAGTGCTGAGTCCGGGGATGATCTCTACTTTGCGTTCAGATTGATGCAACAGCAAAAAGGAGAGAAACTATCAGATTTCCTCAGACGCCTAGAACAATCTCTAGCCAAGGTGATTCAACGAGGTGGTCTTCCCGCTAGCCGCATGGACCAAGCCCGACTGGAGCAACTGTTAAGGGGAGCTACTGCCTCAGACCTGATGCTGATCCAGCTGCATTTGAGAGAAAGGAAAGCTGCACCTCCAAACTTTCTACAGCTTTTGAAAGAGATTCGTGCTGAAGAAGAGTATGAAACATCTAGAAAGAAGCTCAGCACCTCAGTACATCATGTGCAAGCTAATACAGAAGTGGACACAAGGCAAGCTGAGATCCAGAGCTTAAAGGCGGAAATTAAAGAACTGAAGTCTATGGTTGCATCAGTTGTGACAAAGTCAGCCGATATTAAAGATGATTTCATGGAAGCGAAAACCAGCAGTACACCGCCTTGCCCTGAGAACCGTCAGGACACCGAACTGGCTGCCTTGAAAAAACAACTACAGCGACTAAGACAGAAAGCGAGCCACAAGATGTCTGGGCAAGATGCTGCAGTTGCTGTTTCAACTATGGAGGCTTCTAAATCAGCCTCCAAGTCCCTCGAAGGACCACAGAAAAGGTCAGAAGAGGATTTCTGCTACAGGTGTGGTGAGAGCGGACATTTTGCCAACAAGTGCCACAACCCTGAAAATCAAGCCAAGGTTATCAGAAAGCTTATTCACGCTTTAAAGGTGACTAAAGACAAACAACAGTCTGGTGATTCCACCACCAGTGAAGTTAACTGTGGGGTCAAGACAAGTGCTGTTACCTCACCAACGCCGGCTGGCATCCCTGAAGGCTTGATTGGTCCACCCAGCATCCTACCTGTGAAAGTAAATGGACATTGCTGTGATGCCCTGTTTGATAGCGGGTCTCAGGTCACCATTATCTTTGAGTCTTGGTATCAAACTTACCTGTATGATGTCCCAATATACCTTGTGTCTGGTTTAGCCCTGTGGGGGCTAAGTGAATCTGAGGCCAGTTATCCCTATCGTGGGTATGTGGTTGTCGACATTGAATATCCAGCAAAGGTTGCAGGTGCCGACCAGACAGTGGCAGTCCTCGCTCTTATCTGCCCACAGCCCCGAACTGCAGACCAGACTTCTGTCATTGTGGGGACCAACGCCAGTCACATCAGACGCCTTGTGCAGCAATGTAAAGACAACGGCATCGACATCACCCACACACTGGGGATGCAAGCATGTTTCAACAAGCTAACATTGTCCAACCCAGCCACAGCCCTAGAGGAGGAGGATGACGTTGGCTGTGTGTTATGGGAAGGCCCTGGCCCACTGACTCTGCCCCCTGGTGGTGACTGTAGTGCAGTCTGCAAAGTCAAGTACAAGCACCCTGTCAACAAAGAGATCCTGATGGTTGACTCATCTCCCGTAGCTCCACTCCCAGCTGGTGTGCTACTTCAGCCAGTGGTGGTGCCCAGCGAAGAAGTGAATGTCAGCCATTTCAGAATCTTTGTCCACAATGAGTCCTCGACAGAGACCGTCATACCCGCGGGAACAGTTGTCAGGCATATGTATCTGACAGATGCAGTTACTCACCTCTCTCCGTCCAAGTCAGCTGACACTGAGTTCGATGCAAACCTGATCAACTTTGGAGACTCACCTGTCTCAGAGGAGTGGAAACAGAGACTCCGGCAGAAGCTATCCACAAGGTCTCAGGTGTTCTCTCTACACGAATGGGATGTTGGATTAGCAAAAGGAGTAGAGCACACGATCCGGATGTCAGATCCACGGCCATTCAGGGAGCGCTCTCGTCGCCTGGCTCCAGCTGATCTGGAAGACGTGAGAAAACACCTCCAAGAACTGTTGCGAGCGGGCATCATTAAGGAGTCTCGTAGCCCTTATGCATCTCCAATCGTGATTGTCCGCAAAAAGAATGGAGCCATGAGAATGTGTATTGACTACCGATGGTTGAACAGTCGAACAATCCCAGATCAGTACACAACACCTTGTATTGATGATGTTTTGGATTCAATGACTGGAAGCAAGTGGTTCTCCGTTCTTGATCTGAGGAGCGGTTATTACCAAATTGCTATGGCTGAGGAAGATAAGGAGAAAACGGCATTCATCTGTCCGCTGGGGTTCTTCCAGTTCGAGAGGATGCCACAGGGAATAACTGGAGCCCCAGCCACATTCCAAAGATTGATGGAGAAGGCTGTGGGTGACATGAACCTGCTGGAAGTCCTTGTCTACCTCGACGACCTGATTGTATTTGGCCGAACTTTAGAGGAGCATGAAGACAGACTTCTCAAAGTCCTTGATCGTCTGGCAGAGGTTGGATTGAAAATCTCCTTCGATAAATGCCAGTTCTGTCTCCCAAAGGTGAAGTACCTTGGACATATCGTTTCGGCTGATGGAGTATCGCCTGACCCGTCCAAGATAAAGGCCTTCACCTCTTGGCCACAGCCTACACACCTGAAGTCTCTTCAATCCTTCTTAGGATTCTGCGGATACTACCGCCGTTTCATCGCAAACTACGCAGCCATTGTCAGGCCCTTGTCAGAGCTCACCAAAGGCTACGCACCAACCCAGAGGGGAAAGAAGTTTGACAAAGACAACACAAAGACTTACCTCAAAGAGTCAGAGTCTTTTGGTGAGAGATGGGACGAGTCCTGCACTGAGGCTTTCCACAAGATTATCCACTGCCTTACCCATGCCCCTGTGTTGGCCTTCGCGGATCCCAACAAGGCCTACGTCCTGCATGTAGACGCCAGCTTGAAAGGGCTTGGCGCTGTCCTATATCAGGAGCACAGTCAGGGCCTGAGGCCAGTTACCTTCGCCAGCCGGAAGCTGAAGACACCTGAGAGGAACTATCCTGTTCACCAGCTGGAGTTCCTGGCCCTTAATGGGCGGTTGTGGATAAATTCCATGATTATTTGTATGGGGTCAGATTCACCGTACGTACAGACAACAACCCCCTTACGTATGTGTTGTCGACTGCCAAGCTCAGCACAGTGGGGCACAGATGGCTCTCCGCCTTATCCACCTACGACTTCGATGTCCAGTACCGACCAGGCAGACACAACATAGACGCAGACCTGCTCTCGAGAAATATGCCTGACGAGAGTTCAGATGAGTGGACCACTATACCACAGGCTGGAGTGAGATCCATCTGCAAAAGGATCTGCATCCCTGGTGCTGCTGGCCGTCCACCGAGGTATGTAGATCAGTTGGGAGCTTCTCCTGAATGTGTGCCTGATGTCTTTGCATTCCCGACTCACCTGGAGTTGAAATCGTTGGGGCAGATGTCAAAGCAGGAGCTGACAGAAGCTCAGGAGGATGAAGCAGCCATCCGACATGCCATCCAAGCTGTTAAAAATGAAAAATGGCCTGAAGATAATGACTCCAGCCCAGAGAGCTTTCGTCTTAAAAAAGAGATGGGAAAGTTGATGATGAAGGATGGTCTACTCCATCGTTTAAGCAAGCGGCCCTCCGGAGAAGAACTGACTCGACTCGTCTTGCCAAGCAGGTTCAGAGAGATAGTGCTGAAAGCCACGCACGACGATCTAGGACACCTTGGTATGGAAAGAACCACAGACTTGTTGAGGAGCCGATTCTTTTGGCCGAAGCTTGCAAGTGATGTTGAGCAGTACATAAAGAACTGTGGTGAGTGTATCACCCGGAAGACTCCCTGCCACAGGGCGGCACCGTTGCACCATATTACAAGCAGTGGACCAATGGACCTTGTGTGCATTGATTTTTTGTCTATGGAGCCGGATTCGTCAGGTATTGGAAATGTCTTAGTGATCACGGATCATTTCACCCGTTATGCCCAGGCTTTCCCTTCCCGAAATCAGAAGGCGCAGACAGTTGCAAAAATCCTGGTGGACAAATATTTCCTGCATTATGGTCTGCCAGCAAGAATCCACTCAGATCAGGGGAGAGACTTTGAGAGCCAGCTAATCAAAGAGCTACTGAAGATGATGGGCATCTGGAAATCCCAGACTACTCCTTACCACCCACAGGGAGATCCGCAGCCTGAAAGGTTCAACAGAACTCTTCTTTCCATGCTGGGAACCCTGGGGTGTGAGAAGAAAAAGCAATGGAGCAAACACATTGGCTACCTGGTTCACGCCTATTATAGTACCAAGTGTGATGCTACAGGGTATTCACCCTATTTCTTGATGTTTGGGCGAGAAGCAAGACTTCCCGTAGACTTGTTCTTTGGAACCTCTCCTGATGGCGAAACTTCTGGTTGTCATTCCCGCTACGTAGCCAAGCTGAAAGATGACTTACAGAGGGCTTTCAAACTCGCTTCTGACACAGCCTACAAGACACATCAGAGGAACAAGAGATCCTATGACAAAAGAGTGGGATTCCAAGCCCTGGACATCGGTGACAGAGTGTTACTGAGGAACCTAAGACTAAAAGGGAAACACAAATTGGAGAGTCGTTGGAGCCCTGCCCCCTATGTTGTTGTGGGAAAAATGCCCAACCTTCCAGTTTACAGATTGAAACCTGAAGATGGAGGAGGAACTCCGTCAGAACTCTCCATTGTGATCATCTCCTTCCAGTTGGTCAGTTTGTAAGAATGCCAACCGTGGAAGTCGAGGACAAGTCACATGTCGAGACAAGACCAAGAACAAGAACTGAAACACAAAAAAGACCAAAGAAAGTCTTACCTGATGTACAGGAAGTTCGTCAAGAGTTGCAAGAGTGTACAGATTCCTCTTCAGATGTGGAGTATTATGGACCTGAAAACCCAGTACTCCACAGTACTTACCTGAAAAAAGTCCTGGAAAAGGAAAGAGATACTGCTGGACAGTCAAATCTCAGCCAAGATGATGGTGATTTCTCTCAAGAGTCAGATGGAAATCCTGCTGAAGACAGCATGTCAGAGGAAGACATTGCAGAGGAGGAACACGACAGTGTAAGAGAAGAGGATGGAGATCAAGATTCAGTTCCTGAGGAAGAAAGTGATCCAGAGTCTGATAACCCTTGCCACAGCGAGCATCCAAAGACCGTCACTAAGGCAAAAGTTGTTAGCAAACCTGAAAACCGTCCAAAAAGAAAAGTGAAACCAGTCATCAGATTAACTTATGATGAGCCTGGTATGGCAAAAGATCAGCCTCTCACTAATGTGCATAGAGGAGTTGTCATTACAATTGGCAAGAGTTAATTCAGACTAGGTCAAGCACCCTTTCCACTAGTCAACTGTTACAAAATAAATAGATGAATAAAAAGGTTCATTAGGTTTGATGAGGACATCAAAAACATTTAGAAGGGGGAGGGTGTGACCCGGTCAAAAACATTAAAATGACATAAGTTAAAATAAACAAGTTAATTGCACAGTAATTTGCAGTTATAGTTAAAAAGAGTCTTAAGTTCATAGTAAATAAGTTCATGTTTATCTATGCCTGAAAGAAAAGGAAGAAAGAGACACATATGATTTATAATGTATTTTATTTTGAAAGGGTTATGTTAAGACGGTGGTGTGGGAGAGACAGGTAACAGGGAGTGAAGTAGAGAGAGAGTCGGAGGAAGAAGGTGAGAGAAAACATGGCGAAAAGAGTGAAGTAAACAGACTGTTCAGTGAATGTTGTCCCCAGAGTCGTTCTGGTGTTTGACAAGGACTCTTTGAAAGACTTTGTGGTGACTTGCCTGGAAGTTTTGAGTGGATTACTCAACACGTAGAACGAGAGAAAAGTGGAGCTAGCTGCTGTTCACGGACGTTGCTAACAAGCTAGCGGCTAGCAACCTTGTAGGCAAGGCCTGTGTGGAGCGTGTGTGTGTGCAGCTGCGGAGCCGAGCGGATCATCAGCGATGGAGCCGAGCCGAGCAGATCGTCAGAGACGGCGGGCCGAGTGGGATCGTCAGCTGCGGAGGCGAGCTGGAGAGAGACAGCCTGCGACTGGATTTTCCCTTCTTCCATGTGGATCCTCTCTTCACCTCCCCTGCTTCAGCTGTTTTTCCACCTGCGTGGAATTAATCTTATCTCTTTTATTTTGCCTTGGAAGTGAAACAGCCATTGATTTTGGGCTGCAACGCACAAGAGCTGCATTCAGGCCTGCAACGGTAGAACTGGGTTTTTGGAAAATTTGGTTTATAGGAGAAGTCACACAGTATTATAAAATAGAGCTCCACACATACATTTAGTGTACGCAGTTACTTTCAGCAGAGAAATCCTGTTTTTTCATTTAAGTTTGTTAGAAAAAGAGCTCAGGTTAGCCACCTCTCATTGTAGTAAAAAGACACTAGAGAGGCGCTACACTTTTACTAGCCAGGTGTAGCTGCACATTTTGACAAATAAAGGCCTGGCTCAATTAGATGCCTGGTCTGGTTGAAAAGTAGTTCATTTTTTTTAATAGAAGCTTTTAAGATTTATAAAAATGGGTTGTTGGCTCAAATTATGTGTCCATTCCTCAATTACCTTCACATTCAGACATTCACATTCCTTTAGTCTGTAAGGGTCCTCAGATCAAAAGAATTTTTCATAAAAATTATTCCAAGTTGTCAGTATTGTCTTAACAAGACAAAGTGATGTTGTGTCGAGTGTCGTAACTCTTTCTCTCTTAGCAACACTGTCAGTGCTAGATCAAATGAATGATTCATAGCTATTATGTTATCTGAAGCCTAATTTTTATACTAGTAATATTCGTACTGGTTTAGACAAATAATTTGATCATATTTCCCGATCTTTGCTGAGCAACAGTTTTGTGTTAGAGGAATTAAAGGCCTGTCCCATATAGATGCCTGTCCCAAATATAGAAGAAGAAGAAGAAGAAGAAGAAGCTTTATTGTCACTGCAATAAATACAGTGAAATTTTGTTCGGCGCTGTCTTGTAGCAGCTACAATGTCCTTGTCATAAAATATACTGGGGGGGGGTCATGGTTCTTGCAGCAGTCTCTTCACAGCCATGGGGAAGAAGCTGTGTTTCAGTCTGTTGGTGCGAGCTCTCATGACTCTGAGTCTGCCAGAGGGAAGGCTGGTGAATAGAGAGTGTCCTGGGTGGGCGGGGTCATCCCGAATCCCGAAACGGCTGGAATAGATCTCCTCTAGGCGTGGAAGTGGGGAGCCGATGATACACTGAGCTGTCTTGATGACCCGCTGCAGTTGTTTCTTTTCAGATGCAGTGCAGCTGGCGTACCACACCGTACAGCCATAGGTGAGGACACTCTCTATTGTGCAGTGGTAGAAGTTTTTCAGCAGAGGTGGAGGGAGTTTGTTCCTCCTCAGTGTTCTCAGAAAGAAGAGACGCTGCTGGGCCTTTTTGATGATGTGGGTGGTGTTCACAGTCCAGCCCAGGTCCTCCGAGATGTGCAGGCCAAGAAACTTAAAGCTGGTGACCCGTTCCACTTCCTCCCCATTGATGCTCAGGCCTGAGTGCAGTGTGGTCCTCGACTTCCGGAAGTCAATAATGACTTCTTTTGTCTTCTTGGTGTTGAGGTTGAGGTGGCTGTCACTGCACTCCTCCCTGTATGGTGTCTCATAACCGTTGTTGATGAGCCCCACAACGGTTGTATCATCCGCAAATTTGATGAGGGAGTTGCAGCCGTGAGTAGCGACACAGTCATAAGTGTACAGTGTGTACAAGACTGGACTCAGCACACATCCCTGAGGAACACCAGTATTGAGGACAATGGTGGAGGATGTGGAGGTGCCCATTCTGACATGCTGGGGTCTGTTAGTCAGGAAGTCCTTGATCCACAGACAGAGGGAGGTTCCAAGTTGTAGTGTCTGCAGTTTGTTGATGAGTCTGCTGGGGCTGATGGAGTTAAATGCTGAGCTGAAGTCAACAAACAGCATCCTGATATATGTGTTGGGGCTTTCAATGTGGCTGAGAGCGGTGTGGAGGGCGATGGAGATGGCGTTGTCTGTGGATCTGTTGGACCTGTAGGCGAACAGATGTTGATCAAAGCCAGGTGGGATGTGGGCCTTGACATGCTGTAACACCAGTCTCTCCATACATTTCATGATCACCGGTGTCAGGGCCACAGGCCGGTAATCATTCAACCCTTTGATGGCAGAGGATTTGGGCACAGGGATTATGGTGGCAGTTTTCAGGCAAGTGGGGACTGTGGCTTGCTGCAGTGAACGGTTGAAGATGTTAGTGAATACTGCAGCAAGCTGGTGAGCACATGATTTCAGCACCCTCCCTGGTACTCCATCTGGTCCTGGTGCTTTCCTGGTGTCTATGCTACGCAGGACTCGCAGTACCTGATGAAGGCCTGTTGATTTCAGTGATTTTAGCAAATAATAGCCCAGGCGATAAATTTGTTGCTGAAATGACTGATTCTGTCACTTTCTTAACAAGACAGTTTCTGGTGGTGATGGTGAGTGTGGTCTAACCCCCTCAATCCACCTGATGCGCCTGATTCCTGCGCTGTCTTAGCTGCATTGCATTCTAACAGTGGGCTGATGTCCACTGAGCTCTTGTCTCAGTTTTTTTAACATGGGTCTATTTTTGCCAGAGTGTCACTTGTGAATGTATAAAGCCTACTGACAATTCATGAGAGTGAGAGACACAGAGACAAGTGAAGAAAAGTGAGGTAGAGACAGACAGAGACACAGAGTTTAGCTAGATGGTATCAACACTGATAATAAATTTGCTTTAATCTCCGTTTTCAATAAGCTGCAAAACAAAGCAAGTGTCAGTAAAGCAACTTTTGTACGGAAAGTGTCTGCTAAAGAGGACAGCGCTTGAGGTGGTTCTTCTATTGAAATACTGTGTGGCACACCTTAGGTAACAAGTCACAATCTGTGTTCAGAAGAGTGAGATCTAGTAAGTGTGGAGGCCGTTGCACATGATTAACATTATTTTAATACTCATCAAACCACTTAGTGAGCCTGTAAGTATCTACATACATTGTGTTTCTACACCCATTTAGGCCTACCTTTGTATACATACATGCAAGCTTATGTAAATGCACTAATAGACTATGCACTCATACATATCCAGGGGCGTAGCAGCAAATTCTGGGTCCTTTCTGGAACCCTGTTTTCCATTTCTTGGGAAAAGATATGACAGTGTACATTAGTGCACCAGCAGCATAAGCAGCAGTCCTGGACACAGACATTTTCGGGGGCAGGTGCTCAAGCAACAAAAGGGGCACCTCTCTCATAATGAATTTAAAAGATAGAGTTATATAGTGTAACACGTTTTGTGTACTTTGTTTAAACATTGCAAAGGATACATGTCAAATGAGAGGGTCTGGGGGTCCTCCTCCAGGAAATTTTGAGCCTCAAACACTTCATTTACTGCATTCTGGTGAATTTTTCTGCATCAATTTATGGTGGAAATGTATTTATTTATGAAAAGGAAAACAAACTTAAGATGGCAGTTTGCAATTCCAAATAAAAATATAATAGAATACAATGCAGTAACACTCTCAGGTATTCTGTGCTGCTTTTAAATGTTTATTCTCCTATAGATCAACTTGGCTTACTTCATGTTGCCTTGTCAACAAACATGTCACTGTGTATAAATGAGGGACCATGTTCTGCAGTGAGGTTTCAATAGTTCTGGATGTACAAAGTAGAAGCTGCTCTGACACACTGACACACTGAGAATGGCTTTTACCTCAAAATTCTTCAATGAGATATGAAGTTAACAGATTGCTGAAGAAATTCAGCTTCTTACAAACATGGTTCTTTATGTTCTTTAACTGGATCACAGGTTAAATGAAAGGATTCTGATGGGACAGTAACAAGAAAAATATAAAATGTTTTATTTCCTGTTGGTTCAGATATAAAATTAAATTCACATTTTTAAAAATTCAATCCACCTCCCAAGAATTTGTAAACCACAAAGTTTGTGTATATGAGAAAAATGCTGTGATTTCATTAAATAGTCAGGTACTAATACTTAAAATTATCCTCTAAATAAGTTTCAAATATTCATTAAGAATCCCAAAGAACAGAAGCCTGCAATGGCTGCAGCTTCACACTCCTCAGAGGGCCAAAGTGCGGGTGCTTCAGTACCCAACTGGGGTGTATTTGTGCATGTGCCTGATAACCAGTCATTCTGCTTTAGCTGCGTTTACAGACAAATCCTTGTGCAGGGGTAGACTAAACCCTTTTGCGCCTTTAAGGGATGAGAGGGGCCTCAGAGAGCTTTCGCTGTTTTTTTTAATACAAATTTCAGTCTTTCAATTGATTTATTCAGCTACTTTGAATTTAGTTATGGTACTAATGTCACAGTGGGCACTGTCAACCTGCCATACATGCCACTCTCTCAGTTAACCCAGTAAATTTCCAATGAACCCCGCCTCTTCATCACACTTACTTGCCAATCTATGACCTGTCCATACATCTCCCTCTCCTGTCGGTCTACCATACCCACCTCATCAGGTCCACTGCTCTCACCTGTGGATTACTACCTCCTGCCAGTATAAAGACTCCTGCTTCACAGACTCTCTTTTTCCAGATTGTTTTTTGTCATTCCATGCAAGACTTTCCAGCGTTTATTCCCGGACTGTTTCCTTGTTGCCAGCGTCGCCTGTCTCTAACTATCCTGCTTCGTCTGCTCCCTGGTAAACCACTCAGCTACCCTGTCACCAACCAAGAGCTTTACTTCTACGTTCCTGGTTTCTGTTTGCCTGTTTCCAGTGGCTGTTTGGAGAGACCGCCACTCAGCTCCGCCTAGTGAGTGTACCTGCTCTGCTGCCTGTGGTTTCCTGTGCTGCGGATTACCTTGCCACGTGGCTGCATATACAGTCAGGGAAAAAATTATTAGACCACCCTTGTTTTCTTCAGTGTCTTGCTCATTTTAATGCCTGGTATAACTAAAGGTACATTTCTTTGGACAAATATAATGATAACAACAAAAATAGCTCATAAGAGTTTAATTTAAGAGCTGATATCTAGCCATTTTCCATGGTTTTCTTGATAATAACCAAAATCACTTAAGTTTACATCAATAGCTATGGCATTGTACTGCCAAAAACAGTGCTTTTAGGTATTTCATGTTTTCTTTTCTGTCTGTTAGTCACATGATACACACAGGAGTTAATACTTGATTGCATAACCATTGTTTTTGATGACTGCAGCCATGCGTCTTGGCATGCTCTCCACCAGCTTCTGACATTGTTCTGTGGTCACAGCAGCCCATTCCTGTTGCAAAAATTCAAACAGATTTGCTTTGTTTTTGGGCTTGTGGTTCTCCATTTTGAGTTTGATGATGTTCCATAGGTTTTCAGTTGGATTTAGATCTGTCTGGTGATTGAGCAGGCCAAGGCATGGTTCGAATGTTCTGGTTCTCCATCCAGGCTTTAACTGACCTTGCCGTGTGGCAAGGGGCATTGTCTTGTTGGAAAATCCAGTCATTCGAAGCAGGAAAGAGTTTATCAGCTGATGGAAGAAGACTGTTTTCAAGAGTAGCCCTGTACGTGACCTGGTTCATTCGCCCTTCACACAATTGCATTTGCCCTGTTCCAACCATACTGAAACAAACCCAGATCATCACCAATCTACCCCCATGTTTTACTGTAGGGGCAAGACAGTCTGGTTTGTAGGCTTCTCCAGGCTTCCTCCTAACCAGTAAGTTGGCTGGAGTGGGCATCAACTCAAAATTGGATTCATCACTGAAGAGAACCTTAGCCCAATCATCAACAGTCCAATCGTTGTGATCCCTAGCAAAGCGTAAGTGGGCCTTTCTCTGCCTTTCGTTGATGAAGGGCTTCTCCCGTGCCCTGTGTGACTTCAGACCAGCTTCAAGAAGTCGGTTTCAACAGTGTCCAGTCATTTTTAAGGTCCCTGGAGGTCTGACGACGATTCTTGACACAGGAACAGATGAGTGCACGGTCCTCTCGTGGGGTAGAAAGACGTTTCCTGCCTCGACCAGCTAGCAATTTGGTAGTACCATGTTCGGCTTGCTTTTTCTTGGTGTAATGAACGGCTGTCTTGGAGATCTTCAGTTTTTTGGCTACCTGTCTCTCACTCACGCCAATTTCCAGGAATGCCAAGATGGCTGTCTTTGTGGCTTCACATAATTCTTTTGTTTTAGGCATTATGTGAAAGCTGACAACTTCTGAGTTGTGCTACGGCTTGAATGTAAGCAGGAAACCACTCTAGGCCTTTGCATGTAAATTGAAGGCATGAAATGGCCTCTTATATACCCTGGCAATACAATTAAGCTTAAGCATATCAAATAGGACATAAAGTATTATGGAATCAGCTGCATTTTTTGTCGTGTTCATTGTATTCTTCAGGTAATATACCTTTAGCGGTACCAGGCATTAAAATGAACAAGAAATTGAAGAAAACAAGGGTGGTCTAATCATTTTTTCCATGACTGTATTGCCATTGTGTGTGTGCCGCAGGATCCAGTCGTCATCATTGTTGTCAAGACCCTTGCTGCCTACAGTTGGCTCCACACAGGTGTGTTGGCTTCTCCCATGTGTACTCTTGGTTCCTGACTCCCTGCTCATCAGACATTGTCTTCTGCCTACTCGCTCAAGGTACTGTTGCACACATTTGAACTGTTTGCCGTTTGTGTGCATCCAGCAGAGGCAACTGAAACGCCAGCTCTCTGCGTCAGTGTGCCACACCAAGCACTCTGGACTGAACCTGTGTCTTTGAAGGGTCCAAGCCAACACATCAACTCTCCCATTTTTTTCAACTGCCTGCTCACGCTGTTTGACAAGTGGTTTCATTACAGACTGTTACAAACTGTCCATCTGTCTGTGGTGCTGCCGTTGGGTTCAGACCACATCCATGACAACTAATTACTTAGAAATAAAGCACTTAAAACAAAACCCAACTTTTCATACCAGGCTTTTCAAGGCCCCCCTTCCATTGGGTACCTAGGTAATCAATCCCACTTCATCCCCCACTACAACACCCCTGTACCTATCTATACACCCATCTGAATACCTATACACATCTGTTACACTTAATGCTCCATACCAATCAATTCAATCAATTTTATTTATAAAGCCCAATTTAACAAATTACAATTTGCCTCAGGGGGCTTTACAGCATACAACATCCCTCTGTCCTTTGGACCCTCACAGCTGATAAGGAAAAAAAACCTGATCTATCTTCTACTATGGCAGTCAGGGTATGAGCATGTGTTACATCTCTTCAAGCTGTGAGCCATGTGATAAAGGGTGGAACCTGGATGTGGTTAGCATAAAATTGTAGTATTGTCATTGTTGTTGCTGGTAAAGTGTGTTGGTCTAGGAAAGAATGTGTATGTGTATGTGTGTGTGGTCATCACTGAGTTTCTCATTTTCTGACAGTCTTCATGATTAATAGCACCTTTCACTCCTTGGCCTGACACACTGCTTCCCTCCTTCTGTTTTTTTTTTTTTATTCTTCCTTGGCTAGCCTGCCGTTTTGAGGATTACAGAAGTGACAGCAGTGGCAGGAGATAAACACACACACACACACACACACACACACACACCAGACAGATGCACACATGCACAAACACAGATATACTAATACCAAATTGTGAAAATATATTCAAAGATTACTGAGCAAACATGTACAAGCAAACACAGAAAGCACACAGACAGGCAGACACACATAATGTCGGCAATCACCTACAGATTCAATGTAAACTGGAGCGAGCCAGGACTTGTCAAGGTCTCATATTTAACACATGCTGTGTCCTTGGATAAAACAGTAAAAATCAATAAGAAGACAAGCAGACATGTAGGTTGTGTTGAGGTAAAAACACTCACCCACCACCACAGAGACACTGGTTCAACTCCTGACGGTACTACCACCAACCTGACCTGACTCTATAATATACACAACTGTCCATTTATTAGAAATTTTTCAGCCTTAGTTGTGACCACACCAATTAGAAGTAGAGACTGTCCATATCTGGTTGATAAATATATTGCTAGGATGCATACTCAAATTTGAGCTTGACAACAGCCTATAAATCTGAAAGCACCAGTGCATACATATTCATAAAGAAAAACAGAAGCTCCCCAAAACAACTTGATGTCAGTATGTCCCCATGAAAACTTCCTCTCATCAACAATCTTCAATAAACTCTGAGAAGAGCAATTAGAAATCCCTCCACTGATGATTATTCATCACGGCCCATGCAAACGTTGATGGTGTGGAAATGCTGGTGTAATTGAAGATGAAGGGTCGAGCATAAATCCTGCTGCTGAGATAATGAGTGAATCCGGAGCAGATCCATTCATCTCAATGATCCCCATCTCCAACCATGATGGATCACTGCTGGATTCCTCACTGGCCAATCATAAATCACTGCAGAAGCCACGGCCAACTAAAGCTGTTCTGTAAGCTTCATTAGTTAAGTTAGTTAACTTGCTCAACACAAGGAAACTCTAAAGTGCTCAACTTGAAGACTACTAACTGAGCTGTGCCTGCTTTGTGTTTGCAGGGTGTTTTCTGCTGTGAGTAGGTTGGCTGGAAGTTTGCAGGAGGTGAGGAAAAGTGATTTTGAACAGACTGGACTTCCAGGCTCTGCCATCAATCAGGGAAACGGAGAGAGAAAAAATCGAGCGGGCCAAACACGGTGAAATGAAAGGGAGGCAGAGAACGAGATCTATGGAAGGCACAAACATTAACAGCTCTGTATTAATCTTACTTTTCTCCCCAAAACGCCAACAACCCCTCCAAGGTCATCCTCCAATCACTTCTCAGACAGCTCGGGCATTCCCATTGGAACGTGCCTCAGCAAACTGACAAGACTTTGCAGGGCGGCAAAAATCTCTGTCCCCCAAAGCCCTCCCAGCCGCCCACCCTACAAATGCTCCAGTGTCCATTACAGGGACGAAGTGGACGGTAACAAGCATACAGCATCTGACCTCTGTGATCTAATGAGCTGTGTGTCACTGCTGAATGTGTCCCTGGTGCGCTGCTCATGGCCGGCGTTCCCCTGCAGGAGGGGTTCTAACTAATGTGATTCATGGAGTGTCTGAGGCTGATTGCTGGTCAGTATCAACAGTAGGGTTAAAAAGCATGTCGTTTTAACTTTAGAATCACGTTTAGGATGTTTGCACTTCTATACAGGCAAATCTATAAATCCAATCATAAACATCAATCCCACTCCCATCTCATGTAAACACCTTTAAAAACTAGTTTCTAAGCATCATAAGATAAATAATAGTCATAGTATTTAATCTGTAGTATGAGGCTAATTTTGTGGTAGCCTAATACTATTTGTATGTGTGTACACAAAATCTCTAAATGTGCATAAGTTTTGTAAGTAAGTAGGTAAGTAAGTAAGTAAGTAAGTAAGTAAAGTTTATTTATATAGCACTTTTCACAGATACTAGGTCACAAAGTGCTTTCCAGTAAACAAAAACAAATACAATTATAGCTGCTGCGCAGCGATAGCTCGGGTCCAGGCATTTTTAGGCAATTCGGAGCAACAAGCAGAAGAATAGGAAGACATCAAGGAAGTTGATATTACAATCTGCATTTAGCATCAGCTGAGTCATTTTGCAGGTTGCATCATCTGGAAATTGTATTGCAGCAATTGAAAAGTAAAAGTGGTTGAATATTAGAATAAATTTGCTAAGTACTCTTTTGTATCAGTGGAAATCACTACACAATAATAAATAAATAAATAAATGTTGGTGATTTGTTTTTAACAATAAGTGCTTTGCTTCACAAGAGAAAATCTGATTTAAAAATACCACTCTTAAAGTGACTGCAGTTGTTCTGAAAATATACATATTGCATCTAGACAGCATTGAGATGTTGGTAATTTTTTTTTTTTTAATATATTTTTGGGGCTTTTCTGCCTTTAATGGAAAGTGAGCGTCGCGAGAGTCAGGAAATGGAGAGACAGAGAGGGGGATGACACACAGGAAAGGGCCTTCCAGCGCAGGATCAATCCACAGCCGCCTGCATTGAGGGCTGTATCTACCATGATTCTAAAATTTTATACATTTGTTTCTCAAAGACTCTTTGTAGTTTTGATGTGTCATACTCATCCCCCTTGTTGGGTCTTGAACCCAGAGCCCTTGGCACTGTGAACCAGCTCCTAACTCACTGAGCTGAATTGTCCGGATGTGAGACATGGTGTGTGGCTTCTCAAATAGACTCAGGAAGTCACCGACCAGGCTGCAGTTGTTGTGGCAGACTTCAAAAATAGTCAAAATGTCACAAATTCTATTATCTAAACAAAAATCTGACAATACATAAATTGCATCTAGACAGCATGGACATGTTGGTGATTTGTTTTTAATGATAAGTGTTTTGCTTCACAAGAGAAAATGTGATGTTTAAAAATGCCACTTTTACATTGACTCCAGTTGTTCCCATGAGAGCAGAATTCAAAATGTTCTAGAAAATTCAGTTTTGGAGATAAAATTCTGATATTTGCCAAACTTCATCAACCACGACTCCAAAATACTGTCAATTTTTTTCAGGAAGATTGAAAATGTATTTAGCAAGAACTGGATGGTATATATTTACAGTAGTATTTACAGTCAAATGTTTTCATGCACTTTAGGCTCAATTTTTGATCAATCAAAAATCCGAGAAACAAGCAAGTTTTACAGTTTTTGAAAAAAACAGAGTGATGGACTTCATAATTTGTAATGAGTCTAAATAGACAAAAGTTTCTGCAGTACTGGGGCTATATTGTGGTGAAGTTTCAAAACTGTAGCATGTATCGTTGGTTTGGTAGGAATTTTTAAAGTTTTTAAATTTATACGTTTATTGTGTCCCCCCCAGGAGGGGGCGGCACATGTCCTTGGAGTTGAGTAAATCTGGCATGGAGTCGGACATTTCTGTAAAGTTTGGTGAGTTTTTGCCCATGGGAAGTATGATTTCCTCAGAAGAAGAAAGAAAGAAAGAAAGAAAGAATTCTTCTGATTACAATAGGGTCTTTGGCTGCTTAGCAGCCCGGACCCTAACAATATAACACATCATTAAAAACAAAGCAAAAGACAAGGGGCCAGATCCTCAAAAGGATTGCACTGATTTTGCGACCGCTAAACCTGTACAAATGAGAGAAAAAAATAGCATGCAATCCACAAAGCACACGCAAAGGGTGACACGCACGCAAACTGAACACAAACTGCACTGCCACTCCTAGCTGCGCCGGTCCAATTTTCATGCATGTAAATTGGGGAATATTCATAAATTCAGCGCAAAATTGCCCCCTTCCTATGCAAATAAGCCTTGTTGCAAATACCACCTAATCCACAAAGACCAGCGCTAATTGCCACGGGCAGTAAAGCGGTGCTATTTAACATCAGTGAGACCCGTGTATTAAATCAGCGCAATTTCTCTTTCTCCCTCTATCATTCTCTTTCTCATGCAAAATGATTGCAGTTGGTGGTAACTGTGGAGCATAGCCTATATAAGGGCTGTCATGCCAGGACTCTCCGGTAATCATGGCAGCAGTGATTGTAGCCAGGCGAAGGCACCATAATGGCAGGCGCGCACAAGGAAGGATTTATCGGAGGAGAGTATCACTTGCGTTCAGCTGCCAAACTTTGTGGGCGTGTTAGTGCCGGCATATGATTAGAGCAAGTTCCTTTGAGGATAAGGTGTTAAAACAGGGCAGATTACGTGAGCTAATTTTGCGCAAATAATGGCGCTATTAGCAGGAGCAATCCATTCTTTGTGGATCTGGCCCAAGGTGTCTTGCAGAGTGCAAAATGTAGATAAAACACAGAACCATGAAAAAGCAGGAAACATAAGAGTTGATAGGGGTACATGGAGTTGATTAACCAAACAGTACAAGTAAGTAAGTAAGCGTATATATATATATATATATATATACACGCTTACTTACTTGTACTGTTATTATACTCATATGACTATTGTTGCATACATATACTATCATATATTAATATATACCTACAACATATTGTACCACAATTACCGTAATTATGACTGTAATATTGTTACTTAAATTAATGTTGATGTAAGCTAGTATCATTGTTGTCTGTCCTGCATCTCTCTCTGGCTCTGTCTCAACTTCTCTTTCTGGCTGTCTCTCTTTGTGTCTCATTGTGTCATATGGATTACTGTTAATTTATTATGCTGATCTGTTCTGTACGACATCTATTGCACATCTGTCTGTCCTGGAAGAGGGATCCCTCCTTAGTTCCTCTTCCTGAGGTTTCTACCTTTTTTTTCCCCCGTTAAAGGGTTTTTTGGGGGGAGTTTTTCCTTTTCTGCTGTGAGGGTCCAAAGAACAGAGGGATGTCGTATACTGTAAAGCTCTCTGAGGCAAATTTTGATTTGTGATATTGGGCTTTATAAATAAAATTGATTGATTGATTGATTGATTGACATATATATATACAGTACAGGCCAAAAGTTTGGACACATCTTCTCATTCAATGCGTTTTCTTTATTTTCATGACTATTTACATTGTAGATTCTCACTGAAGGCATCAAAACTATGAATGAACAAATGTGGAGTTATGTACTTAACAAAAAAAGGTGAAATGACTGAAAACATGTTTTATATTCTAGTTTCTTCAAAATAGCCACCCTTTGCTCTGATTACTGCTTTGCACACTCTTGGCATTCTCTCGATGAGTCACCTGAAATGGTTTTCACTTCACAGGTGTGCCTTATCAGGGTTAATTAGTGGAATTTCTTGCTTTATCAATGGGGTTGGGACCATCAGTTGTGTTGTGCAGAAGTCAGGTTAATACACAGCCGACAGCCCTATTGGACAACTGTTAAAATTCATATTATGGCAAGAACCAATCAGCTAACTAAAGAAAAACGAGTGGCCATCATTACTTTAAGAAATGAAGGTCAGTCAGTCCGGAAAATTGCAAAAACTTTAAATGTGTCCCCAAGTGGAGTCGCAAAAACCATCAAGCGCTACAACAAAACTGGCACACATGAGGACCGACCCAGGAAAGGAAGACCAAGAGTCACCTCTGCTTCTGAGGATAAGTTCATCCGAGTCACCAGCCTCAGAAATCGCAAGTTAACAGTAGCTCAGATCAGAGACCAGATGAATGCCACACAGAGTTCTAGCAGCAGACCCATCTCTAGAACAACTGTTAAGAGGAGACTGCGCGAATCAGGCCTTCATGGTCAAATAGCTGCTAGGAAACCACTGCTAAGGAGAGGCAACAAGCAGAAGAGATTTGTTTGGGCCAAGAAACACAAGGAATGGACATTAGACCAGTGGAAATCTGTGCTTTGGTCTGATGAGGCCAAATTTGAGATCTTTGGTTCCGACCGCCGTGTCTTTGTGAGACGCAGAAAAGGTGAACGGATGGATTCCACATGCCTGGTTCCCACTGTGAAGCATGGAGGAGGAGGTGTGATGGTGTGGGGGTGTTTTGCTGGTGACACTGTTGGGGATTTATTCAAAATTGAAGGTACACTGAACCAGAATGGCTACCACAGCATCCTGCAGCGACATGCCATCCCATCCGATTTGCGTTTAGTTGGACGATCATTTATTTTTCAACAGGACAATGACCCCAAACACACCTCCAGGCTGTATAAGGGCTATTTGACCAAGAAGGAGAGTGATGGAGTGCTGCGGCAGATGACCTGGCCTCCACAGTCACCGGACCTGAACCCAATCGAGATGGTTTGGGGTGAGCTGGACCGCAGAGTGAAGGCAAAGGGGCCAACAAGTGCTAAACACCTCTGGGAACTCCTTCAAGACTGTTGGAAAACCATTTCAGGTGACTACCTCTTGAAGCTCATCGAGAGAATGCCAAGAGTGTGCAAAGCAGTAATCAGAGCAAAGGGTGGCTATTTTGAAGAAACTAGAATATAAAACATGTTTTCAGTTATTTCACCTTTTTTTGTTGAGTACATAACTCCACATTTGTTTATTCATAGTTTTGATGCCTTCAGTGAGAATCTACAATGTAAATAGTCATGAAAATAAAGAAAACGCATTGAATGAGAAGGTGTGTCCAAACTTTTGGCCTGTACTGTATATATATATATATATATATATATATATATATGTAAGGCCACAGTGGCTTTTTCACATGATGAAGGCAGACTGCATGGCCTTGTCAATGGAACATTAAAAAACACCCATATCGACCTGTTAATAGGAGTATTGTTCTCTGCATTTCGGCGGTAAGGAATTTTTGTACAATTGCAGTACTTCAAGCCTGAAATATCACCTCAACACAAAGCATTTTGGAGCAAACCCGGAGGTCCGAGTTAGCACAGCCTTTGATGCTGGTGCTAGCAGCCAACCTCTTCAGGCCACACTCAGCCAGACGTTCAGACGCAAACTGAGTAAGTCTACCTGTGATCCATTGACTAACTCCCTTGCAAAATGGACTGCAATGGACTGCAGACCATTTTCGGTGGTAAAGGACAGGGGGACAATTGTGTCCAAAATCCAGCAGCTTTACTATGACACATCTGTCAAAATTAATTTAAATTGAATTTTTTTTAAATACTGTTGTATGTGATTAATTTAGATTAGTTAATCACAGAGCATGTGATTAATTTATGTATATATATATATATATATATATATATATATATATATATATATATAGATAGATAGATACATACATACATACATACATACATATATTATTATTCGGAATATTCAGTGTTAGGCCACTCAGTAGGATCCTTGTCTATGCCCCCCACTACCACCCAGCTCCATCTCTACCATTGGAACCTGAAGCACTGAGTCAGAAAATTAAGTCTGTGCTCAAATATGACCCTGTTCACAATGGTAGATTGAGATTCTAGCAGTGTTCGTGGTTCACAGTGAGAGAAACTTGGTCTCCATGGTATCTGATGCAGAAATTAGACACAACAATTCATCTCCCTTCAATTAGAACTAATCACAGATTACGCTAATGCTGATTTATGGAAAGGCGAGACAATTGAGAGGAAAAATGGCACAAAAACAAAAACCTGCACACATTTGCATTGTTTGGGACGTCATCTGTGTAGCAGCTTCTTATTTTCTGGCTTGCTCTTTGAGGAATTAAAGTTTAGAAAAAAAAAAAAAAAGAAGAAGAAGAAAAGGAGAAGCAGAGAACAGGACAGCATCTATGTGAGCTGTCATCAAGAAAAATGATGTTGCCACCATAAGGTTCCACCAGGACTTACCCACAATTCACAATGGCTAGCTGTGCAATAAGTGTTTATCAATAACCCAGGAACCGGCTGGATAAGAGAGGACTTCTACCTCACAAGATGACCTCCGTGTGTGTATATGTGTGTGTGACGGACTGACAAACATCACAGAGAGAGGGAGAGATTGATTAAGAAAAGGTGGACAGTGTATTAAAAAGAGGGTGAAAAGATTGATATAAACTCACTGAAAGAGAAAAAAAAAGTAGAAATACAATAAAACCCCAAACCCTAAAACAGGAAGAAACTGCACACTTAAGCCTCAGCTGCTGTTTACATAACAACTAATAAATTAAAACCCAGTTCTGACAAGCTGAGTGCACTGAGCTCATGCCAAATCTGCATAACTAACGAGGATGAAGTAATATAGAGACAGACACATACTGTACTCTACACATGCAAAGTCTTGCTTTCTTTGAAAATCCTGGCGCTGCATTCCAGACATGTCAGAGGGACTCAAACTCTGAGTGGGATTGAAAAATAAAGAGGAAGGGTTTTTTTTGTTGCAAAGTTTTGTCAGCACCAAGGTCTCACAGCGCCACTTATCTGATGTCACGACAAGATAGTTGCATATCAGCAACTTTGATACATCTGTTGAACAGTGTCACTGACTGTCAATACTCACCAATCCATGAGCTCAGGTTTATGGATTTCACAATGCACCTGTAAGACTCAGGTTTTTCTGTTGGAAATTCAAGGAAAAAGAAAATTCAAGATAGTGTCAGGTCCCTAATATACCCACTCCCATCTTGAGTGGGTGTATTATTTAATGAGAAACCAGTGCATAAGATGTTGCCAGGACCTTGCCATGAACAACTGCAACAATGAACACAAGTTCAGCTGATTCCCATGAATTCTGCCTGATCTTACAGTTTGCAGGCTGCAAATTTACTGCAAATTAGACTATTTAAAACAGATAAAATTTAATTTCAATGTAGGGCTGCATGAAGTGTGTTGATTCACTCAGCCCCTCTCTCTTTCTGTGTCTTTCCTGGAGCACCGCGTCCAGGAAAGACACAGTAACACACAAACAGTGACAGAGCTAACTGTTAGCATCACATGGCCTATGTTACCCAGCAGTTATTAACAAGTTTCATGACAGTCTAGCTGTTTTGGTGTTGGTGTGAGATTAACAGTATTGTGTCAGATGTTAACCACTGCAGTAAGGCTTCTGCTCAATCAGCAAACTATGACAAGTAAGAATGAGATCAAGTTGTGCTGTGACAGCTCGTGCAAACCAGATAGGGCAGAGAGAGCAGGAGAGCAACTTACGGAAATGGTTATTCAGTGCTGCGTCGAATGGCAGCAACAGCTGATCATCAGCGATAAGCTGTTGATACCCCCCTCAGCAATCAGAAGATTAATTCTGTGGGAAACACTGAATGCTCATAATGATAAGCTCAAAATCTGTGACAGTATGACACTTTTTCAGGGGAGTTTTTTTTTTTTGGGAGGGGGGGTTTCCTTATGCGCTGTGAGGGTCCAAAGGACAGAGGGATGTCGTATGCTGTAAAGCCCTCTGAAGCAAATTGTGATTTGTGATATTGGGCTGTATAAATAAAACTGAATTGAAACTGAACTATTTTTGCCCCTGCAATTTTACTGCAAAAACTAAAACAAAACAAAAAATCAAAC
Source organism: Cephalopholis sonnerati (assembly GCA_019142605.1). Classification (NCBI taxonomy): domain Eukaryota; kingdom Metazoa; phylum Chordata; class Actinopteri; order Perciformes; family Serranidae; genus Cephalopholis; species Cephalopholis sonnerati. Next base: position 3,794,183 of record JAGQAX010000020.1, read on the forward strand.
ATTTCGGACCATAACAATTGGGATGTAACAATATATGTATTTGTATTAAAATGTTCGGTAGAGGCTTTTGGTTTGCTGTGCATTACAAATCAAAGCATTCATTGCACTATTCTTTCACAATCCCATTTCAGCTATTCCTGCTTGGTAAAAATAAAATAAAATGAAAAAAGAACAGCCCAAATTATTATGTTAATTTTATATGTTTACAAATTTTCTGAAACAGAACTGTTTCTTTGTATTTGTTCATATTGTCTATACTACATTTAGTACTTTATGAGGATCTGTTTTTGTTTGATATGCTTGATATGATTTGCATATGCTGGAGGTATAACTCCATGACTGCACAAAGTCAAAAAAGACCATACTTTCTAATTTTATTTTATTTATTTTTTTTTTAGTTTTTTTTTTTTTTCCTTTAGGCTATAATCACAAAAATCAGGCCTCTACCAAATGATTAAAAAGTAACTTCATGGTAATTGTAAAACAGAAAAAAAAAAGAAAAATTACACATATACTGTTGTGATGCTAGTAATATGTTAGTTTACCAACAAATATCATTTTGTGACCATAGAATAGTAATATTTCCAGTACTAGTATTAATTTAACATATTTATTCAGACAGTAGTTTGAAAACATCTCAGAAATAGTGAAAAATCATATTGATATAATTTTTTTAATCAAATATATAATGGAATAACATTAAATATATGGCATTAACAACAATGACTATTCATCCTTTTTATTATCTTAGCATCACTACCCTTAGGATAAAAGGCCAATTCAACTGTTTGATTGAGCATGGCTTTAGAGAGTAAAAAAAAAAAAATCATACTTATGAAATTATTTCAGCATAATGGATAACATTAAATGTATCAGTTAACAACAGTAAATGATCAAGAGTGGTTTTATTTTTTAGCAAATAGTTTTAACAACAGATTCTCACTCCAACCACATACATACATACATACACACGCATTGACGTTTGGTCATGGACTTCCCATGTTGAGATGTGATGTGAAAGATATCCTGAGGGCCATTCCCTGGATGCCTACCAGTTCTTGAAGATGGTTCAATAATATACAGTGATCAACAGTGTCAAAGGCAGCACTGAAGTCTAATAGTATTAGAATAGCACATTTACCTTTATCTAAAGACAACAGTAGGTCATTTGACACTTTGAGTAGGGCAGACCCTGTGCTGTGTCGAGCCCTAAAACCAGACTGAAATGTCTCCATGATGTTGTTGTAGGCTAGATGGGACACAAGCTGTGAGTAGACTGTTTTCCCCAGTACTTTGGACAGGAATGGGAGCTTGGAGATGGGACGAAAATTGTTAAGAACATATTTGTCAAGGTTTGGCTTTTTAATGAGAGGCTGGACAATGGCATGTTTAAAACAGGATGGTACAGTTCCATTTGTGAGACGGCTATTTATAATAAAGGAGATTGTGGGACCTACAGTCTCCAACACGTCTTTTAAGAGGAGTGTGGGAACAATGTCCAGGGGGCAGGTCATGGATTTAGTGTGTGAGATGATGTCATAAATGTTGGAAAGAGGCACAGGCTGAAAGTTAGTAAGGAGGGCAGAGCTGGTAGACACCAGAGAGGGATGAAAGGGATGAAATATTCGATCAAATGTGATTGATTTTTGAAGAGAAAAAGTTTGCAAATTCCTCACAAATGGCTGTTGACGGAACAGGACAGGTAGCAACAATGGTGTTGAGGACCGAATTTATCGTGTGAAACAAAGCTTTGGGACTGTGAGAGTTACTGGAAATGATGGTGGCGAAATATTTTGCTCTTGCAGCTTTAACAGATTGCTGATAGTTTGCCAGGGTGCGTTTCAAAATGTCGAATGAGACTTGAAGTCTGTCCTTTTTACATTTGCGTTCTGCCTGTCGACAGAGTTGCCTGACAACACGGGTCTGACTATTCAGCCATGGTTGACTTTTAGTGCAAGGCTTTTTGAGTGTCAGAGGGGCAATGGATTCCAAAATGTCTCCACAGATAGAATTGAATGCTGTGATTAATTGTTCTGTGTTCAGGTGATGGGGATGGCCAATTACGTTTTAAAAAGAGATGAAGCAATCTGCAAAATTACTAGCAGTGTATGTATTTATACAGCGAGAGTAACGGACAGTTAGTTTGTGGAACAGTGTGGAACGGGGTTGAGAACTCACAACTCACGTTTAAATGATTATTTCAACAGCAGAACATAGTTGAAGTTTGGCGTCTAGACTCCGGCCTCATCACTTCCCGCAGATATGTTTACATGAGCTATTGGGAAGTGATGATTAAATCTTTTCCCCCCAAAACTGCATGGATTCCGACCCTAGCACTGCTGCATGGTGGCCATTCCCGATGAGCTCCTTGGCTACAAGGGGAATATACTATATAGTGAGCAGCAGTTTGCTTAAGCACATTGACAGATGCTAAGATGGATAACATTCTAACCTAGCAAACCACCTGATATGCAAAAATAGAATTAGACAGCAAAGCAGCTATGAATATTTATTTATGTATTAAGGGTTGCATGAGCTCTTGAGCTTTTGTGCAAATAAGATCTCCTTTTTGTGGAGTCTGACATAGCGCTGGTAAGCAGAGGATGACCAGCGGCCCAGGGATTTTAATGTTGAGGTTGGCAGATGGAGAGCTGCAGTTGTAGCCGCACCAATTCTCAGAGAGTGAGGTGAGTAGTGATCAGGAGGTAGGCCACAGCTCAGACAGAGATCACGCAGCTTTGAGGTGAACCAGGATCTTGTTAATGGTTTGCAACCCTTAGTGATGAACAGTGGTGCTGAATGATGGGTCAGCAAGCAATAATGCAGGAATTTCATCATGGAAGAGAAAGGACAGAGAGTAGTATTAGTTTTGGCAATGACAATTTCAATACCATGGCAAGATCTATCAGACTTTGAGTGTTTCAGGTACAGTACAGGCCAAAAGTTTGGACACACCTTCTCATTCAATGCGTTTTCTTTATTTTCATGACTATTTACATTGTAGATTCTCACTGAAGGCATCAAAACTATGAATGAACACATGTGGAGTTATGTACTTAACAAAAAAAGGTGCAATAACTGAAAACGTGTTTTATATTCTAGTTTCTTCAAAATAGCCACCCTTTGCTCTGATTACTGCTTTGCACACTCTTGGCATTTTCTCAATGAGCTTCAAGAGGTAGTCACCTGAAATGGTCTTCCAACAGTCTTGAAGGAGTTCCCAGAGGTGTTTAGCACTTGTTGGCCCCTTTGCCCCTCTGTGGTCCAGTTCACCCCAAACCATCTCGATTGGGTTCAGGTCCGGTGACTGTGGAGGCCAGGTCATCTGCCGCAGCACTCCATCACTCTCCTTCTTGGTCAAATAGCCCTTACACAGCCTGGAGGTGTGTTTGGGGTCATTGTCCTGTTGAAAAATAAATGATCGTCCAACTAAACGCAAACTGGATGGGATGGCATGTCGCTGCAGGATGCTGTGGTAGCCATGCTGGTTCAGTGTGCCTTCAATTTTGAATAAATCCCCAACAGTGTCACCAGCAAAACACCCCCACACCATCATACCTCCTCCTCCATGCTTCACAGTGGGAACCAGGCATGTGGAATCCATCCGTTCACCTTTTCTGCGTCTCACAAAGACACGGCGGTTGGAACCAAAGATCTCAAATTTGGACTCATCAGACCAAAGCACAGATTTCCACTGGTCTAATGTCCATTCCTTGTGTTTCTTGGCCCAAATAAATCTCTTCTGCTTGTTGCCTCTCCTTAGCAGTGGTTTCCTAGCAGCTATTTGACCATGAAGGCCTGATTCGTGCGGTCTCCTCTTAACAGTTGTTCTAGAGATGGGTCTGCTGCTAGAACTCTGTGTGGCATTCATCTGGTCTCTGATCTGAGCTGCTGTTAACGTGCGATTTCTGAGGCTGGTGACTCGGATGAACTTATCCTCAGAAGCAGAGGTGACTCTTGGTCTTGCTTTCCTGGGTCGGTCCTCATGTGTGCCAGTTTCGTTGTAGCGCTTGATGGTTTTTGCGACTCCACTTGGGGACACATTTAAAGTTTTTGCAATTTTCCGGACTGACTGACCTTCATTTCTTAAAGTAATGATGGCCACTTGTTTTTCTTTAGTTAGCTGATTGGTTCTTGCCATAATATGAATTTTAACAGTTGTCCAATAGGGCTGTCGGCTGTGTATTAACCTGACTTCTGCACAACACAACTGATGGTCCCAACCCCATTGATAAAGCAAGAAATTCCACTAATTAACCCTGATAAGGCACACCTGTGAAGTGAAAACCATTTCAGGTGACTACCTCTTGAAGCTCATTGAGAGAATGCCAAGAGTGTGCAAAGCAGTAATCAGAGCAAAGGGTGGCTATTTTGAAGAAACTAGAATATAAAACATGTTTTCAGTTATTTCACCTTTTTTTGTTAGGTACATAACTCCACATGTGTTCATTGATGCCTTCAGTGAGAATCTACAATGTAAATAGTCATGAAAATAAAGAAAACGCATTGAATGAGAAGATGTGTCCAAACTTTTGGCCTGTACTGTACCTGAAACACTCAAAGTCTGATAGATCTTGCCATGGTACTGAAATTGTCATTGCCAAAACTAATACTGTATATTGAGTACAGGTGTTCTTCTATGGTTAAATCAGAGAATGTGAGATTGTGCTGAGGATTAAAGGAGAGAGATCTGGTTGTATATTCACTGCACCTGAGAAACCCATAGAAAGCCATGAAAAGAACTGCTTCCAACATTATATCAATGTAAAGTGAGAAAAAACCTTGCCTTAATCTTGACACAAACTTATGCACCTGTGAAATAGTGAGAGGCAGTCTTTTACCGTTGCCAGGAGGACGTGCCTTTTTTAGGCCATTGAGGAGCAGCTGAATAGAGGGATCTCTGAGAAGGCTCCGGGATGCTGGGTCTTGGCATCTAATACGGAAATGAATCACTGCTAGCATGGCTTTAATACTTTGTGTTTGAAGATTGAGGGATTCGAATGAAAATACAACAAATGCACAGACTACGGAGATATTAATTGGTAAAGGACTAAGGAGGAGGCTGGCACAAAAGGAAGAGAGGAAATACCAAGCTGAATCGTATGCTTTAATTGTGCTTTTGGCTAGACCAAGTCTCATGTATTTGGAAGCGGAAAACAGAAGATCCTGCAGGGGTTTGGAGGTGCTTAATCGAGAGTCATTTGGGTGAATGGAGCGCATGGCAGGCTGGATATGAAGGTAGATTTGTGTCTTTATTATTCATCAAAAAAAAGTTTCTTCAATCAAAAAAAACTTCACTTCAATCAAAAAAAACCATTTTCAATCAAAGAAAAAAAGTGTTTGAATGCAAAAAAATATTTGAGACCCAAAAATTTGCATTTGAACACTTTTTTTTTTTTTGATTGAAGTGAAAAAAGTTTTGAAGTGTTTTTTTTTTTTTTAAGTGAAAAAAGCTTTGAAGTTGTTTTGTTTTTTTTTTGTTTTTTTTTGATTGAATCATTTTGACACAAATATCCCGCAGTGGGCAGATGCTTCCCCTTTCTTCAGACATGTTTGAGTGACAAGTGTCTACACCAGTGACATTTGACATAGGAATCTCTTTTTAGAACAAAAAAAATTTGATTTCCCCATCAAAATAGACTGTCTGATGGAAAGGTAAAGAAGTGAAAATATTCTTAATATAACATATACTTAAACTGGTATTGACTTTTTTAGGATGATGGACTCCTGCCTGCTTCTCCAAACTCGGCATGTGCCAACTGACAACTACTGTAGGTAATACACTGACTATAGATAAGTGCCCTGTACAACTCTACTTCAGAAGACCCAAATTATCTCTTTAAGGCAGGGGTGTAAATATAGATGGTGCAGGCAGGGCAGCAGCACTGGGGCCCATGGGGTAGGGGGGCCCGTAGAGAGATCGGTTGGGGGCCCGCTCTGTCTAGAGCAGAGAACAGGCCCTTGTGAGTGATTCAACTTGGCAACTCAGAAATACGCCTGTGTTTAAAGAAGAACACGTTAAAATATAAATGCTGTTATTGGCCCTCGAGAAGACAAACCTATCTCTGTCAATATTTCTTTCTTTTGTGAAATAGTCAAGTGCTCTCTATAACAAAACTATATGTTCATTTTGAAATTACAAATAAACTATTTAGAAAATCTTGAAAAAAAAAAAGAACAAGCAAGTCGCCATTTGCAATGTACAGGTATGCAGAGAAAATCCGTCTTCCATTCATCCAATCGATACGGACAAATTTTTCAAACGACAGCATTTTTTTTCTCCACAGACAACATTAGATGCCTTTTCAAATGTACACCGTGGGGTTTGTTTACTTCAAGGATGTGGACATGTTTGTAAAAGGAGTAATAAAAAGTCATGCACAGTCAAAGTGAAAGTGCTGTGGTGATACAGGGACAGACAGAACTACTGCATAACAGGAGCAATAATAAAAAAAATCTTCAGATATATTATTTGTTCCTGGTTAAATAGTTTTTGTTGATAACAATGTGTTAATCAATCTATAAATCAAGAAGCGTCTGTATGTCTGTGTGTCTGTGGCTCGCATATCTCTCTGACTGTTTGTCAGATCAACCTAAGCTTTCAAATATGGCTTGCGTATGGCACGATGGTGTGCATCCTTCATTTTGAAGTTTTTGGGATTCATATTCACAACATTATCGATAAAGTTACGTAACCGTGACGTGAACCCCGAAGTGGTCTTTTCTGCCAAGAGCTCCTGGAGAAGTCTTCTTTCTTCTTCTTGTGGATTTCCGGTGTTGTGCCAAGGTACTTATCCCCGATAGAAAAAGTATCCCCTTCCGCGGGAGTGCGCCTGCACTCAGTACAAATGGACATTACTACACTCAATGAAATAATGACATATAGCAATATGTGGATTGTATAATTTATCGTGCGAGTACTGTTGTTTTGTCAAGGAGGCTTTAAAATGTTTTACATGGCTCATGCATTAAAATAAATGTTTTTATTCTTCTGTGGTTTTGTCGAAGTTGTCGAAGTTTATATATAGTTTATATCTATAGTTCATATATTTTCCTTTCTTCGTGAAGGACATGTTTTCGTTATTATTTGACAATGTTATTAAGCACTATGCAGGCTAGTTCATTACTTACTTTTCCAGTGTTTGGAGACTAGATCGAATTCAATAGTCTGTAAGGACCTTGTTCATGCTGAGCGGAGACTCACTTTCTCTTTGACTGTGCGCAACTTTTTATTACTCCTTTTACAAACATGTCCACATCCTTTAAGTAAACAAACCCCTCGGTGCACATTTGACAAGGCATCTAATGTTGTCTGTGAAAAAAAAAGCTGTTGTTTGAAAAGTTTGTCCGTATTGATTGGATGGATGGAAGATGGATTTTCACCGCATACCTGTACATTGCAAATGGCGACTTGCTTGTTCTAAAAAGAGATTCCTATGTCAAACATCATTGGTGTAGACACTTGTCACTCAAACATGTCTGACCAATGGGGAAGTATCCGCCCACTGCGGGATATTTGTGTCAAAATGATTCAATCAAAAAAAAAAAAAAACGACTTCAAAACTTTTTTCACTTCAATCAAAAAAAAAAAAAGTTTTCAAATGCAATTTTTTTGGGTCTCAAATTGTTTTTGCATTCAAACACTTTTTTCTTTGATTGAAAATGGTTTTTTTTTAATTGCAGTGAAGTTTTTTTGATTGAAATTTTTTTTTTTGATTGAAGAAACTTTTTTTTTGATTGAATAATAAAGACACAAATGTCCTACCCATAATATGGCCCAAATACAAAAAAAGATGACTTCAATCAAAAAATGTATTTTCAATCAAATAATAACTCACTTCAATAAAAAAAAAAAAAAAAACTTTTCAATCAAAAAAAAAAGTGTTCAGATGCAATTTTTTGGGTCTCAATTTTTTTTTTGCATTCAAACATTTTTTTTTTTGATTGAAAAGGTTTTTTTTTATTGAAGTGAAGTTTTTTTTGATTGAATTTTTTTTTTTTTTTGATTGAAAAAACTTTTTTTTTATACCTGGAGGGCTTGGCCTGAGGACACATGTTTTTGAACTCAGAGAGAGCATCAGCAACACAATTTTCATGACCGGGGATGAAAGCAGCCTGCAAAATGAAATTGTTCAGAATGCATATCCAAGTTAAACACTGCATGAGACTATTTATGATTGGTACTTTTGAGCGGCCCTTATTGATTATTTCTACTGTAGCAGCATTGTCGCAAAACACCATAATTTGTTACCTTGACCATCTGCTGCCCCATAGTGAACAAGCAATGACAATGGGGTAAAGCTCATAAAGTGCAGTGGATTTGGAAGTGTCAAGGGACTGAATTTCAACCACTCATTGTTGTAGAATCCCCCAAAACCAACAGAAGGGGCCGCATCAGTAAAAAACTGAAGGGAATGGGAAGACTCCACAAAATCATTACAAAAGAAAGAAATACCATTCCATTCATCGCATAGCAAGGACCAGAATCGCAGATCTGAGTAACAACCTTCATCTAAGATTACATTGTCATTTAGATTGGAACAGAATTAGCCAATGCTAGCAAGCGTGAAATGAATGAGCGACCATGAGGGATGATACGCATAGCAAAGTTAAGGTGGCCTAATAGAGATAAGATATCTCTTTAAGAGATAATGGCAGCAGCAGACCAGGATTTAAGAGCAGCTCTGATGTGAGACAGCTTGTCTTGAGGCAGGGATGCTTGCATGAACACACTATCGAGCGTGATGCAGAGAAATTCTAAACGTGTGGAAGGACCCACGGTTTTCTCTTCTGAAAGAGGTATACCTAACTCATGAAAAAGGCTTTTGACTGTGGAGATGCTGGTGGAGACAATGGAAAGTCAACTACTAGGAAATCATCTAAAAGATGCAGGACAAAAGGGAGTTTGCAGGTGTTGTATAGGATCCAGCATAAGGCTTCTGACAGGGTGTCAAAAATGCGAGGGCTGCTGCGGCAACCAAATGTCAATTTAACGGAGAAGTAAAACTTTGAACGCCATTTTACACAAAAAAGATGCCATTGTGAGGGATGGAGTGGCATGACTTTGAAGGCATCCATAATGTCTGCCTTTCTCAGCCATGCTCCGACTCCTGCTGACTTAATCATCTGCACAGCGTTATCCACGGAAGCATAGAACAATGAAAAAGGCTCTTGAGGGATTAAACTATTGATACTCTGAATGGAAGAATCATGAGGAGCTGAGAGATCAATGATGAGACGTTTTTTGTGAGAATATTTTCTTGTTGCAACACCTATAGGGCTAACTCTAAGGATGGAGAAGGGGGATTTTGACAATGGACCTATCATGTAGCCCTTTTTAACCTCTTTTGACAGGAGCTCATCTACTGCCGCCAGTTCCTTGAGGGCAGACTGCAGGTTTTTACAGACATGGGTAACTTTGGGGAGCCAGCATAGACCTGCTAGGAATCCTTGAACTAATCCAGTGATCAGGTAATTGACAAAGAATTTGTTAGGGCGGTTTGAAAGAGCCTTGGAGAGAGCTGGGACATTCACTGGAGTCGAAGGATACTTCATGTTTATTTCCCGGATTCTGCGGACACACAGAGCATGGGTGGCTGTCTCCACACCAACTACACACATGCATAAATTTACAACTAGGAAATGTACAAACATTCTCGTTGAAATTAGTGCAGATGGGAGACTTATATCCTGAGGGGAAAGGTACCTGTCGCTTGGGAGGATGGCTTACAGAATTTAGCACAGGATTTTTTGGCTGGGGCTGAGATTTTGAAGTGGACAGTTCTTGCAGAGCAGTTCTTGGACAGATGGAGGTTGTATGGGAGAAGGAACCACAGATGGAGCAGGCAAGGGTTTTGTGGCCAGTAAAATGTCTACTGACTAGTGCCAGATCAACTACAGACCAATCCTGTCTGATTGAATTTTTAGATGTACATGGCAGCTTTGGCGGAGAAGGATTTGTGGTACTCATAGAGGGGAGAGCCACTATAGGAGAGAGCAAGGTCTGATATGATAGGCAAATAGGTGTCAAGCTCCTCCCTACATTGTGGATACATTTCACAGATGGTGTCTCTAAATACGCCAAAAGCAATGTTAAATTCTGCCAGTGTTAAGGTTTTTGACAGCCTCGGATCACCATCTTTCAAGACTACGGAAAAATCTCCACAATCCACAAATCTTTTGTCGGTAGATTCAGAACCGCATAACAGAATCTGCATAAGATTTACGTAATGGCCTGTCAAAATCAGAGCAAAGTATTTTACAGAGCAGTTATTGCAAACAAATTCCACCAAATTAAAATGTAGGCCAAGTCAATGAGTTTTTATTTATTTATTTATTTATTTTATGATTATCAGATTTAAATATTATTTTACTTAATTTATTTATTTTTATATCATTACAATTTAGATGTTTGCTGAATAAGAGAGCAAAATATCTGCTAAAATTTGGTTCCTGAGGGAATCAGGGATTGCTTCTGCTGGAGGCAGGAACCGAGAGCCCATAGTTGGAGCTGGGACTGCAGTTCCCAAGGTCCTGTGGGGTGTGATGTCACCAGGAAGTGGGGCGGCCTGGGCCATGTCGAAAGTTGACATGAATGGACCAGGGTTGTTTATGTTGTAGGTAGATGAGTTTGTATTTTGTTCCAGATTATGTATTGCATTCATGACGTTGAGTGCCTATTTAACTTCGAGCAGAGAAGACAGAATGGATGCATCAGTGGACGAACCGGGAGCTGACCGCGTCGATCTTTTTGCTGGGGCGTTGACAGCAGGTCTGGGAGAAGCCGGCTGGGAAGCGGCGCGCCTCTTGCCTGCCGCTCTGCTCTTAGGAGGAGCACTGTTTGAGCTACCGTCACCCGCGGGGAACTTCTGGGCATCGGCAGAGCTTTAATGGTTGAGAAGGTAGTTGAGGAGCTCCTTGTGGTTAAGGCCGGATGGAACTGGGATGTTGCGGGTGTAAAGTTCTTCCAAGATGCGGTGCACGGGCCATGCGGCGAGTCGTTTGCAGGTGATGCGGGAGTTGCGGCGCGGAAGTAGGAGCGTCGGCTTCATACTCGGAGCGGACCTCGACCGATTGAGCCTGGGTTTCAGGGATGAAACAAACTTCTTCCCCTGAGCACGGAGACTCACTCTCCGAATCAGAAACAGCGAGAGACATGGCCATCAAGAGACACAGGAGGTAAGACAGCAATCGCATGAGCAACAACAGCTGGGTCTGCAATCTAAGTTGAGAGCGAGCGGCAGTACTGATGCAAGGGCAGCAGCGGCATAGACAATGCAAAGGGAGAGCTGGGAAGATTTTGCAGCTTAAATAGACCGCCAAATTTGGAGGGTGTGTTTAGATGACATATGGGGAATGATGTATGGCGTGTGCGTATGAATCAGTGCAGCTCGAGTTAACTGCCTGGACTAGCTCGCAGGCGTCGCTCCATTTGTTAGACTCATCCACCACCCCTCCCATCCACTCTGTGCAGACTTCCATCGCCTTAACTTTGTTGTTGTCCTGCTGTGTTTTCCCCTGATGCCACTGGACACAGGTTAACAATAATGGCGACTGGCCACGTGTCATTCAGACATGAAAGGACGGCTTTTTTCATTGGTGTCTGACGCTGGAAGTCACTGATCAAGCACTGGTAGTCAAAGACTTCAGAATGAGACTGGGTCAGCTTCACTACTTTTACCATGAAAGGACAAATGAACTGTTTGGTAGAGCATGTTTTAAAAAGAATTATTTGACCCTTATTAGACTTCTATTTTTTTTATATAAAGTTTCATAAATCTATTCAGTAAGACCTCTGAAACTATAACATGTTTAACAAATATGCCTTCCTTTGAAAATTTTACCACACAAAGCCACAGAGCCCTCATGCCTGTAATGACTTTTTTAATTACTACCTTCCTATAGGAGGCAAACTGAAAAGGCATACTGTTTTAAAAAACAGAGATATTTATTTTTTTATTTTTATTTTCTTGGATAACATACCTAACCTAATGGTTGAGGTAGCTTAGTCATTTCTCATCAAGATATAGTGACTCAAAATGTGCTTTAGTAAACTGTTGAGCAGGACGTTAAAGGGTTAAACATTTTAAAAATCAGGGAAATTCCTGCTTTTTTGTTCTATCGCAAACATACCCAACCATGACACTACTGTGTCATATCGAATTGTTTATTTTGTGAACTGTTACACCCCTAATATATATGGAAAAATAAATAAAGAGCAATTTCACTGGGTTTCCAACATCCATTCTGGAGTCTCCTTATTAATCTAGTCCAGGTTTGATTAAATCTAAATACAATGCTTTTCGACCTGATCTAATGTAGTCTGGATGGAGAAAAGAAATGCAATCACCACCTGTCCTGTGCTCACATTTTTACAAGGAGGGTTTTAGAAATATGAAATATGAAAATAATATTTTACAGAGTCTCTCTAGTCCTCTTTTAATGTACAGTGGTCCTGGTTTTATACATTTAGGTACCATATGTTTTAGCTGGACCTGGTCTGAAAGGAGAGAAATATAATAAAGGTTTCAAAAATGTACAATGTCTTTTTTGGCAGCATTGGGGCTTTTAGTGGGACAAAAGAGAATTGGCCAAAATGTATTGTCCCTTACACTTCCCTTAATGCTGATATCAAGATGCAAATCAGAAGCCAACTTCACTGTTAAGTGGAAATGCTTCTGTATTTCAGGAGCTAACAGACACATCTTGGCAACTTGAAGAGCAAAGACAGATTCGAGGGAAGTGAAGGATTTCAAATGGAACACACTCACCATTGGAAAGTCTGACAAATAACAATAACAATAATACAATAACATACACAAAGGCATGAACTGACTCTAAAGCCTCTACATAATGTTTGTACTTAAAGTTAGAAATGTAGCTTCTATCGTATGATGTGATGGGGAAATGATGAAAGAGTACATCGCATTCCAGGTAATATGTGGCCCCTGAGTTTATTTCTTGTTCACTCTCTCTCTCAGCCCTCACAGGGTCGATCACACTGAAGTCCACTTGAGATTTCAGAGAAACAGAGTGCCACTTAAGATGGCAGCAGGGATTCCCCCGAGAGGAAGTTCCATTGGGAAGTCAAAGAGGGTTGTATAAACAACAGCTGAAATGCACCGTGAGTAAATCCATACACACTTCAATCCAGAGAACACATCACAAAACACCTGTAGCATGGGTTGTCAAGGTTGGTGAGTACAGGTTTTGGTCTCTGTACAAACACTATGATACCACACCTGACAACCTCACTGTGATGACAAGACAAAGTGACCAACCCATTCTCATTCCCAGGATGTCAAATACTGTGGCTTTGTCACACCCCTTGGCGTCTGATACCAATGCACAGGGCACCCTTTTATATATCTGTGTGACGCACGGCTGAAATACATTGTAACACAAGATAAATGTTGTGAAACAGTCACAGTTAGGTTTAGGCAACGAAACTACTTGGTGAGGTTTAGAAAAGGATCATGTTTTGGTTATAACCAGTATGTTTGTTATGTAGCATAGCGTAACATAACGTTAAAAGCCATTATCAGTTAAAGACGCAACTTCAAGCAGGTAGCTCTGTTGTAATGGAGACACAAATCCCTGTTGTAGGCTGACGTGCCAAGTCAAATCAAACCAAGCCAGCACATGAGTGTGGAAAAAGGGTATTTGAAAACCTCCGAATGAGAACTGGCTGGAGTGACTGTGCACTGCATGGTTCCAACATCTAGCTTACCCTCAAATCACAAACTGTCATTTTTTTGTTTATTTTCTTTGTGTACAGGGTAAACAACCAAAAAACAACATGACAATGATGACGATGATGATAACGATAATGATGATGATGATGATAAGCTTTTTTGAATCTTGGACAGGGCCAGACTTGCTGTTTCCCCCTGCCTTCCGCCTTCATGCAGCTAACCACATTCTGTTTCAAACTGTGTACTTAAAGCTACAGTTGGTAACTTTTAAAAAAATAACTTTTTGTCATATTTGCCGAAACTGTCTCTAGATTCACACAGCATTTAATAAGAAAGATAATCTGTAAAATATGATAATAATTATAACAATAATAATTATAATTATAATCCTCTGCCTTCTCTGTCGCCTTGTAGCCTTTCTAATATCTTTACTGCATGTGAACAAAATCAACCTCTCAGAGTTGAGGAGTCTCTAACACAAGCTGTCAATCATGTCAGTCACTCCTTGTGAACTGCAGTCAAACTGTGAAACTAGACAGCACTGATCAAATATTAGCAAAGATTCTGTTACTGCATTGCCTGTTTCTCACATCAGAAGTTTTCAGAAACATATTTTAGTGTACTGTCAAGCTGTATCATGAGAAAGTTTGTGACAAGGCCACCATGTTGTATAAAGCTAAACGGGAGTAGCAAGTAAAGTTGTCACGATACCAAAATTATGACTTCGATACGATACCTGCCAAAAGTATCACGATACTCGATACTAACGATACGATACCAAAACTTCGATACGAGACCAAAAATACAGTACGATACCAAAAGTACAATACGATGCCAAAAATATGTTACAATACCAAAATTACAATACGATACTAGTGTCTTTTAAAATAAATATAGTAAGAAAAAAATGTGCATGGTTCCCTTTTTACCAACTTGTTCCTGTCCAGCTTTTTGAACACTTAATAAATGGCATTAATATTAGTATTAGCCTACAGAAAGATATACTAATGAAAACACATGGTGGGATCATTGCATTGATTACACATGGCTATGTAGACCTGTTGTCTGTATCTGACCAGATGAGATAGCCCACTTGACATGCTGCTGTGTTGTGCTATGGCCTATTCAAGTGATGGAATTTGTTATTTACGTGACAACGCCTGAACGCAACACAGGCTCCACTCCAACTGTGTGTGTTTGCAGTGCTGCAGTGCGAGCGACGTGTTTGACTGTGCCTAACAGCTGTCTTCTGATGGTCATTTACACACTGTCCATAACAAAAACTATGTCAGGTAACAAACTGCGTCGGGTTCGGGCCGGGCTCGCTTATAATTGTCTTGGACTTGTCTTCAGTCAGGAAATGTGGCCCGAGCCGCGCTCGAGCGTGCGCTGATGTGGGTGGGCTTGAGAGTGTTCATGTAGCCTGATGTTTCCAAACACATACGCTCACCTGTTGTTCTTTAAACTCTTTGAAAAGTTCGGGGTGTCTGTCTGAGAGGTGCTTTGCCAGATTAGACGTGTTGCTTCCCTTTGTCTGTGTCGCTCTGTAACATCTTTTGCAGACGGGTGTCTGCGTGTTGGTGGTTTCCTTCACTATCTGCGATGTATCCGAAATAATTCCAGATTTCACTTCGGGCAGCTTTTTTTTTTTTCAACAAGCCGAGGACGGTCGGCAAGAGCTCCTGCTGTACTTGAGGCCATGTCTCCCCTGTGATCACTCGCTGCCTGTGATTGAGAGCTGCCCGCTGTGTGTGAGAACCGGCAGCCCCGCCCACGCACTCTATGCTTGCAGGCAGCATGACAGAGAGCTGCAGTGAGGGCGCTCTGATTTCGCGCTATTTTAATGAAGTATCGATACTAAAAGATATGTAATATGGTATCATTTTCAACGTGAGGGTACCGGTACCGTCCTGGTATCGATATACCGTGCAGCTCTAGTAGCAAGCACCACCCCCCTGCCAGACCAGCTCTCTCATTTTACAACTAAACAGTATACTAAAATATGTTTCTGAAAACATTTGAGGCGAGAAACAGGCAATGCAGTTACAGAATCTTTATTTATATTTAATCAGCACTGCCTAGTTTGACAGTCTGATCACAGTTCACAGAGCTGTCAACATGATTAACAGCTGCGTTAGAGTCTCCTCAGCTGCGTTAGAGACTCCTCAGCTCTAATTGGTTGTTGCTGACCACACCGTAGTCTGATTCTAGTAAATGCCAAATGTTGGTGCTAAGACTATGTGTCTCATGAAGCTCTAGTGAAAGTTTAGTCAGGGGGACAAATCTTGTCATGCTCAGGCTGTCAGTTTTCTTTCTCACCCTGCCATTCACTCCTTGCATGCATGCTCACTCACTATCTCTAGGTGCCATAGTCTGGGTCTGGCAATTGAGTCATCAGCTATTCTTCTGCTGATTCACAGTCAACTAATAGCACAGCGGCACCAACACATTGTCACTCCAACCTTGTCACATATTGATGTTTAGTCATGGACTTTCCATGTCAATATATGACGTGCAAAGTACCCTGGGTGCGTTGGTTGTTGACTTTCTGGCACTCTGTGTCAATTTGAGCCGGTTACATGCATTGTCTGATTTCAAAATATACCTCTGTTTTCACTGCCATAGTTCTTTCTTGCTTCAGTCATGCACGCCTTCCACCTCCCCAGCACCACCATGTCTTTAAGGATTCATCAGCCTCATCCATTTCAGCAGTCAGCATCCTCAGAGTCATCAGCCGCCACCACCACCACCACCACCAGTGTCTGGACTCCAAGGGGGGGATATATTTTGCTTCTGCTTAGATGTCCCTTGATCACAAAAAATCTTCCTCTGGTGTCCAAGCATCAAAGACTGCTTTTAAATCTTTATCAAAACAAATCATCTGTCAATCTGTACAGTTATATTCTGTATTAAATGTTTAAATGTTTTTTTTACTTAATTCTTCTGTCTCTCCTGACTGAAATGTGTTTCTTTCAGAATATAGTGACAGTTTCAGTATTTTCATAAAAGTTACCAAAGAAATCTGTAACACACAAACATGAGAATAATATCCATCCTGCTGTCTTACTTTCAGGGAAAAAAGCAAATAGGTGTTTGCCAAAATGCTTAACTTTTTTTTTCAACATTACTGTTACACAGACTGTGAGTTTTGAAAAGTTGTGATTTCGTCCTCCATACTGTAGTGGAGCTTTTGTAATATACATTTTCTGGTGTAAAAAGCTGCAGTTTGTGTAAACGGAAGGCCCAAACAAGAGCAAAAGATCTGTTTTGGATATGGCAGACTTATAGTGAACATGACTGTGGTCTTCATGTATTGTTGCAACTGTGTTCATTGATTAACACACACTTTACAGTACCACACATATGCTTTGGTATTTACACTAATATTCACTCTCATGCCAAGGAATCATTTCTGTCAAAGTAAAACCTTGATTTCCTTTGGACTGCAGCATTCTGACAACAAATGTCACTTTGACACTGAAACAAGTCATACTATGAACAAAACTCCCAAAACTTAAGGAAATGTAATGGAGACAAAGTGTGCTGTACTGTCCCACTCAGCTGACACACACTTTCACAGGCACACACACACACACACACACAATCAGAGACAGAGAAACTAGCAGGCTATAGCTGGCCGACCCCTCTCCACCAAACTTTATCATAAGTTGCCTTTAATGGGAAAACCAATGACAAGCTCAAGGAGAAGCCGTGGCCCCAACGAAAAACAATTTACGGTCCCAAAGAACAAAAGAGAGAGGGGGGAATAAAAGACAACACAGAAGAAAGACGAAAAGTTGTTCAAGTGTTGGCAGGGACCAGGTATCATTTGAAATAGTTACTGAGTGTTGTATTTCTGTCAGGCAGGACTCAGGACAACCTTGAGCAGAGGGGCTAAGGCTAGCTGGAGTTCTAAAGAGTGGGTCTGGCAGCTTTGGAATAAGAATACGCTCTCTAGTTTTGTCAGGCAAATGCTGAATATTGAAGCCCTTGTGACTGACATTGGCAGAAGTGTGTGATGGTTTGGGAAAAAAAATATGCAAAAACCCTCTACTAGTGTTAACCCCATATCAGGGTTTCAATTATTGGCACTGAATTGCACAAATTCAAACATCTTCCTATGTACATGTTTTGTAGAAAACACTTTGCAAAATTGTTCTCATAAGCACAGAAAAGTGCTTTTTCTTGAAATGACTTTTTTAGTGAGTGAGAAACTGATATTGCAGTTATTCTGTCAGGGCACAATAGTAAAAACATTGATATTTTAAACACACACAAAGAAAATAGAAAAGGGAGCTGTGTACAACTTTCAGAGCATACCTATAGCCCTGTTTCCACCTAACACTTTCACCTGTGTACCTCTGGAGTCAAAAGTAACCCTTCAGACATGATACCTTACCCTAGGTCCATTTAGCATTTGCACCGCAAATGGTACTCTTTAATGTGGGTGGGGCTGTTGTCACTCACTGCTCCGACAAGCACTTGCTGTATTTCCTCTTCATAAGTGGCACAGAGGAAAGTCTGCACCTCATTTATCGTCCACACAACAGGGCTTGACGCTGACATTTTCAGAACAAAATAGAACAGGCTGCAGCGAGTCTCTCTTTCCATAGGATATTTAAAAGTAGCGGGTTTGTGCATTTAGTCTTTCTCATGCAAGCACAGGGGCTTAGTGTTGCTGTAGCACATGGGAACAACACTGTGCAACACTTTATTTTCTCCAGGTGAGGATTAGAATATATGCAGTTCACATAATCCAGTCAAAATTAGTATACATTTTTAAACGCTTGAAGATCCACTCATTACTGAAAGTGTATGTCATCCAAAAGATCCGATAAAAACTAATGGAATGATCAAAGTTGTCAAATTGAAATTTAAGGTGTGCTGATGGGTTCATGTCATCAACTCATGCACTGAGTAACATTACAAGTAAACGTTCCACCCATAGCCTGTAAAAATAATAGACATAGCCACCATGGCGTCACCTATTGATTTGTGGACTGCCATTTTGAAGCCTTGAGTTTGGCATATTGGCCATCACCATCTTAGATTTCTGGAGCCAGACTTGCACATTTTTGGACAAGAGGGTGGAACTGTGGAGGAGTGAGGGGAAGCCAGAGGACACTACACATGCCCACCCGCACCGACAACCTGACTGAACGCTGCACCCGCCTTACTGTGCTAAATCGCCGCTAACAAAGATAGCTTCCATAAGTCAAAGTAAAGTTTAGAGGTAAGTGTTAAAGTCATCTTAGTGACGGTAGCTAGTTGCATACATGCCCAAATTTAGCGAATATTACATATAAGAGGAGAAACGTGAACCTTGAATGAATGAATGATCTTTATTGTCATTGCACACGTTACAGAGCAACGAAACTTGTTTCAGTTTCAGCCCGTCCAAGAAACATAAAAGACAGTGACACATAACAGGGGGAGGACAGGAGCAGGAGAACTGTGGGTCGCTATACGAACGGCACCCCTTGTAATGTTATTGTAGCATTAGCTAAAGTTCACATTACCTTGTGTAGGTGAATGTTTAAGTGTGTGGTGTGTGGTTAGTATTGTTGTTTAGTGTAAAACAATATAGCAGACTTTTTTTTTTTTTTTTTTTTACATATAAACTGAGGGAATAGTGTATTTTAAGATCACTGTGTGGAACTTATCTAATACATGTCGTTTCTTTTGTTACTTTTCCCAGTAGCCTACAATATGACACATTCCTCACTATGGCAAATGTATGTTTTTCCATCCAGCCACTGTCTGGATCACTGGAGACAGCTACGTACAGCATGAGGCTGAGAAAGCTACACAGACCATGGGGAACAGTCTTGGTGTTGCTGATATCTACATCCACTGGTTCAGCTGAGGTGGTCTGAGGTGGAACAGCTTTCTCCTCATCTTCATCCATTCCCTACGAGCCAGAGCAGTTTTAGATGTCCATCTCATCCACTGTGGTGGGAATGTCCTGGGAGATGTCTCAAGTGTCAACCTCATCAGAGCAAAAAAAAAAACACCTCCACCTGCACCATCCAGATAACCGCGTTTTCTTTATTTTCATGACTATTTACATTGTAGATTCTCACTGAAGGCAGCAAAACTATGAATGAACACGTGGAGTTATGTACTTAACAAAAAAAGGTGAAATGACTGAAAACATGTTTTATATTCTAGTTTCAAAATAGCCACCCTTTGCTCTGATTACTGCTTTGCACACTCTTGGCATTCTCTCGATGAACTTCAAGAGGTAGTCACCTGAAATGGTTTTCACTTCACAGGTGTGCCTTATCAGGGTTAATTAGTGGAATTTCTTGCTTTATCAATGGGGTTGGGACCATCAGTTGTGTTGTGCAGAAGTCAGGTTAATACACAGCCGACAGCCCTATTGGACAACTGTTAAAATTCATATTATGGCAAGAACCAATCAGCTAACTAAAGAAAAACCAGTGGCCATCATTACTTTAAGAAATGAAGGTCAGTCAGTCCGGAAAATTGCAAAAACTTTAAATGTGTCCCCAAGTGGAGTCGCAAAAACCATCAAGCGCTACAACAAAACTGGCACACATGAGGACCGACCCAGGAAAGGAAGACCAAGAGTCACCTCTGCTTCTGAAGATAAGTTAATCCGAGTCACCAGCCTCAGAAATCGCAAGTTAACAGCAGCTCAGATCAGAGACCAGATGAATGCCACACAGAGTTCTAGCAGCAGACCCATCTCTAGAACAACTGTTAAAAGGGACTGCGCGAATCAGGCCTTCATGGTCAAATAGCTGCTAGGAAACCACTGCTAAGGAGAGGCAACAAGCAGAAGAGATTTGTTTGGGCCAAGAAACACAAGGAATGGACATTAGACCAGTGGAAATCTGTGCTTTGGTCTGATGAGTCCAAATTTGAGATCTTTGGTTCCGACCGCCGTGTCTTTGTGAGACGCAGAAAAGGTGAACGGATGGATTCCACATGCCTGGTTCCCACTGTGAAGCATGGAGGAGGAGGTGTGATGGTGTGGGGGTGTTTTGCTGGTGACACTGTTGGGGATTTATTCAAAATTGAAGGCACACTGAACCAGCATGGCTACCACAGCATCCTGCAGCGACATGCCATCCCATCCGGTTTGCATTTAGTTGGACGATCATTTATTTTTCAACAGGACAATGACCCCAAACACACCTCCAGGCTGTGTAAGGGCTATTTGACCAAGAAGGAGAGTGATGGAGTGCTGCGGCAGATGGCCTGGCCTCCACAGTCACCGGACCTGAACCCAATCGAGATGGTTTGGGGTGAGCTGGACCGCAGAGTGAAGGCAAAGGGGCCAACAAGTGCTAAACACCTCTGGGAACTCCTTCAAGACTGTTGGAAAACCATTTCAGGTGACTACCTCTTGAAGCTCATGGAGAGAATGCCAAGAGTATGCAAAGCAGTAATCAGAGCAAAGGGTGGCTATTTTGAAGAAACTAGAATATAAAACATGTTTTCAGTTATTTCACCTTTTTTTGTTAAGTACATAACTCCACATGTGTTCATTCATAGTTTTGATGCCTTCAGTGAGAATCTACAATGTAAATAGT
Source organism: Cephalopholis sonnerati (assembly GCA_019142605.1). Lineage (NCBI taxonomy): Eukaryota > Metazoa > Chordata > Actinopteri > Perciformes > Serranidae > Cephalopholis > Cephalopholis sonnerati. The sequence continues at coordinate 3,815,439 of JAGQAX010000020.1, forward strand.
CATGAAAATAAAGAAAACGCATTGAATGAGAAGGTGTGTCCAAACTTTTGGCCTGTACTGTATGTATATACATTACAGCAAGGAGGAGCCAGGACGACAGGTCCAATGCAAGACTGGGTACCGGGCCGCAGTACATACTGTACAAACAGCCTCAGTGAAAGAGATGCTGACCTGAGAAGGAAGATCGTGAGCAAACTGGAAACCTGAAGCATCCGACAAATCCCAAAGCTGAGTTGCTAAGTACCTTCAGATGATCTGCGAGAAGCTGTCAGTGCTGCCCTAAATACCATCCCTACAAGGACCACCACTGAGACCAACAAGCTGATTCACAGTACAGCAACAGTAATCCTGGAGATGCTTGGATACAAGATGGACATGGTACATAAGAACCAGTACCCTCCATGGAAGAGACAGTTGGAGACCAAGATATAGGCAACAAGCAGAGCTACACAGTGGTAACATGGTGAATAAAGGGATACCAAGGAGGCACTCAAAACTGCCAAACAAAGACTAACAGCTCTGGCTACCTGGCTGAAGAAAAACACCAAAGAAGTTGAAGCCCGGGGAATAAACAGGATGTTCTCCACTGAACTAGCCAAAGTGTTCTCTCAGTGGCAGGGAAATAACAGCAGGTCAGACCCACCAAGAGCTGATACGGAAACATACTGGAATAGCATATGGGAAAAAGAAGCATGCCCAATGGCTAATGGACCTAAGAGCTGGCCACAGCAACCTCCCTGAACAAGAACCAGTAACCATCTTAATGGCAGACATCCAGGAAAGAGTGTCAAAGATGAAGAACTGGACACCGGGCCCTGATATGATCCATACATACTGGCTGAAGAAGCTAACTGCACTCACACAACGCCTAGCAGCACAGATGAACTAGCTGCCCAGAATGGTTGAAACAGGGCAGGACAGTCCTGATAATGAAAGACCCCCAGAAGGGAACCATCCCATCCAACCACAGACCGATAACCTGTCTCTCCACCACATGGAAGCTCCTGTGAGGCATCATAGCGACTAAGATAACTAGGCATATGGTCCAATACATGAGTGAGGCACAGAAAGGAATTGGCAGTAACACCAGAGAAGACAAGCACCAGCTACTGGTCGACAGAGCAATTGCCCAAGACTACAAGAGCAGGACGACCAACCTGTGCACTGCCTGGATTGACTACAAGAAAGGCTACGACTCAATACCACACACATGGATAACAGAATGTCTGTAACAATACAAGATCAACAGGACACTAACATCCTACATAAAGAAGCTTCAATCAACAATATAAATGATAGAGAAAATTCTGCCGTCCTTGAACATTTGACAATGAAGGACAAAACAACAGATATTACAGTTTGTGCTTTGTGGTGTGTTTTTCTGGCATTAATTATGACACTGAAGAACACTAATTCACCAAAAAGCCATTAAAACCTTAAAATTGATTGGTTCCATAAAAATGCATAAGAAATTTTGAGTATTGGGTCATTTTGGTACCAGTGATCCACTAATGAAGGTTGTGCTTTTTATTAAAAGACACAATTTTTGTTGCCGTGCTTTGTGTCTATGTAAAGCCAGCACATTTGAAAGTTCTTCACAGACAAAAATGGCTAAAACAAGGAACCTAATGCAGGAAAGATGCCTGAAGTTACAGATTCTCAGCCAGAAAGGGTACAGCTGCCGCCAGATAGCGAGGAAGTGCAGATGCAGTCCATCAGCAGTTGGATACACTCTACACTCTGCAGAAATACAGACAAACCAACAGCTTGGAAGACAAACCAAGATCTGGGTGTCCAAGGGTTTCTTCAGCAAGAAATAACTGCATCCTGATCCGCATGTGCAGGGAAAACCGCCGAATGAGATCACAGGAGCTCCAGCAGCAGTGGTCAAACCAAACTGGTGTCCAGTGTTCCACCCGCACTGTACGTGGCCGACTTTTACATCATGGCTAAAGGTCCTACAAGGCTGTCAAGAAGCCCCTGATCAATGAGAGACAGAGGTTAGCCCGGCGTCGTTGGGCCCAAGCACACAAGAACTGGACAGCCAGGAATTGGAAGAAGATTCTGTGGTCGGATGAGTCCAGTTTCCAGCTTTATCTTCCTCCTGCTAATGTGAGGGTACGCAGAAGGCCAGGTGAAGCATTATCTCCAGCATGTACAGTACCCACTGTCAGACATGGTGGAGGCAGTATCATGGTTTGGGGATGCATGAGTGCTGCTGGTGTTGGTCATCTCACTGTCTGTGATGGCACATTGAACTCTGCCAAGGATTGTGCCATTCTCGAAACCCACATGCTCCCTTCTGCACGTGCACTGTTCCGTCGAGGTCAAAACTGGATGTTTCAACAAGATAATGCCCCTTGCCACACATCCAGGGCCAGTAGAACTTGGCTGCAGGAGCACAGTATCCAGGTCTTAGAGTGGCCAGCTCAATCCCCGGACATGAGCCCCATTGAAAATCTGTGGTGGATTATCAAAAGGTCTGTTTCAAAGTGTAAACCAAAGAATTTAGAAGAATTAAAAGCAGTAATTCAAGAAGAATGGGACAAGATTACCCCTCAACAGTGTGAAAGGCTCGTGGGGAACATGCCAGCCAGGATTAGAGCTCTACTGCGTGCTAATGGCAGGACTACTAAATATTAAATTGATGATCAATCAATCAAACAATTTTTATTTATAAAGCCCAATATCACAAATCACAATTTGCCTCAGAGGGCATTATAGCATACAACATCCCTCTGTCCTTTGGACCCTCACAGCGAATAAGGAAAAACTCCCCAAAAAAAACCCTTTAACGGGGAAAAAAAATGGTAGAAACCTCAGGAAGAGCAACTGAAGGAGGGATCCCTCTTCCAGGACGGACAGTCGAGCAATAGATGTTGCACAGAACAGATCAATATAATGAATTAACAGTAATCCATATGACACAATGAGACATAAGGAGAAACAGATATTATATTAATAATATGATTATATATGTATGTGACAATAATGATATGTGTATAATAGTCCAGGTATGACTATAGTAACAGCAGCAGTGGGAGGCATCAGGCAGGACCACAGCAGCACAACCACGACACACCACCCAGGCACAGCTGCGGTACGAGTTAACCTGCGAGACAGTGGAGCACAAAGGCTCCGGAGAACAAGCCGAGTTAGTGACATGCAGTAGACCTGGGTTAGAGAGATGCATTAACAGGACATGAATACTAGCAAGGGAGAGAGAGAGTGAGAAGGAGAGAAGGGGCTCTGTGTATTATAGGAGGTCCCCCTGCAGACTAGGCCTATGTCAGCCTAACTAGGGGCTGGTCCAAGACAAGCCTGAGCCAGCCCTAACTATAAGCTTTATCAAAAAGGAAAGTCTTAAGTCTAGTCTTAAAAGTGGAGACGGTGTCTGCCTCCTGGACAGAAACAGGAAGCTGATTCCACAAAAGAGGAGCCTGATAGCTGAAGGCTCTGGCTCCTGTTCTACTTTTGGAGACTTTAGGGACCACAAGTAACCCTGCATTCTCAGAGCGCAGTGTTCTGGTGGGATAATAGGGCACTATGAGCTCTCTAAGATATGATGGAGCATGATTATTTAGAGCTTTGTAGGTTAGAAGAAGGATTTTGAATTCAATTCTGGATATAACAGGGAGCCAGTGCAGAGAAGCTAAAACAGGAGAAATATGATCTCGTTTCTTAGTTCTGTCGCGTTCTGGATTAGCTGGAGAGTTTTCAGGCACTTATTAGAGCTACCTGATGATAGAGAATTACAGTAATCCAGCCTCGAGGTAACAAACGCGTGGACCAATTTTTCAGCATCTTTTAGTGACAGGATAGGCCTAATTTTCGCAATATTACGCAGATGAAAAAATGCAGTCCGAGACGTTTGTTTTAAATGGGAGTTAAAAGACAAATCTTGATCAAATATTATGCTGAGGTTTCTTACGGTAGTGCTAGAGGCCAGAGCAATGCCATCCAGAGAAACTATATCATCAGATAAAGAGTTTCTGAGGTGTTTGGGGCCAAGAACAATAACTTCAGTTTTGTCTGAATTTAACATCAGGAAATTGGTGCTCATCCAGGTCTTTATATCTTTAAGATGATGTGATGGTTTATTTATTTTTTGTTCAGTTTTGAACACATTCTCTGTTATTTGTTGACTTTGATACCGACAGTGTTGAGAATTAACATATTGAAACTGTCAAGAATTTAGTTTTGTTAATTTTTCTTGTAAACAATAAAAAATATCATTTGTATTTGTTTGTGTCTGTCTAATGCAGCCACACCTTTTGAAACACAACAAAGATTTTTCCACAAATATGTCATGATAATATTTGACATTGTGTAAAATTTTAAGGGTGTCCGAAAACTTTTTTCCACCACTGTACCTTCACTTGTGTAGTTGGTGACTGTGCCATAGTCGATCCATCACTTGATTCCCATTTAATGTTTAGTGGATTATGTTTTTTTTTTTTTTTTTTTAATGTTACTACTTCCATCAGCTTCCAAAAGCAGAAATTACGTCAAAGGTAAGAAACTGAACCTCTGAAGACTAAGGACAGAGAATAACAAACAGACTGGTAAAACCTGGTCTATCCTGTTATCAGAGGAAGCTGAACTTGAAGTGGTTTTCTGGCATCATTATTACTAGACATTTGAGAATTCCGGATGTTGTCCACGCAGTCTCCTATCTCCATAGTCCAGATGAATGGCACTAAAGACATCGCTCCATACATGAGGTCTTCCTTCTGTTGGCAAATTAATCAAGTACATATACCAGCTTGACAGGATAGGTGCATGAATATCTGCTTGAGTTGAGGACTAACTACTGTGTATGGACTTACAGTATTAGGTAAACAAAACTCCTAAAGCATTGTATTGTACACAGTAATGATCAATAATTCATCAATTTAAACTAGTTAGCTGCTTGATTCTTTGTGAGGTATATAAAAAAGGTCTTTGTAGGTCAGCACTGAAGTGATGAGTCTTAAAGTGTTTATAGTACATACCAGATGCCTTGTTAGGAAGACCAGTTCTGTCTTCTCATGCTGAGAATCCACTGGTCCACCTGTCAATTAAATATGTAAAGGAATATTTGTGTTAGGTTACCTCTCTCATGGACTTCTTTACATGAAAACATTACAACTTAAATTTCTTAATGTACAACAGGTCACCACTTTATTGTAGCTTGAAAGAGGTGATGGACGTCACAGTCCTTACAGTCTACATGTTGGATACATACCTATTTTTCACTTATTTTTCAAGTGTTAGACTATGTAAACACACTGAATGCAACGGACAATCTGCAAATGTTACACGTCGACGTTTCAATCTACATCCAATCACAATTAGTCACCTGCTTTAGCAATAATATTGTAACAAAGTAGAATTGTTCCTCATTCTATTTATTATATAATACAGAAAACCTTGGCATTTTAGTACCCTCATAGCATCTTGTTGCCCTGAGGCAACAAACCAAAATCTGGTGGGGGGTCTGGGGGAGGACACATTTTATGAGTGATATATTATCAGTGACCCCCAAGCTCCCAAAAAATAGGGTGACATTTTTTTTCCTCCTCAAATAAAAATTCATGCCATAGAGGGTTAGTATACAGCTGCTGCAAAAGGCAGCAAAACAATGTTTCATTCTATAGTTATAGTTTACTGATATATGTAAGACTTCCCATAGCATGAACAGAGGTTACATATGCCTCAAAACCACTCAGCCCTGAGCAAAAGTAACTGTCCTCTACTGACCTGTCAGCAGACTGCAGTATTCAGACTTCCACCTTTTAGAAGGAGATCTGTGTGCTAGGTACCCCAAAACAGGGTTGATCAAAACTGGGGACGGTACAGAGAGGTTCAATTTGTGTCATCAGCAACTTTTCACAGTGGAAATGGAAAAAATGCGTACCAAACTGCACTGTACCAGTACCGGACTGCTTGGTGGAAACACGGCTTAAGATTAAGGGACTCCGCCAGGAATTCCTGTACATGGTTCTCAACAGGGACTTGGTTGAGCCGGTGGCTAGCAGCTAACAGTGCAGAATGCTAACAACAGTAATGAGACTATCTCACCACCAGGTCAGCAGTGGTCTGTCACAGCAATTGTTGGGACAAGGTTTCGGGAGTCAGACTACTAATAAAGCTTTGAAATTTGCATCACATGGCTTTTCTTAACAGTGATTGTGAACAAGCCATAGCCCTAACAAGCTAATTCTGAGCTAAGGTCTGAGACCGTGGTAAAAGTTGACTGAGAGCTCAAATGTCTTGGGGTGTCTAAACTTTTGCATGGTGCTTCTTACCTTTTTTTTCACTCTAAAATTGTATAAAACAAAAAATAAAACACTAATCTTGCTTAAAATGTTGAAAAACATGTTTCATTTTAAACTTCCTGCCTTTTGTCGATCAGTTCATCTATTATATCTATTTAACTATTCACAGTAAAGGAAATTTGACTAGGGGTGCCTAAACATTTGCACGCCACTGTAAATAAAATGTTCAAAAAAGAAAACATATTGACTATGCCCATAATTAGAAGTAGTCATAGAAACATAACCAACTTAACTTTTTAAAGACTGGAAAAGGATGCTTTTAATTTTCATATAATATTTAACATTTGTTAACATTTTTTTTAATGAGTTCTTGAAAAGTCATGGAAAACTATTAAATATATGTAGGAACTCTTATACATGCAAATAAATGTACAGACACACAAATACCAGAAACACACAGAGTGAAATATAACATTTCATTTAGATATCAACTTACTTGCATTTGCTGTGTTGCTGCTGTATGGGAATACAAACTATTGTTAGTGTATACATGCACACATAGCACAAGCTTCTTATTCCATGTGAACTCTTCTAGCAGCAACTAATGATCCTGCTGCCTGCAGGGAAGATCAAATTCTCATCAACTCTCCAGAGCATCATTAGTCACACTTTCCATGAATTACAAAGCACCACTGGACCCAAAATAAATATTTCTACCCCCATTTTCATCTGTCCACCATCCTGATCAATCGACACTCAGCCTTGCTTTATTAATTTTCCATCTCAGCCATCTGTGTTTATAAATTACAGCACTTAATATGGCTGTATATCACCTGCCATGGGACTGCCTGTCACTCAAAAAAAAATCTGTGCTGAGTTGGAGGTCTGTTTCCTGGGCCAGGATCCAGAGAGAGATCAGGGGTGTGGAGAATTCCATGTCACTCCATGAGTCTGCCACCAAGAGGTGAATGTGATTACATTTGATGAGATATATCAGTGGACCTAGTTCTTCTACCCAACCTTCACCCAAGCAGGACTTGGCACACACCGTATAACTACAAATAAAACTACCCATATTAAAGTCACTCTCTCTTAGGCGCTCTCTCTCTTCCATGGTTCTCCACTTTATTGCTCCGTTTTTCCATCACTCCCCCTCTCTGTCCATCATGGTCCCTACTTTTTTATTTGTCTCTCCCTCTTGATTCATTCTTGGGCAACTCCTGCCATTTACAAGAACTGCCAGTTTCATTAGAAGAAAAAAAAAAAGCCACCAGTTACTCAGCAAGAACCTGGCCCAATCCAAGCACAGGGAAACGTTAACAAATTACACCCCAGCCCAGCCCAAACCCAGAAAGTCAGATAATTAGACTCAGGTAGAGAATTTAAGCTCTAAGTCAGGGTTTAGGGCTTAAAGACACATCGATGAAGATAACCAGTTATGACAAGCTGAATCATCCATTTTTTGAGGGAAGCACACTGCACCGCATCCATAATAATAGAAGCCCAATATATGTAGAAATTGTATTCATATTGGATGAATCACAGTTTACAACCAGCACCAACATTCAATCAGTCTTTTATATAGTAAAGCAGAGTTTAGTTGTGTGGAGTATAGAGTAGGCTGTAATTGAGATTAATTTTGTAACATTATCATTGTTAAATGTTGCTGTTGTCGCTGGCTTCATATGCATTAGCATGTTGTATTTGTGGGGAAAATGTGTCCAGCAAAAGACAAGTGTCTTGTCTGTGAATCTTGTGAGTTATAATGGAGCCAATTTGCATACTTGTGTTTGAAATTGTTGCTATTAAGCTATGTTTTAGATGCCTTTTAGGTGTGTTTTGAATCAGTCAAACTTTACAGCACTTCACAGAAACCTGAATGCCAACTATTGTTTTGGAGGTGTAACTGCAGAGCGACACAGACACACCACGGCATAAGTACATTATGTATTAAGGGAACGTCCTCAGCCTGACATGCTTTGACCAGTCATAGGCCTTACCACTGATGGGGGGGATAGTTTTAAGCATACAGAACCTATATGAAAGCGTCTAAACTGGAACTCCTGAAAAGTGCTGCCATTGCATTAGCTGGGGATCACTGGACGACAGTGAGTAACCAAAATGATATTGAGGTAAATGCAATCCTTCCCAAAACAAAAACAAAAAACACTGTATTTCAAAGAATATGCTCTTTGAAGTTGTCTCCTACCTCTAAGTCATGGTTTCACAGCAAGAGGGTTCCTGGTTCGATCCCGGGTGCGGGAGCCTTTCTGTGCGGAGTTTGCATGTTCTCCCCTGTGTCAGCGTGGGTTCTCTCCAGGTTCCTCCCACAGTCCAAAGATATGCAGATTGGGGATAGGTTAATTGGTGACTCTAAATTGGCCGTGTGAATGTGAGTGTGAATGGTTGTCTGTCTCTATATGTCAGCCCTGTGATAGTCTGGCAATCTGTCCAGGGTGTACCCTGCCTCTTTCCCAATGTCAGCTGGGATAGGCTCCAGCCCCCCCGCGACCCTCAAGAGGATAAGCGGTTAGAAAATGGATGGATGGATGGATGGATGGATGGATGATTCTCAGTCATGACACTCTGGCAAGACTTGCTTCACCTAGTTTAGATAGACTTTGAAATGCATATTAATAGAATTTTAAACTTGCAATTAAAAATGTGACTATCACGATTCACTGTTGAAATTCAGCAATTAAAGGATAAGTCCAGTATTTTGCACTTTGAGCCCCATTCCTGGGTTGTTTATGATGAAATAGAGTGGTTAAGACCAAAATCTTGGCGATTCCTTCTCTGAGAATTTGAGAGAATTTGGCTTTTCCCAGCCTGGCATAACAAGGCTGTCTATAGCCATGTGTAAATCTGTCCTAAAGCCACCTTAAATGTTTGTTTTCAAAGCCATGAAACTCACCGTGTGGTCAGTGGTGTTTGTTTATGTTCCGTCATAAAAATTGTAGCAAACTGTGGTTTCCATCCATGTTTTCGCTATTCATCACGAATGTGGAACTATTTTTTGAGCTGCCTCACACCCGTGTGTAAACTTCCGCTTGATCGTTCGTTTGACCCTCGTTCGTTATACACTCCAGCCCACTTGATGGTGATAATGCTCCATTACGTGAGTGTTGCCAACCGGCAGGAAACCATTGCAGTGTAATGGGACACAGAAAGAAGCAGAAGAAGAAGGCTGGCGTTGTGTTCAAAGGCATCGTACTGCAAACATTGTTTACAAGCGAGTTATAATGGGCAAGTTTTGTGTGGTCAGCGACTGCAGGAGAATTGCCAAGCCGGCACTTTCGCTGAGCTAAAAGACTACAATGACTACAACCTTGTCGTAAACAACCCCCGTTCCATTTCCAGGGGCGGATTACTACCAATGGACAATGAGGCTCCCTATAGAAAATCAATGCATGGACAAAATGTCTAAATCACAGAAACCACAGTTTGCTACGATTTTTATGCCGGAACATCAACGAACACCACTGACCACTCGGTGAGTTTCATGGCTTTGAAAACGAATGTTTAAGGTGATTTTAGGACAGATTTACACATGGCCATAGACAGCATTGTTAAGCCAGGCAGGGGAAAGCCAAATTCTCTCAAATTCTCAGAGAAGGAGCAATCGTCAAGATTTTGGTCTTAACCACTCTATTTCATCATAAACAATCACAATAAAAAAATGAATCATTATATAACCCTAATTTTGATATATGGCTGCGATCTAGGATGAATTTCAAGGGTTAAAATTCCTTGTCAGTTGCAATTTAACAATTTCAAGGACAGTCCTGCAGTTGCCTGTGGGAGATCAAATTGACACAGGACCCCAACAGACACAATTACAAGACAAGGTCAACAATACTGTTTCTGTACGATATCCTTCTATGGCTGGTTTTGATAAGATAATGATAAGACTTTAAATGAAATTAAAAGTTTTCATAATTTTTAAATGTTTAAAAATGATGCATACACATCGACAGTAGTATTAGGGGACACGCTGAGGAAGGAACCTTGTGTGAGTTGTATTGTGTTGCACACGGGAGCAAAATAAAGTAGGCACTTGAACTGTCCTGAAAGCATCTGCTGCCAGTCCTGTGTTATGCCTCCATATATTACTCTACTATACATGAGAGTGACAAGACATGGTTTCAGAGGAAAGTTAGAACTGTGACAGCTAAAAGTTAGCGTGTTTGTGTCCGGAGATCGCAAAGTTTACATGCAACTGTTTCTTTTCTGCCAAGCAGTAGCTACGTTGCTAGCGAGAGCTAACGAGCCTGCGAAGCGGCAACGTGAGTCAGTTTCAAGTCTCCCCGCTGGAGAAGTTCACATTCATAGCGGACGACTGGACAAAGTGGATGAAGCCTTTCGACAGATATTGCATTGCATTTGAATTTGAAATACAAGTGGACGAAAATCAAGTGGATGTGCTTATCTACACTATGGGAGAGGAAGCAGAGGATATACTGGTTTCCTTGCACCTGACTCTGGAGGAAGCGTGTGAGTATGACACAGTTAAAAGAAAGTTGGATGTCCACTTCGTGGGCCGTAGAAACTTCGAAAGAGCAAAGTGTAATTTGTGGCAGCAAGAAATGGATGAGTCGGCTGACAGCTTCCACACAGCCCTGCACTGTCTCATGGAGTACTACGGATACAGAGCTCTACACAATGAAATGGTGAGAGACAGATTTGTTGTGGGTTAGAGACAAATGCTTATCAGAACAGTTGCAAATAGACTCTGAACTGATGCTAGAGATAGCAGTTAACCGGGCTCGACAAAGCAAGCAAGTTAAAAGACAACAAAAAACGCTTAAGACTAACTTTAAAGCGGACATTTCCAACAGCTGGATAGTGTGCACGCACAGCAGCGCGGACACGTGGGACATAGTGGAAGCGCACGGTCAAAACAAACCAAGTTGCAGCACGGACAGACAGTAGAGCTAGCACCACAGGACAGACAACACAATGCAAAAGATCCAGATACGCAAAAGGACATAGCCTGCAGCAGTGTCCAGCTGGAAGAGCAGTGTGTAATCATTGCAGAAAAAAGGGACAATATGCAACTGGGTGCAGAACAAAAAACTGCATGAAGTGAACATTGCTACTGTGACTGAGGATTCTGACGATTCTGAAGTCACATTCCTGGGTCCAATGTCAGCTGATGAAAAGGCCAGTCCATGGATGACAGACATCAGCATGGACAATCACAACGCAGTGTTTAAAACTGACACAGGAGCTGATGTCTCTGCAGTCCCAGAAGCACTGTACATCCTGGGCCAGTTCAACAGGCTGGGGAAGCCTATAAAGGTTCTGCTGGGACCAGGAGGGACACATCTGAAGGTAAACGGCATGTTCACAGCCACTCTCAGCAAAAACAGTAAGAGCATGAAAGAGGACATTTATGTTGTGAAGGGGTTGAGCATGCCACTGCTGGGCGAAATAGCTGTCATGGCACTGCAGCTGACCGCCAGACTGGAGAAAATCAGCCTGGACTCCAAAGAGACTGTAAAAAAGGAGTTCCCAAGTCTTGTCACTGGACTAGTGAAAATGGAAGGTGAGTACATCGTACTTAAGCCTGGGGCACAGCCTTTCTCCATCTCAACACCCAGGGGCATCTCCCTCCCCCTCTCATCATAGGTAAAGGAGGAGGTTAATCGCATGGAGCAGCAAGGAGTCATCTCCAAGGTGGAAGAGCCGATGAAGTGGTGTGCACCCATGGTAGTGGTGAACAAACACACAGGCACGGGCAGAGTAAGAACATATACCGATCTCGCTGATTAAATCAGTGATGAGAGAGAAACATCCACTCCCCTCAGTCAAACACACCTTGGGACAACTTGCTGGAGCTAAAGTGTTTTCAAAGCTGGATGCCAACGCTAGATTTTGGCAGATATCACTGTCCATGGAGTCTTCTCTGTTAACCACCTTCGTAACTCCGTTCAGGCGGTACTGTTACAATCACCTGTGTTTTGGAATCTCATCAGATGGACGATGTGCTAATCTGGCGCACCACACAGATGATGCGAAGATCCAGATGATGAGAGACTGCGTAATGCAATGTTACGTCTGCAGGAGACAGGAGTCACACTCAATGACAAGTATGAGTTCTCAAAGAGTAGGATGAAGTTCTTGGGACAGATCACTGAGGCATCAGGCGTCAGTGTGCTGTCAAAGCCATGAAGGAGCCGAGCAACGTCTGTGAGGTGAGACGTTTTCTGGGGATGACAAACCATCTCAGAAGGTTCCTGCCTCACTCGGCTGAGAAAACACTTCCACTCAGAGACCGACTGGGAAAGTCAAACATATGGGATGGGGGGCCCCAACAGCAACTGGCTTTCAATAGCATCACTGATGACACCCCCAGGGCTGGTGCTGTATGATCCAAATGATGAAACACTCGTCTCTGCAGATTCGTCTTCGCACAGGATGGGCACCACACTTCTCCAGTGACATGCAGAGACAGGATGAAAACCAGTGCCATACACTTTGAGCCCTCAGCAGCACCGAACAGCGTTACACCCAGATTGAGAAGGAGGCACCGCCTCAACATGGGCCTGAGAGAGTTTCGCAGAGTTTCTCTTCGGGAAGAGCTTCCACATTGAGACAGACCACAAGCCTCTTGTTCATCTGCTGGGCTCAAAGAGCTTAGATGAACTGCCACCTCACATACAACGTCTGTGCATGAGACTAATGAGGTTTTCTTATACCATCTCACATGTAGCTGGCAAGGAGATTGCGACTGCTGATGTGTTGTCCAGAGCACCTGTCAGCCACACCGCAGATGGACTACAAGAGGAGGAAATCAACCTCTATGTGGATTCCGTCATTGCAAGCCTGCCAGCTACAGAAAAGAGGCTCAAAGAAATCCAGACAAACCAAGACAATGACACCATTCTCCAGGGATGGCTAGTTAAATTTTTAACTGACAGAGTGTTCCAACCTTACCTGCCATTCTCAGGTGAGCTCACAGTTCAAAATGGTCTGCCACTTTATGGCAGCAGAATAGTGATTCCACCATCATTGAGACATGTTGTCTAAGCTGCATGAGGGCCAACTGGGAATAACCAAATGCAGGGAGAGGGCTAAACAGTCAGTGTGGTGGCCAGGGCTCAGCAGAGAACTGACAAAAATGATAGAAAACTGTGACACATGTGCTTGTGAGAGAACACATTTCAGAGAAACAATGCTGTCCACAGAGTTCCCACCAAGATCATGGTCCACTGTGGGAGTAGATCTGCATTGCCTGGTTATTGTAGACTATTTCTCAAGATACTCTGAAGTGGCCAAACTGCTATCCACAACGTCAGAGGCTGTGATCGAGTACTTTAAGTCTATCTTTGCACGGCATGGGATACCAGAGGAGGTGCGCTCGGACGATTGACTACAGTTTGCATCCGAGCCTTTCAGACAGTCTCCGTGGGATTGGAGCTTCAGACATGTGACATCCAGTCCTCATTTCCCACAGAGCAATGGGGAGGCTGAGAGAGTTGTAAGGACAATCAAGAGTCTTCTCAAAAAATCCACTGATCCATATCTTGCTCTCATGGTCAACTGCGCTGCACCTCTGGCAAATGGATACGGTTCCATGGAGCTCCTCATGGGAAGGAGGATCACAACAGCTGTTTCCGTTATCCCATGATGTGCTGATGTGGAAAATCTGAAAATAGGGACAAAACTACATTCGTCGACATAGAGCACATGACATTCCGCATCTGCAACCAGGAGATCTGGTGTGGGTCAAAAATGTGCTTGAGAGGCACGGTGGTGTGTTCAGCCGGCCCACCGAGGTCCTACATCATTGAGACACCTAGGGGCACCAGATACCAACTCTCGCAGACCTCTGGGGCACCTGAAACATCTTCCAACTTGCCTGAGACTACTCCTGAAAACACTATTCCTGACGCAGTGAGTGGACCTGCCACACCTGAGGTCCAGCATGACAGCAGTCAGCAGACTCCAGTATGTGAGAGACGTTTTCCCGCCAGAATCAGGGCACCCCCTGGCATACCTGAAAGACTTTGTTCGCTCATAGAGTTGGGAACTGAGTGAACAATGGGGCAGAATAAACCCACACTCAGATGGAGGTTTGGGTAGTCTACCTCATCCCTCGTAGAAAGGAGGAGAACAGAATTGCAGAAAGAAAAAAAAAACCTAAAAGGACTGTGTTGTTATTTGAGGTGTTATTGTGTTGACAGTAACATACACTAAAAATATTAATGTTTACTCAACCACTTATGTTAAATTGTTTACATCAGCCAGTGCTGAAAAGTATGTTGTTGTTTACATAAAGAAAGTATTTTGTTTACCAAAGACGGCATATGACAGCTAAAAATAGCAACAGTTAGAGGAAGCCATACATGTTACTAAGTGTTAATAAGCTGTAAGTATTAATATTGTTCCTGACTGTACTCTTAGCTTACAGCTACAGTTTCTAAATGCTCACTGTTTTGTGCATGCATTTCCCTGGGAAGGACTTTAACTCAGAAAGGGGGATGTAGTATGAGGGGACACGCCGAGGTAGGAACCTTGTGTGAGTTGTATTGTGTTGCACACAGGAGCAGAATCAAGTAAATGGAGCTGCATTTGTATAGCGCCTTTCTAGTCATTCAATCACTCAAAGCGCTTTTTACCCATTCACTCACACATTCATACACTGGTGGCCGAGGCTACCACACAAGGTGTCACCTGCTACTCAGTTTTTAACACACTCACACACCGATGGAAGCATCATCGGGAGCAATTTGGGGTTCAGTATCTTGCTCTAGGATACTCTGACATGCAGACTGGAGGAGCTGGGGATCAAACCGCTGATCTCCCAGTTGGTGGACAACCCGCTCTACCTCTGAGCCACAGCCACCAAGCTGCCAAGTAGGCACTTCAACCGTCCTGAAGCATCTGTCACACGTTTCTGTGTTATGTCTCCATATATTACTCTACTATACATGAGAGTAACAAGACATCAACAACAAACCTTGCTAACAGCTAAACTTAGGCAGCTTTGTCAGGCCAAGGAGGAGGCCTACAGATCGACACCCAATTTGCGGACATTTTCGGCTGCTGATCTTCTTCTTTGATTTAGCTGCTAACAGCTAAAAGCCACTTTTTAAATCTCCTGCAGTGGGTTACATGCATAAAATGTCAAAAATGTCAAAGGTGAGACAATTGTGCCCCCCCATCCACAGTTTTACCTTTTATACAGAAGCATAATGGTGTTATATTTCCACTTTGAGCAGGCAGTGTAAAAGGGGCTAATGCCTGTTCAATGTGGGAATTTCATGCCATTATGCTAACTTTCCATTTTGTGTAAAAGGTACAACTGTGGAATGGGGGACAGAGTTGTCTTACCTCAGAGCTGGGAATGGAGGTAGCAACAGCACTGAAATGGCATATGTATAAACAGAACAGCCAGCAAGATGGGATCATGGGCAGCACAAGTGTGATGTTTTGATTACGTGTTATCTGTGTGACTAACTGCAGGTGATTTAGAAAGTAGCTGTTAGCAATTAGCAACTAACTCAAAGAAGAAGAACAACAGTGGTTGAATAGGTCTGCAAATCAGGGAAACATTGAGGCCCAGGAGCTGCTAACCCTCCAAGCAGAGAACAAATTACCAACACGTTCGCATCCCAAGTCATCACATATTGCTGCTTTGTCAATGGCCTTTCATGTCTACATATCACATGCTAGGTATCCTCCTGTGTCTGATGTTGATGTCAACAGAAGCACGTGATTAGGTGTAGAAAAAAAACATCATGGTTTGGCTCTACATTCAGGAAGGGCTCTCAGGTGAATGTCGAGGGTGTGGTGAACTCATCTATTACCCCTCCCAACCGCCCTGTGGGGACTTTCCAGCTCCTTATATTAGCTTGTTACCAGCAGCTTTCCAAACAGACACTGTCCAGCAGCCAATCACACTGTCGCAACAGGTGCTATCCAGCTGTGTTATGAACTGATGCCACCCATCCGCATATCATACTGCAGCAACAGGTGCCATCCGACTGATTGGCCGTGTATCACAACACTGCAAAAGGTAACGTCCAGCCGCATTACAAACTGATGCAGCCCACTGGTGTATCATACCACAGCGAAAAGTGGCTTTTGAAGTCAAGTGTCTGACACCAAAATCACTAACAAAGCACCAGTATTTGACAAATCAGGAATGAGAATGGGCTGCAATTAGGTACATTTTGTATGTCTGGAAAACTGAGAGTTGAATTTATGAATGAGGAGCCTTGAGCCTTAAAACTGGTTCTCAATAGGATAGCGAACAGGAATACCCTAACAAACACACACACACACACACACACACACAGACCTTTCCATTTCCCCGAACCTCTCCTTCCCCTCCCCAGCTCTTCAGATCAGCATGGATGTGAAGCCAAGCGCTGGGAGGGGAAGCTGAAACAGTGCTTTGGAGCACCACACTTGACAGACCACTGCCTGGGGCTATGAATGAGTCAGCAGCCCCCTTCCTTCCTTCTTTCCCCCTCCCTCCCTCAAATTCTAATCTCTATACCAATTTACCCTTCATCCCTGTATCAAAGCTTGGCCTCCTTCAAACCAGGAGAAGGAAAATCCGTTAGCAAAAAATGAAAAGATAGGGGGGTGGGGCAGGAGGACATCAAGTCAATAAGGGCCATGAAACTGGGAGCATGGACAACATGTATGTTAAGTTATGGAGTGGTGGGAAGGAAAGGCAGTGGGTTACAGAGTGACACAGAGTCTACAGACAGGAAGAGATCAGGTAGGAAGAAGAGGGTTGTGTGTGTGTGTGTGTGTGTGTGTGTGCGTGTGTGCGTGTGTGTGTTGGGGGAGTGTTACGTGTGAAACCTCACTGTCTGTTTTAATATTCCCAGCAAAGAGAGAAATAGACAGAAAATCGATCGCTTCATTTTTCCTCTGATATGAAAGAGTTAGACAGAGGGCTGAGGTTGAAGACTCGCTTTCTCTTTCTCCCTCTGCCACCTTGAAAATCATCTCGTCTCTCATCTGTAAGACATAGAGACAGAAAAAGCATGTCTGAGGGAACAACCAGGCAAAGAATGAGAATGCAGGGTGAAAGAAGCATCCTACTGTAT
Source organism: Cephalopholis sonnerati (assembly GCA_019142605.1). NCBI lineage: Eukaryota > Metazoa > Chordata > Actinopteri > Perciformes > Serranidae > Cephalopholis > Cephalopholis sonnerati. The sequence continues at coordinate 3,832,771 of JAGQAX010000020.1, forward strand.
ATTCTTTTCTTTTCTTTTCAAGCATGACAAGTACGATTTCATTCAGCTATTTCCCCTTCATTCTCTCACTTACTTTTTAAAGTACAGTATGTCTGCAGCAGTTTGACTTTCAATATATATTACTTTGTGTTACATTTTTTTTTTTCTAGTTTAGTTAGTTCCTGAAACTCTGTACATTTGCTGATCTAAATAGTTAGTGTATGCAACATTAACTTTTATTAAAATAAGCTAATTACAGAACCTTTGTTTCCTGCCATCCAAACACAAGAATGTTGCATAAGACGAGACTGAAGCTCCACAAATGGAATGGTTTTCATGTTAATAATAAATTTAACCAGTTAGTAACAAATAAAACACTTCCAGTAATATCAAAGGGCTGCTATTGCTAACAATTCTAAACCACAGTCGTATAAATTCTGCATAATGCATAACGAGGGATTTATACTTCTGCTTTGAATCAACGCTGTACACTATGCCATAGCCTGATGTGCACCTCCCCAGAAATGTAACTACAAGTTGCGGCAAGGCAGATCTCCTGTATATTTTTGTAACCTGAAACCATTTCCCTCAGTGTAAAGGAAGCTATTTACTTTTATTTTACAGATAAAACACAATAAATTGTGAAGACATAAAGCCTCAACAAAATAGCATTTTGAGTCTTGTGTGTGATTTATCCTTCGGGGATTTATACCTCGGCATTTATCTTGGCTTCATATGAGCAGAGGAAATCTCTGCTCACCACTAGGCTAATTTATACAATGTAGAATGCCATACGCTTGTGCTAATAATCCTAGCATGTTACATTTGTTTGGAAAAAGAAAGACCGTTGTTTTGTCAGTGAATCTTGTGTGTTGTAAAGGAGCCAAATTTTGTCAAATGTTGCTGTTGTCCCCGGCTTAAAATGAGTAGAGAAAAAGGTCCAATACAAACACACCACCACTGTGCATAGGCTATGGCTTAAAGTCTACAGCACAAGTATGAATCGCCCTTTACTTTTAAAAACCTTTCAGTTTATGTTTTTTGGTTATTAGCAAATTCAGAAAGCCATGTCATTTAACGTTGAACTGAAATCACGTTTTATAATCCCATTTTACATGCAAAATTTATATAAGTGTTATTATAAATGTATACTTATTGTTGAGTATGTCCAGAATAGGGCCAGATGACTCTGGACATCGCCCCCGACACTGGAAACACTTAGAATCAGGTGCAATTGAGTTTAATGTGTTCACAACACATACAACTCATGAGTTAGGCTTCGGAACCAGACTGCAGACTCACTCTCAGTGCTCTCTCTTTTATGCTCGTGGAGACTCTAGTGAATCTCTACCTCTTTTCCTTAAGCCTTCCTTCTTAACCCAAAACCTAATGGTGTATTGTCCAGGCATGTTTGGACATTGACTCTCTCCATAATGGTGTAATACCCTAGACAAGTTGGACATGCAAAGTCATGGTCCAACTTTGCCCTTCCAATATGTTCGGGTAAAGTCATGGTCTAACTTTCCCCTAACTTGCCCCTTCAATATATTCGGGCAAAGTCATAGTCTAACTTATCCTTCCAATATGTTTGGGCCTAATTCTACTCTGTTTTTTAAAAAAAACATTTAATAATAGTGTTCCTACAGTCTCTACTAAATGTGATCAGATCAGAGGTGACATAAATTCAATACAAACATTAAATCAGATATGTGGATGAGTGCATTGATATGTACTTACTAGGTATATGGATAAATGCATGTTGATTAATACATTTCATCACACTTCCAATCAGCCAAGGCTCATTTTATACTACATTAACAATGTGACCGCTATTAACTTATTGATGCAGAAGCACACTATCCCAGGAAACCCAGGAAACAGACTTATTTTCAAGGTATTTTTTAAGGCAACTTCAGCTACAGTCAAAACACAGTCATATTTCAAGCAACACTGAATGAAACAAGGAGAACCATGCATACATATATTTATCAACTAGAGATAAGCAGATTGACCCACAACTCATGGTACCAACACATTCTCACTCCCATCTGTTCACATATCAAGGTTTGGCCATAGACTTTCCATTTCCACATATGACAAGGTACCCTGGGTGTGTTGGTTGTTTATGTTCTAGGACACCGTGTCAGAATCATTGTCGGATTTCAAATTACACTTCTATTTTCACAGGAAACGTACAGTTTGCATACAGTTCTCTTTCTAAATAAACACACTACATCGGTACAACACCACAAATTTATGTTTTTTTTCCTTTGACAACAAACACATGTAGTTACATTTTGCCCTCACATGCACATGGTTGGGTTTAGCCAACAAAAGCACGTGATTCTGTTTAGGAAAAAAGAACAGGGTTGGAAATTTACAATCTTCCGGGAAGCAACACCGGCCTCCCAGGTGAAAGCCAGTGGTTGTTGGACCCATCCACCAGCCCTGCTGTCCACCATACTCAGACTTCTGCTACCTTAACTTCCATTGTCGTCTTGCTGCATTTCCCCCTGACACTGCTGGACACTGTTGTACAATAATGGTGATCAGCCACGTGTCATGCCGACAGAAAAGGACAGTGTTTTTCATATTATGTCATGTCTGACACCTGAAGTCCCTTACCAAGCGCTATTGTTTTGACAATTCAGGAGTGAGACCAGGTTGGCGGCACTCAGGTTGGGTGGGTTCAGGTAAGCTTATGAGAAATAATCACAAGCAGGTGGGTCAAAAAGTGACAAAGCAGCATTTCTGAGTAAGTCATGAATAACTTACAGAAACATCGCATGAAATAGTCCACCTTCCTCCCTCTCTTTCCTTCTCTGTCATTCTCTCTCTCAAACACACACACACACACACACATTGGAATGCACCATTCACTCAGTCCTTGCCTCTGTCCACAATCCTAACAGTTATGCTACTATAATACATAAACTTGGAGGTTTGCGGGTCGGGTTTGGGTGGTTAATTATCCTACAGAAGATGTATTTGGTGGGTCAAAAGGAAGATACTATTGTGTTATTGAGTTATGCATCCCTGCCAAGTTAGAGAATTGCATCCATGTGGGAAGATGTAAAAACTGATGTAATGGATATTACGTATCAAATATTTCTTTTGTGATACGTATATTTTGTACATATCAGCCTATTTGGTTTACAGTTAGAACATAACTAGTTTTTCCCACTTTCCCAGAAAAAGGGAAACAATTTGCATGTGGAACAGGATTCCCAGGATTAAACCCTAGTGACGGCCCTAAAGTCTTGTTGCCTTAGTCCTGTGTACTACTGTTGTCACGATCATGGAATTTCTAAGTAGATACTGTACTACTATACTGGATAGATAGATAGATAGATAGATAGATAGATAGATAGATAGATAGATAGATAGATAGATAGAGCAAGTAATCAAACTGTATGTGGACATTAGAATATAGAAATATAAAATATATACAAAAATACGTAGTACTAAAATTTGTACAGAAATAAATAGAAAATACAGAAATTGAATAAAAATATATAAATTGCAGGAGTAAAAAAAAGTAGGACTATAAGAACTATACCTTCAAAAATACTGATGTTCAGTGTCATTTTTGTTTACATTGGAAAAAATCATGAACTGTAAGAAAATGGATGTAGCTACAATGACATCAAGCATTGGTTTGTGGAATCCTGTATTGAAGCCTTAAGTCTGGCATTACAGCCGTTGCCCTCTTGGTTTTTTGGAGCCAGAAGTGATGATATTTGGGTAAGAGACTGTAGCTGTGGATCAGCAAGGGGTGAAACTGACTGAGAAGCCAAGAAAACTGGGAGTAGATAGCCAAGTTTTAGCCTTAATAAAATATAAACGGGTGAGATATTTAAAGATTAATCCCCTGGTACAGTTGTCACGAAGTGGGAAATTGGCTATAGAAAACAAAACCAGTTTTTTGTACCAGGCTGTAAACATGTTTATTTTTTCTGTAAAGTTGGGCATTTGGACTTCTGGAGCCATCCTCAAGTGGCCATTAGAGGTACTGCAGTTTTTGGCACTTCTGTGTTGGCTTCATTTTTCAGCCTTTGAGTTTGCCGCTTGGAAAAATTTTTATTAACAGATAAATATAGCAGGGGTAAAACGTCATGAAGATGACTTTCCTTTCTTGTTTAGCACCAGAGAACAGTAGAATGACTGTAGTTTACATCAAGAGAGAGCGAGAAAGTGCAGCTGGTACCGGTGTATTGATACTACAGAAAATATGTATTGAAATTGCTTCCAATATTCAGAATCAATATGCATCAATAACTCCATTTTATACTATGTGTGTGTGTGTGTGTGTGTGTGTGTGTGTGTGTGTGCGTGCTTATGTGTCTGGCAGGTTCTGGCTGGGTGGAGCTAAGGTACCACCTGCACAGGTCCATTTATGAAAACTCACACCTCATTATGTCTAAGTCAAAGCCACACCCGCCCACACCCGATAATAAAGGTCCCATGACCCAACCAGCACACATGAGTAAACACAGAGAACACTGTCACTCACATTAAGCTGGGTTCTCCGTTCTTGAATTACAAATCCAGCGGAGGCATCCTTCCTTGGTGTCTTGAATTCGATGTAGGCTGCCACCTCATCCTTGAGCTGCAAAATTTCATCATAGGAGTCAACCACATCAGTGACAAATGTGATGACTGGGTCAAAGGTTCAGTTTGTGTCACTGATTTTCAACATAAAAGGAATAGCAGCTTGATAATAGTGATTTAGATGTCGAAACATTACACATATACTGCATGTTTTTTATGTGCTTTGTTCTTAATATAAAACATACATTTTTGTTCTCACATGCTGCCTGCGTGTAGTTAATTTTTATGAACACTGAATTTATATATATATATATATATATATATATATATATATATATATATATATATATATATATACATATTTTTATCCATTGCACAGCTTTTTGTTGGTTCCTGACTCAGTGCAGGACTCTGCCATTGCCCTAACTAGGAGCACCTGGACAGTTTTCCTGAGGTGTTTAAGTCTGCCTGCCCAGATTCCAGGGTACCTTTCCCTTCTCCCAGCCCTGACTGTTATTTTGTTGTATTTTCTTCTTTTGTGTTACACTGACAAAATGTGCCTCACATTACCTACTGCATTCCTGAACTCTGATATACCAATGATCCTGACCTTATGACTTTATTGTTATTATCATAATGACTTATATTAATACATTTCAGTTGGTTATGGCTAGGTTTGGCGTGCATTTACCTCTTTTGTGTGACCCATAAGCCCATCATAATATTAGTTTTTACATCTCAAAGGAAGAAAATAATAGTCTGGTTAAATATCAGACATGCTCATGAGGAAAGGCTCAGCATCTGGAGGAGTATGTAGGTGTGACTGACAGCAGTTGGCAGGAGAAAAACAGACATTTACCCCCACCATCCCCTTTATTTTCTTTTAGTGGAAAAGGCCTGTGTCAATGTGTTACTTAATGCAAAAATGGTTTGATGTCAGGGGGAAACGCAGCTGGGCAACAACGAGTTAAGGAGGCAAAAGTCCAAGTAGGGCGGACAGGAGGGGTGGTAGATGGGTCGAACAACCACTGACTTTCACCTGAGAGGCCAGTGTTCACTTCCCTTAAGAATGTTAAGCCAAACCCCATTCTTTTGTCCTAAACCCAACCAAGTGCCCGTGTTGGCTAAATGTAACCACACGCGTTTGTTGCTGAAGGAAAAAACGTCAATGCACAGTCCTTTTATTTTGAAAGAGACTGTATGCAAACTGTACATTTCCTGTGACAACAGAAGTGTATTTTGAAAAAGTTGACATGGCGTGCCAGAATGTCAGCAATCAACACACCCAGGGTACCTTTTGCACGTTATATCTCGACGTGAAAAACCCATGACCAAACATCGATATGTGAAGAGGTCAGACTGAGAATGTGTTGGTTATGTATCCACATAGATGGAAAATTAATAATATTGTGATGAATTAATTAAATTAAAACCCAACCAGATAATATTCAATTTGACCAGCCACTAATTCCTCACACATGCCTCCCATGTACACTGCTTATCTCAGAGTGTTACTGGAATATATCATCATACCCTTCCTTCCCCTGCACACACAATGATGCATTGTCAATTTAAAATGATACTAAAACACATTATCCAGTCTCTCATCCATCACCACTGTGTTTCCCACAAGCATAGCATGCTAGCTCGGGTAATATCAAACTGTTGCAAACACATATTGCAGCAATGAGCCAAAGCAGTGAATGCAGCTACAGCCTAAGCGTTCAGCTTAGTTTGTCATGTATCTTAAAACTAGCAAATTCTTGTAAGCTGAGATGCTGGCTGAGACAGATCAACCCCTTCTCCCTCTACTAGCGGTACATGCAGTTAGTGAATCACCTCAGTGAAAGAGGCAGGGAGACAGAGGATGGGAGGAATGACTGATACTGACTGACGTCTATGTTCTTCATTCTTTCTAAATTTCACCCAGTGCTTTAATACAAAGAATATTATTTCTTTTATTGACATTTTAGATTTCTTTCCAGTGAGATATTATTGAGTTTATATGATGATTTTGCTGTTGTAAACATTACTGCTGCTGCTCTGAAAACATTTGGTTACCTTGAAAATATAAATAAATTTTAATCCTATTCTGTGTATATTCTTTTAAAAAGGTCTAGTGGGTAGGATTTAGTGGCATCTATTGTCAAGGTTGCAGAACTGAAACATGTGAAAGAAACCAAGTGTGGTGGAGAACTACAGAAGTTGATGTGGAAAATGCAAAATTTCTAAAACGTGAATGGCCCTTTCTAGAGTCTGTGTTTGTTTTGGCCACACTGGACTACTGTAGAAACAGTAGCCCCTTTTCCACCACAGGAACTTTTTCGATTTACCCGGGATTTTGAAAAACCTCGCGTTTCCACTGAAATTACCCAGGGAAAAAATCTCCCTCAACTCCCAACTTTCCCTGAAAAAAGTACCTAGTAGGGCAGACCTGGGCATTGTACAGCCCGTGGGGCGGATCCGGCCCGCATGATGGTTCTATCCAACCCACAAGGTCAAAGACAAACCACACCATATTACTTAGGGGGCTAAAGAGACGAATGAAATGATCTATATGGGCTTTTATTTTGAAATGCATGTGTGGCGCGAGTGTGCTTCCTCCTGTCACAATTGATGGACGTGAGTGATGTTTGTGAGGGAAATTCTCCTCTCTGAAGAAGTGACGTACTCGGTGTGAGGAATCAAGTCTCTTTAATACATGCAGCATGGAGAGAAGACCCAAAGCGTTCTCTGACAATGTTTAAAATGTGCAGACCTTTATACTAAATCTCAGCTTTGATCCTAGGTCGCACCTACCCGCTACATTCGTAAAGGAAATTGCCCCCTCCTAAGAAAAGGTTAAGCACAAACAGGAAACTTTCCCCCCACCAAATGGTCATCACCTCAAGATACAGAGAATTTCCCCCCAAAAAAGATTCCTTAATTCCCACGTTTGTAGTCACTGCATCATCTGCTGAGGTGACTAAGACACGACAGGTTGAGCGAATGGGGATTTTCATTTTGTTCGTGTTATGTGTAACGCAATCAATAAATCACAGGCAGTTTGTTGCACTGTTGGAGGAGCATGAGACTGAACAGGCAGACCTATGCTACCACACAGCTGTCAGGTGGCTCAGCCTGGGCAAAGTACTCAAACAAGTGTGGGACCTGAAATCAGAGATTCAGGAGTTTTGTCAGATGAAAGGGAAGCACATCCCTTAACTAACCTGTGCAGATTGGTTGGCAGATTGGGCTTTTGCTTTTGACATAACTGCCTTCATGAATGAACTGAATGCAAAATTGCAAGGACAGGGTATCTTTGCACATGAGATGCATAGCTTAGTCAAGACCTTCATGAGGAAGCTGCTGCTTCTCTCTCGACAAGTGGAGAGCAATGTACTCACACACCTTCCCACACTGAAAGAAAAGGCTCCATCTGCTGATCAGCTCAGCAGATATGCAGCCATGTTGAATGTGTTGCATGGAGAGTTTTGCAGGTAATTTGAAGACTGTAAAGCAGTGGAGCCTGAAATGCTTACTGTCTCCTCTCCTTTTACGTGTGATGTGGACAGTGCCCCCAGTGATGTGCAACTCATTAGAGAACTCATTACTGACATTGTACTCATCTCTCACGGAGGAGAACTTCCCACACATGAGAAGACTGGCTCAGAGGATGCTGGTTCTCTTTGGGTCAACATACACATGTGAACAGACATTCTCAGTAATGAAATTCAATAAGTCAAGATACAGATCTTCTCTAACTGATGATCACCTGTCAGCTGTGCTGCGCATAGCAACATCAGGAATTACACCTGACTTTGATTCACAAGTTAAAGCCCATCAGAGACTTGATTCCTCCCACTGAGTAAATGGGCAAAACTATCCTTTAACTATTTGGAAATAATTAAAAACAAAACAAAACAAAAAATATAGAGAGAACTAAAAATGCTTGCTAAAAAAAGAAGAAATAATTAACAAAATTATAATAAAAACTTGTTTAAAGAAATAATTAACATGATTAACGTAATTTTAAATGAACATTTGTGCACATATGAATAATTATCAACTCAAAGTAACCTCTTTTGGGATCATAATAAAGATTTGTTCTCAAGATGAAATCATGAACTTTATTGACAAGTGATGTTTTTATTTATTATTGTTCTTTAAGTCACGATTGGTTTACAGACTTTGTTAAAACTTTATTCAACTCTACCTCTACTCCGTATATCCTTACACACTCTGATGTGGCCAACAGCGCCCCCGTGTGTCCCACTCTGCTAGACCTCCCACCAGTCTACAACATGTCATTGAATAACATTGTGAACCAACACACAATAACACCACATCTCCCCTTTCTAGAGAGCAAAGGGTAGACTGCCTTTGACTCATCAGACCTTAGAGGACTATTCTGCCTCTTTTCTTGAAAGGTCTGTTCTCATCTAAATCTTAACAGAACAGTATGACCATAGGCACTTTAGTGAATATTCAGTCTAATGTAATAAGGTAATTACTGTATCTTAAATCCACATAGTCTTACTTAAAGTGCTAAAACAACATCCCATATCATCATAACCTAAATCTCTTGTTTGTTTTCCAAATACAAATTTCAGTTCTCAGAGTCTCATTTTCTAATTTACAGGTTAAGCCTATTAAGTTTAATGATGGCTCTCCCTGACCTAGTTGTGAGAGCAGGAGTCTCTGTAGGTGAAAATTGGGGTACCACAGAAGGCGACATGGGTGGCAGTGTAGGCACTGGCTCTGGTGGTTCTTGCTGGAATGGAGAACCGCTGTCTTGTGCCGGTGTATGTAAAGGTATTAGGTGCTGGCGGTTGCGTCTCACAACACCCTGGGGTAGATCCACCAAGTAAGACCTCGGAGCAGAGTGTTTCTGAAGCACTCTTCCTGTCACTCTTGCATCAGTTACCCATACCAGCTCTCCTGGTGGATATTAACTGAGATCTTGGGCACAGTGTCACCTGTTGCAGTTTTAAGCGTCTGACATCCCCTTCTCCCTTTCCTTCCGGGCGAATGCGGTGCTGTCAGGCAATGCAGGGTCAAGCTGAGAGGAAAAAGTTGGCACTGTGGTGCGAAGACGTCAGCCCATGAGGAGCTGAGCCGGGCTGTAACCACTCTGAAGAGGTGTGGCTCTATAAGCGAGTAGAGCCAGATAGGGGTCTTCTGCCTATTTCAGGAGGTTCTGCTTCACCATTACTCTGTGAAAACCTCGGGCTGCTGGCGATGTGCCCGAACCCATACGAAGCTGCAAAGGAGGTGAAGGCCTGCCTGGAAAACTGTGGCCCGTTATCTGACATCAGGACCTCTGGGATGCCATGGCGGGAAAAATGGACTGTAAGTGCACAATGACATCAGTGGACCTGGTGTGAGATAATTGTACAATCTCAACATACCTGGAGAAGTAATCTACAGCCAGCAGGTAGGTTTTGCTCCCCAGGATGAACAGGTCTGCCCCCAGCTTTTGCCATGGTCTTTTGGGGCACTCTGATGGCATAAGTGGCTCTTTATGATTGTGTCGCTCCTGTATGCACGTCCTGCAGTTGAACACCATGTCAGTCACCTGCTGGCTAGTCCCAGCCACCACACAGTCTGACGAGCACGAGCTTTACACTTCACTACACCTGGGTGTCCTTCGTGTAGCCTGGCTAGCACATCGTTCCTCATTGTTGATGGTATTACAAGCTGTGTATCTTTCAGCAGTAAGCCATCTTTCACTGTGAGTGTGGCTCGCTCTGGCCAGTAGTTTTTCAGCACTGGTTCCTGCTTTGCATGTGCCGGCCATCCTTCTGTGCACAGTGTCATGACAGGTGAGCATACACTGTCAGCTTTAAGCTGCTCCTTCAGGTTCTCTATGTATGAAGGACTGACAGGCAGGCTTTCAATGAAACAGTCCACTTAAATGTTGGTGCTCCTTTTCTTCTGCGGGCGTGCTCGATTTCACAGGTGAGCGTGACACTGTGTCTGCTGTCCAAAGAGACTTTCCTGGTGCATACACGATGGAGTATGAGTAGCGCATCAGCCTCATCCTGAAGCACTGGATCCTCGGTGGCAAAAGATCCAGTGCCTGGGCTCCTAGTAGGCTGAGAAGGGGTTTATGATCAGTCTCCAAGCAGAAATGTTTTCCTATGAGGAAATCCTGGAACCTTTCACAGGCCCATGTGAGGCCCAGGGCCTCCTTTTCTACCTGTGCATACCATTGTTCAAGATCACGAAGTGGCTTATCTTTTTCTGCCAGCAGGGGAATGAACTTTCCCAGCTGGTTGACCATCCCGAGGAAACTCCTCAACTCATCCACGTTTGTTGGCTCTTTCATCTTTGAGATAACTTCAGTCTTTCGGGGGTCAGGGCGTATGCCTGCAGTTGTGATTATATGGCCCAGGAAGGCAACCTCTGTCTTTGAGAGTTCACACTTGTCCACATTTAGACTTATACCTGCTTTTTCCGGTCTTTGTAGCACTGCATGGAGTCGAGTGTCATGCTCTTCCTGGTCCCACCCCCACACCAACAGGTCATCGATGTGGCAAATCACACCTTCAAGCCCCTCTGTGACCTCGGCCATCCTGCACTGGAAATGTTCAGGTGCCTAGGCAATGCCAAATAGTAGACGGTTAAAGTGGAACCGTCCAAAGGGTGTAATAAATGTAGTATACTTGGCTGATTCCTTTGTAAGTGGTATCTGCCAAAACCCCATGTTGGCATCCAATTTGCTGAACAGTCTTGCTCCAGTGAGTGTTCCCAGGATCTGTTCCACTGATGGCAGAATGTATTTTTCACGGCACACACACACATTCAGGCCGGTCAGGTCCACACACAGTCGCACCTTTTTCCGGTCCTTCTTGGGTACGACCACCATGTCGGCGCACCAGTCAGTTGGCTCCTCCACCCTGCTGATGACGCCCAGTGCTTCCATGCGCTGGAGCTCTTCCTTGACTGGGCCCACCAGCAGTAGTGGAATCCTCCTTGGGGTTTTAACAGAAAATAGCACAGCCCCTGGTTTAAGTTTAATGGTGTACGGTTGTTGTAACATGCCTTGCCCACTGCACAGCTTGGGATAGCTTGACTTGAGGGTCCCCGTGTCTATGCTGTCAACGCGGATGAGTAAGTCAAGGGCTTTGATGGCTGGCAGCCCAAACAAGGGCGTGCTCAGGTCCTTAACCACATAAACCTTCTCCATGGTCTGCTTGGCTCCTCTCCTTAACTGCAATCTGGCAAACCCCAACACATCCAGAGGAATCCAGCCCGGCCCAAACAAAGGTCTCTCTGCCTTTTTGAGAACAGGCTTCTTAAGAGTTGGAATACGTTGTTAACTCAATCTGTGACACGGCAGTAACATCAACTCCAGTGTCGAGTTTAAAAGTGATATTTTTGTCCATTATATCAATGACAGCAGTCCATTTATCATCATCAGATGTCACAGTACCAAGAAAGAAACTTTCCTCCTCTTCCTCTATGCTCTGCACAGCTTTGCCTGCACGGCACACATGTTGGTAGTGAACTTTTTTCCCACAGGAATGGCACTTAGCTTCATTGGCTGGACATTCATGCTTAGGGTGAGGTGTGCCACCACATTTGTAGCACTGGGAGCTTTTATTATTTTTGAACTTACTGCTATGTGGCTTTTCTCCATAACTTTTGGATTTGGTGAGTTTAGGCTTTTCCTTTTGCTGTCTGCCTTTGAACACTCTGTCCACAGAGTTACCATCCACCTGCAGTACACCACTAGCATCACTTCTCAGTATGCTTCGCTGCTTTTTTACCTCCTCCAATTGTCTTGCCATGTTTATAGCTTTGTCCTTTTCCATTTGCATGCGTTCTGAGAGCCATATGTCAGCCAGGCTCATCCTATCCTGGATGAGTTCATCATGTAACGTCCCATAGTTGCAATGCTCTGCCAGTGCATATAGAGCAGTAACAAATGCATCGACAGTCTCGTTTGCTTCCTGCTTGCGCATATTAAATCGTGCGCGTTCATAAACAATGTTCTTTTTCACTACAAAGAACAACTGAACTTACTTAATCATATTGGTACTGGTCTGCATCATTAAGTTTCAAGCCTCTCAAAACATCATCAGCTTCATATCCCATGCAATAGATCAGCGTATTCATCTGATTATCTTCAGAGCTGGCAGATAAGTTGCTTGCTTGGCGGAATCTCTCATATTGCCGAATCCACTTTGTCCACTCATGCGGCTTGGAAAACTCAAAGGGCTCCGGTGGCTGAATGCTGAACGTTGCGCCATAGCCACCATGCTAACTCTAAGTCATTTTGCTTGCACAGCAGTCTCTCTCTTTCTCTTGCAGTTGGACCTTTCTCTTTCTAATTCAGTATCGCGGCACTTCTGACACCATGTCGTGTTTACTTGATATTTCTAGACACGTGAGGCCAACGACTCACAGAATACGGAAAAACTTTATTCAACTCTACTTCTATTCCATATATCCTTACACACTCTGATGTGGCCAACAGCGCCCCCATGTGTCCCACTCTGCTAGACCTCCCACCAGTCTACAACATGCCATCGAATAACATTGTGAACCAACATACAATAACACCACACACATCACAGAGAAATTGTTACGACAAGTGCTTATCCTGTAGTGTGAATATGCGTGCATGTATGTGTGCATATGTGTGTGAAAACTAACACATATACAGAAGACAAGCAGCAGTGCCAGGCAGATATCCACAGAGCCTGCAAGCTGAGACACAATAACACTGAGGCAAGGCGAGGCAACTTTATTTGTGTAGCATATTTCAGGCAAAATGTAACTCAAAGTGCTTTACATAAAAAAGAAAATAAAATGATTTTAGGACAACATGTAAAAGCAACACAAAGCAACAGTACATCAAAGAGGATTCAATTATTGAGCGTAGCGTTAGTTCAGGCAGGACACGGTGTCAAGCTCAGCTCACATCCCACCTGCATCAGTTGATCTCAAACAGCCAATCAACTGATGCAGCAGCTCATCCATGGAAGGCAGTCAGCTGATAGATCACATGATCCAAAGCAGTGTTAGTAAACGAATTAATATCTGATAATCATATTGATTTACTCAGCCTCACCAAAACCTGGCTGTGTCAAGATGAATATGTCAGTCTAAATGAATCCACTCCTCCCAGTCATAATAATACCCACGTTCCTCGAGGCAGCGGCCGAGGAGGGGGAGTTGCAGCCATTTTTAACTCTAGTCTATTTATCAGCGCTAAACCTAAACTAGATTACGAATCCTTTGAAAGCCTTGTCCTTAGTCTTTTACATCCGACCTGGAAAACCTCGCAGCCTCTTCTATTGGTTATAGTGTACCGTGCTCCTGGCCCGTATTCAGAATTCTTATCTGAATTCTCAGTGTTTTTATCCAGTTTAGTCCTGAAATCAGATAAAGTTATTGTTGTAGGCGATTTTAATATCCACGTGGACATTGATAATGACTCCCTCGCTACTGCGTTTATCACATTATTAGACTCCATTGGCTTCACTCAAAGTGTACATAAGCCCACTCACCGTTTTAACCACACCCTCGATCTAGTTCTGGCATATGGAATTGAGATTAATAACTTAATGGTCTTTCCAGAGAATCCCTCTCTATCAGATCATTACTTAATAACTTTTGATTTCTGTCTACTTGACTACGCGCCACTCAGTAACAGCTACTATACTAGGTGTTTATCTGATAGTGCGGTAGCAAAATTTAAGGAAGTGATTCCATCGGCATTAAATTTAATACCCTCTGTAACTGAGGTTTCCCGTACTGACTTTAAAGTCTCCCAAATTGATCATCTCATCGATAGCGCTGCAGGCTCGCTGCAAACAACTCTCGACTCTGTAGCACCTCTTAAAAAGAAGTTCGCAAAGCAAAGAAAGTTTGCTCCCTGGTATAACTCCCAAACCAGAAAATTAAAGCAAATGTCGCGAAAATTTGAAAGGAATTGGCGATTAACCAAACTAGAAGATTCTCGTTTAATCTGGTTAGATAGTGTAAAAACATATAGGAGAGCCCTCCGCAATGCCAGAGCAAACTATTACTCATCATTAATAGAAGAAAATAAGAACAACCCCAGGTTTCTTTTCAGCACTATAGCCAGGCTGACAGAGAGTCACAGCTCTATTGAGCCTTGTATTCCTTTAGCCCTTAGCAGTAATGATTTTATGAGCTTTTTTAATGACAAAATTGTAACTATTAGAGACAAAATTCATGACCTCCTGCCCTCTAACAGTACTAATCTGCCTTCAAACACAGCTATAAGTGCTGATACATATTTAGATTGCTTCTCCCTGATTTCTATTCAACAATTGACCTCAATGATTTCTTCATCCAAGTCATCAACGTGTCTCTTGGACCCCATCCCAACTAGGCTACTTAAGGAAGTCTTACCTTTAGTTAACACTTACATACTAGACATGATCAATATATCTTTATTAACAGGCTATGTACCACAGTCTTTTAAGGTAGCTGTAATTAAACCTCTGTTAAAAAAGCCCACGTTGGATCCAGAGGTGTTAGCCAATTACAGACCTATATCCAACCTTCCCTTTCTCTCAAAGATCCTTGAGAAAGTAGTCGCAGACCAGCCGTGTGACTTTCACCATGATAATAATTTATTTGAGGAATTTCAGTCAGGATTTAGGGCCCATCATAGTACAGAGACAGCACTAGTTAAAATTACAAATGATCTCCTGATTGCTTCAGACCAAGGACTCGTCTCTGTACTTGTTTTACTAGATCTTAGTGCCGCATTTGACACAATTAAATCGTACTTATCCGATCGTTTTCAGTTTGTTCACGTTCATAATGAATCATCTTCACGTACTAAAGTTTGTTTTGGAGTACCTCAAGGTTCAGTGCTCGGACCAATTCTATTCACGTAACATCATTAGAAATCACTCTATAAATTTCCATTGCTATGCGGATGATACACAGTTGTATTTATCGATAAAGCCAGAAGAAACGGATCAATTAACTAAACTTCAGAAATGCCTTAAAGATATAAAAACCTGGATGAGCACCAATTTCCTGATGTTAAATTCAGACAAAACTGAAGTTATTGTTCTTGGCCCCAAACACCTCAGAAACTCTTTATCTGATGATATAGTTTCTCTGGATGGCATTGCTCTGGGCTCTAGCACCACTGTAAGAAACCTCGGCGTAATATTTGATCAAGATTTGTCTTTTAATTCCCATTTAAAACAAACGTCTTGGACTGCATTTTTTCATCTGCGTAATATTGCGAAAATTAGGCCTATCCTGTCACTAAAAGATGCTGAAAAATTGGTCCACGCGTTTGTTACCTCTAGGCTGGATATGCTGGATTACTGTAATTCTCTATTATCAGGTAGCTCTAATAAGTGCCTGAAAACTCTCCAGCTAATCCAGAACGCGGCGGCACGTGTACTGACAGGAACTAAGAGACGAGATCATATTTCTCCTGTTTTAGCTTCTCTGCACTGGCTCCCTGTAAAATCCAGAAATGAATTTAAAATCCTTCTCCTAACCTACAAAGCTCTAAATAATCAGGCTCAATCATATCTCAGAGAGCTCATAGTGCCCTATTATCCCACCAGAACACTGCGCTCTGAGAATGCAGGGTTACTTGTGGTCCCTAAAGTCTCCAAAAGTAGAACAGGAGCCAGAGCCTTCAGCTATCAGGCTCCTCTTTTGTGGGATCAGCTTCCTGTTTCTGTCCGGGAGGCAGACACCGTCTCCACTTTTAAGACTAGACTTAAGACTTTCCTTTTTGATAAATCTTACAGTTAGGGCTGGCTCAGGCTTGTCTTGGACCAGCCCCTAGTTAGGCTGACATAGGCCTAGTCTGCTGGAGGACCTCCTATAATACACAGAGCCCCTTCTCTCCTTCTCACTCTCTCTCTCCCTTGCTAGTATTCATGTCCTGTTAATGCATCTCTCTAACCCAGGTCTACTGCATGTCACTAACTCGGCTTGTTCTCCGGAGCCTTTGTGCTCCACTGTCTCGCAGGTTAACTCGTACCGCAGCTGTGCCTGGGTCCTGCCTGATGCCTCCCACTGCTGCTGTTACTGTTAGTCATACCTGGACTATTACACACATATCGTTATTGTCACATACATATATAATCATATTATTAATATAATATCTGTCTCTCCTTATGTCTCATTGTGTCATATGGATTACTGTTAATTCATTATGCTGATCTGTTCTGTACAACATCTATTGCTTGTCTGTCCGTCCTGGAAGAGGGATCCCTCCTTCAGTTGCTCTTCCTGAGGTTTCTACCATTTTTTTTCCCCGTTAAAGGGGTTTTTTGGGGAGTTTTTCCTTAGCCGCTGTGAGGGTCCAAAGGACAGAGGGATGTTGTATGCTGTAAAGCCCTCTGAGGCAAATTGTGATTTGTGATATTGGGCTTTATAAATAAAAATTGATTGATTGAATTGAATATAATATTAAATATAATTTATTTAATGCCTAAATAATGAGTGTTTGTCCAGCACCTATTAATGTGTGGTTGAGTTTTCAATTTAATACTGTTACAGTTTAAAACTAATAGTAGGCTATAATGATTCTCTTAACTGCTTTTTTCGGGAGATGACGGTTAATAAAGTTTTTGGATGTGACGTCGTCACGTGACAGCTCAGAAGTGAGAAAGAGAAGAAAAGATGGCAAGCTGTGCGTCAAGCGAGTTGGTCCCCAAAAAAACACAACTTCTGCAGTTTGGCAGCATTTCGGGTTTCGACCAAATGACAGGGGAGAGCCGGTGAATGTCGATGAGGCTGTGTTCAAGATTTGCATGAAGACGGTGACAGCGAGTGGAAATGTAATGGAGCCAGGCGTTTTCCTCTGATGTCGAGGGATGCCCGAAAGTACCTGTGCGTGTTTGCCACAAGCTCTCCATTTTCGATTATACCTTGTTATTTATTGTTCTATTTTTCTTATTTGATAAGCCGTAGTACTGGATGCTGTAGAGCTGTGCTTTTAATTTATTTGATTTATGTTGATAGGTTCTAAAAATAAACCAACGGACAGTACCCGTTGCGGTATCGGGATACGCTGGATAGCACACATTTTCGTTACTACTTACTACTTTGTTATTTGTTGTTACTTTTTTATTATTTGATAAGCCTATGAGTATTGGATGCTGTAGGGCTGTGTTTTAATTTAATTGATTTGTGTTGATTACTGTACTGGAAGTGAACTGTAGCCCACAGACAATTTGTTGTTATTTTCATTCTGTTTGGTTGACTGCTGCATTTGCACTTTTTAAAAATATTTGTTAATAAAAGTTGTTAATGTTGTACATGTTTTGTTGTTTTTCAGTATTCTAAGGTCTATGTAATGTTTGCTGTTCTGTTTCTGAATGGTACAGGGGCAAGCCCACATTTTGGCGACTCCCTCTAAACTCCGTATACCCCGGGAAAATGTGGGGAAGGTTTAACGGTATCAAAATTTGAATACCGCCCAACTCTAGTTCCAGTGTGTGTTCACTGAACTTTGAGAAACACCTACTAGGTGTTTCTCAATTGCAAGGAAGGATCCTCAAATGGGCGGATTTGAAGGATGCTACATCATCGACCCCCGCCGAAGGACTGTTCCAATGTCAAGGATCCTTCCGAGTTTCACGAAGGACTGAGTCCTTCTTTCAGTGAAATTCGGAGGATGCATGTGTGGATCCTCCACGGGTATAAAATCCCCACAATGCTTTGCACACGATTTGCTGGAGGTGAAGGCGGGGCATTTATTTGGATTAATGTCTCCAGGAGTTTATCGTACAAGCGTGAAAAAAATATTGACAGAAACCTCATAATTTACACTCTCCACTGTGTTCACAGCCCAGTGAGATTTTTTTTTAATAACGGGATTTAGATAAAACATCAGAGTTTTTAAACAAATCATTTACAGTAGAGATGGAGTGCTAAGAGGCCCCCTCCCCTCCTCCCCCCACTATTCACATGATAACGACATGATAACTGCTCTCACTCTTTTGGTTTCAGTTGGTGTATTTTTGGGGGGAATCGCGTTGAGAATGACCGGAGTAAACACATCAGAACATCCTGCAGGTCAAAGCATTGCTCATCTGTTTTGAGGTGAACTTATTTCAGAGGATTACACGGCGGTATCAGGTACAATCGGCGCGATCAGCTGTTTCAGATCAGCTCGGCTCATCAGATCAGATCTGTTCATATTACTGTAGCTGTGATACACACATAAAATCTAGAACACTTTGGAATCACAGTGTGATTCTGTGTGTAAGTCTGTTTATATACTGTAGATGCTGTGGTGATTTAGAACTTTGTTCAGCTGTTGTGTTCACCTGCACTCTGAAAAGAGATTAGGGTGTGAATGTGTCGGTGAGAATGTGTGTGGGGGGCTTTACCTGGCCTCACCTGTAAACAACACCTTTTGCATATTCAGTGTAAAGAAGGATTAACCACCCCACTGCCAACTCTTCCCAAAACAACAGGACACATTTTTAGAAAGCTATTTAATTTTCCAAATCAATTGAGCAGATGAAAGTGTTAATGCTTCATATGTTCATAAGACTTTACAGAAACATATCAACTGACCTAAACGTTCAGCACAATGGGTAAGGTCAGTTTTTATACATCGTGGAGGAATTCTAGAAACACCTTTTACAAAAATGTCATTTAGCCAACCTGTTTTTATTCTTTAAGTAGAATATAGAAATATATTCTCCCTAAAAGTCACATGACTCTGAAAATGCCGCTTATATTTGTTCAAACTGTACAACAACATTAGAGAGTATCAAAATTCCCACAGTACCCTGAAACCCCGTCAGTCCCAAGAGGGCTAATGACGCACACCTGGGGTCACTTGTTAGCCTGTTCCAATGTTTGTTCACTGGATGCTAGGGAGGACTCTTGCCTTGCCTCTGCAGGATCCTTCCTTGGGAGGACCTGTCCTCCACACGAAGCCGTTTCAGGGTGAATACATCAAAGTTTTCAGCGGTTCAGCCTTTCGTCCACACGAAGCCAGCGTTTTATGGGTGCAAAACCGCATCTTTTTGAAATCGGGTTCCAGAGTGGATACATCTGAAGACGCCGGCTTAGCATCTCCGTGTGTATGGCCAGTACACAACTTTTGGCCGGTGATGATGTCATAGCCCCACCTCTCTAACTTCTGACTTAACCCCAGCAGGAATCCGTCCCATCACAGTGGCGGATTACAAACAGCAATAGACAACTATTTACGCTACAGTTTGTTTACAGTACTCTATCCTTCAATTGGGAAACAAAAGGTGGAACACACCACCTGTTATAGCTCAAACAGGAGCATGTGATCATACCTCTGCCATCTCTGACAGCCATCTCAAAGCAACCCAGCTAGCAATTAGCTCGCCTTGCTCCGTTAAAATATAGTTAACTTTAACACGTCCCAAGCTAGCTTAAGGTAAACATCTGCTCTTTCTAAAGATGATTTCTGATTTCTGATGACTTATTAAAAGATACTAACACATAATTCAGTATTAACTGTAGCTCCATGTAAAGTGAATAAATGGGATGTTTCCCAGCAAATCGTCCGCTCGTCTGCGTTAACCACGCAGTTTACACGTTTTTATAACTTGGGATTTATTAAAAACTGTTGTGAGTGAAACATGAAGCTGAATTTAGCAGCAGACTTCAGTAACAGTCATATAAAGTAGGAGAAAAAGAAATAACTTTTGGCATTCATGTGTTTCAATGGCGGCTGCAGGTCTTTCAAACAGGGGAAGCTCACTTTAAATTTACATCATAAAATTTGTCATATTTTTTGTCATATTTTAGCATATTTTATTTGACATATTTTGTCATATTTTATAAAAGGAACATTTAATTGAAGCTGTTTTTCAACCACACTCATGCCATAGAACCACAGCAAAACACACCTCAAAGATTTTCAGATGGATTTAAACACCTGAACGGCACTCTGTCAGAAGACTCCACTTGCAAAATCTGCGATGGGACTGAGGTGAGCTGTCAAGTGACGGTGTATATCTCAAAATAGCTGTCAATCAAAACGGGATTCAGCCTTTCAACTGATCCTCCAATCATCATGCGGAAGCTCAGCGTCCAGCCCAGCAGAGGCCCGCCCACAGCTCCTAATTACAGTAATTACCCCCCTCCGGAATTACGACTAGTCAAAAATATGTTGTAGATATCTCTAACTGGGATTAGGGATAGTCGTAATTCAGATGTAGATATCTGCAATGTGAGCTGTAAGTACATTTAAGTACTTCTGAAGAGTATGCAAGTAGGATTAAATGCAGGCATTTGAGTAAATCTGTATGGGTTTAGGGTTTAACCAGGGCTACATCTATAAAATAATAGAAATGAAAAAAGGACCACCACCCACTTACTGTGAAATTTTATGGTGCTGCAGCTTAGCTTCTTAATGTACATGAACTGTACTTGTTAGACGTTCAGCTAAAACGTGTTTGAATAGTGCAGCTGGCTGTGACAAGGATGCTGAAACATAGCTGGTGATTTTACATTTTTTTCCCTGCATGTTAATATGAATATAGAAATTTTAAAACCCTTAAGAGATCCTAAGGACATTTTGTGCCATTCAGTTTTTTATTTTATTTATATATACACATATATACATACATATATATATATATATACAAACTTGTTTAATAACTGATCGAATAAGTGACAGTCACTTTAAAGATGTCAATTTTTATTTTTCATAAAGAGCTCATGGTTACAAACATGTATTTCCAGTGAATGTACAAGTATATTAAAAATCCAAACTGGTCAAGTCGTTATATTCAAAAACTCCATAAGAGCTGTGCGTGCAAGCCCCTCTGCCTCCACAGTAGCAGACAGAGCACCCTCAGGCTGCTGCAACTTCATCCCCATTAATTTCACACAGGTTATGCAAAACACAACATGTTAAGACCATAGACTTAACCTTGTTAAGGTTGCAGTCATTGCATTTTAATAGGCATCTCCACCTGCCCTTCAGTCTTCCAAATGTATGTTCAATGGTTATTCTGGCTCTGCTTGTCTTGTTATATATTGGTTGCTGGGTTGTCAGCCTGCCATTGTCCGTGACAGGTTCAGCAGCCAGCTTTTTAAGGGATAGGCTGTTTCACCGAGGAGATAATATCCCACCTCATGGCCACAAATGTTCTTTGTTTCAAGAGACTGCAGCAAACCCCTATCAACAAGAACTCACAACCCAGACAAGCAGAGCACTCTGGCATCATGTAGGCTTCCTGCAGCTCCAACAGAAATATTCCAAAAGAGTCCCCTTCCATCCACCACAGCCTGCAGAATGATTGAGTGCCAGCCTTTGTGATTGAAGTATTTGGTGTGATACTCTGGGTGAAGGATGGGGATGTGGGATCCATCTATAGCACCCACACACTGTGGCAGCCCCCATCTTCTCTCGAAATATGTCACTATGTCCTTTAATTTGTCACTGCTGGGCAACTGTATAACTTCGGCAAAAAGTACCCTCTCAACCACAGAGCAAAACTTATGCACACAGTGGCACACTGTCCTAATGCCGACTCCAAACAAATGAGAGATTCCCCTGTACTCTGAATTAGTCACCAGTTTCCACAGAGCTATGGCAACCCTCTTAGACAAAGGAACACAAAGGCAGTAGTTTGTGTCGCTTTTCTCCAGCTCTGGTCTAGGACGACAGCAGGGATATTGAAAAGTGTTCTTGGATACTCTAAAATACTTTATCCACTGGGCCTCTGTGAAGTTTAGGACTATGGTTTCCCACCAGTCCGTTGCTCTATTGTGCTTCCGGTTGTACTCCCATATCTGAATCACACAAAGGTGCCAGAATTAGTCCACAGAGTTACTCCACAGTTAACTTCTACATTTATTTGTGTTAGGATTCTTTCATACCTTTAATCGTAGTTGTCTTCTTTGTGGCTGATGGTCCGATATATCTCATCCATCTCACGGTCAATTTCCTCTGTCTTCTTTTAACAAGATGTTCTCTTCGGATGTTCACAATTGTCTTTGCTAATAACGCCTGTTGTCTTTGCTGTGCAGATCGTATGGTTTTATATGCAATCTTGTAAAACACGAGGAACAACAGAAAAACTTGAGCATCCTCCATGCAGGCGTGTTGCATCGCACAAATGATGATGCAGGCTTGTTGGTCGCCGTTTATGGCGTCATCATGCTTGTTTGGCCTTCAGCTTCTTCTTAGCGCCACCTATTAGACTAGCTACCATGATGTCACCCATGTATTTGTTGACTCCCATTTTGAAGCCTCAGGTTCCATACTTCAGCCGTTGCCATCTTAGTTTTTTGAAGCTGAGGATACTATCAGCAGTCTGTCACTCAAAGTGACCCCACCATTAACTATGCATAACTTAATAAAATGCAAATGGGTCAGTTATATAAAAATTCACCCCTTTTGTAAAGCTGGGCATTTTAACCTGGGGGCCTATGGGGATTGACTGGCTTCTGGAGCCAGCCTCAAGTGGCCATTAGAGGAACTGCAGTGTTTTTTTGGCAGTTCTGTGTTGGCTTCATTTTTTAGTTTCAGAGGTTTCCACTTGCTAACAAGTGGCTAAATGAGACCACAGAGCATCATCACACTGAATACAGCTTTATAGCCTTGTTGTGGTGGCAACAATAAAGTCATGCGACCGTGTTGTAGTTCGTTTATATCGTTGTATCGTTCATAATGTTACCTTTTTACTTGTGGTGATTGCATTTAGGCTGCAAAAATCATAAAAGTACTCTTTATTTGTGAAGATTATCTCAATGGCCATATCAGTATCATAAATGTTTGTTTACGACAGAGTTTATTTTCTGCAGTAATCCCAAATCCAATGGAAAAATCCCATAGGCTTTGGGATTTGGGATAGGCTGACAAGGAAACCAGGGTGGTGCTAACTTTCATGACGGCCTTCAAAAATTGTTTCTGCAGCACTCTATAAACACCTATTATATTAGGTGATTCTAAACAAATGAAAACATGAATATTATATATCATGTATGCCAATGGATGCACTCAAATCCTAAACACTTTTAAAATACTCTATTTTACAAAAAAAAATTGTGTGAAATTTAAAAAAAAAACGGTAAGAGTACTGATAAAGAACCAAACTGTTAGGAGCATCGATAAGATATTGCCTGTTATGGTCTTCAGCAGGACTCAATTTGCTCTGGACTGTACTGGACCTGGTCTTGCACTTGACTTGGACTGGATAAAGTTGATTTTGACTACAGCCCTGGTCTAATGTGATGTTGACATCTGTATATGTTTGATGTTATTGATGCTTCTGTATTGAGCTTACACCATCCTGCAGTACCAAAAGCAAAATCCATTGGCCTTTGCTGTGAAATCCTTAATAAAAAAAAGATTGATTAATTGATTGATTGATGTGAAATACACAATCTGGCAGAATCCCGTGTCCCTGTTTTTACTGTTTTTGCTATTGCAAAAATGTTGACTGTGAGACTGGTCAATTCAAGAATATCTGATCTGAAAATCCTGGCCTCTCAGAAACTATCTCTGTGACGTCGTTAAAGCATTGGCCATCCTTCTCTGTATGAGACAGTGCTGGAGCTGTCCAACTGTCCTTTAACTGATAAAACAAGGAGATGCTGCTGGCTTTGGGTCGTCTGGATGGAGTCTGATTGCCTGCCCGTCTCTCTGGTCCAATCCACTATCAGGTTTGGTGGTGCCACTCAGGAACCACTTGCACAGACCTATGCACACACATACACACATGTGCACACACTCTGACACACCGACACACACCCACATACACGGAAACAGAAAGGCTCTGTCACACTCTGATGGATGCTTGCCCCACAGAAATATTACCGAAAGCAGATTTGCACTCATACTCATTCGGGGTGCACAGTAAAATATTTACATATGCTTGAGAATTCCAGCGTGCCCGTCACAGTCATGCACATCCACATGCATGCTTCAACATTCCTCTACACACACACACACACACACACACACACACACACACACACACACACACACATACATACACGTGCACACACACAGACACACACACACACACACACGCACACACACACACACACACACAGTTAATGAAAAGCAGGATTCCTGGGAGTGTCTGGCCAGAGTTTGATCTTTCTCTAAGATCAATGTCAGTAGATTGCAGGGGAGCCGTGAGGCTCACATCTCCACTCAATAGTAAGACTAGACCAAACGGCTGTGTGTGTGTGTGTGTGTGTGTGTGTGTGTGTGTGTGTCTGTGAGAGAGAGAGAGAGGGAAAGAGAGGCAGAGCAAGGCAGAAACCTGTTAAACAGTATTTTTTGGCCATATGACAATCTGCTTCACTCAGGTTTGTAGAACTGCTACCTTTGGTCTTGTACATAATTTGTTTGTTCCAAAAAATATTTCATTTGTTCTGACAGAGTGTCAAGACCAATGTCCAGGGTGTTGATTCTAGATTGTTCCCCAGGGTTTGCCATTTTTGCTGTGGTGGGCCAGTGATGACTGACAATCAGCCTTGACTAGTCTGCATTATTATTGCCTTATCAGGTAACCTGAACCTATATATCCTGTTGGTCCAGGTCATTGCTGCTGAGCCTACCATTCCAGTCAGTCAGTCTGCCTCTCAAGGCAGGAGAGGAATCTTAACTGCCTGGCATTAATGGCCAGTTTGACTTAATTCATTATTTCTGTCCTTTGTCAGCAGGTTTTCTGTTTTTCTGTTATTGTTGTTTTTTCTTTTTCTTTTTTGCATGTTTTGTTTTTTGTTTTTGTTTTTGTTTTTATGTGGTTTTGCTTCTGTATGTAGGTGAGTTTGACCCTCTGTAGGCCATGTAGGTGATGAGCCCAGTGAGTGGTACAGTTTAGGAGGAAGCCACATCAATGTGACCAGTCAGTTGCCAATGTCAGACTTTGTGAACTGTTCAGCAAGCAGCGGTCATCGTTGGACCTTCAACCTTAGGCCACTTCAGTCTAAAAATGCAATTGTCTGTGTTGGCTGGGGGCGTGTTGCTTCAGTTATCAGTGAGAAGATGAGATATTAAGCAGGAAGTCCAGTCTTTCTGCTGGTTATTACATCACAAACAATTACAATTGCTGGATGATGTTGCATTGCAATGGCGATGTGGGGTACCAAATTTGATAAATTTACTGTTTATCAGACCATAAATGAGACAAGAATTAGCTAGCTAGCGCATCCCTGCCATCCCTCTGCCTTACTCCCCACTGCTAGGAGACTACTTTGCTGCAAAGAGAGCAGGCCGCAGCTCTGTAGACAAACCTCCAGTTAACAGCTGTAGCAAACTGAATTCAGCCTGCAAACCCCAGTTCTGGGGTTCTGATCCTGGACCGCCCTGACTCCCCACCAGATAAGCAAACTTTCTGTTTGTGCTGTTACACAAGTTTCATCCAATCCTGAATACAGTTCCTCTGAAAAGGATCTCATTGCACCGGAACTCTCGTTGGAATGACGGTTAGTTTCTGGGCAAAACATTTGTATGTGGGGTCCATGTGGGTAGTACATGGGCTGAAAAATGGGCCCCACTGTATATGGGATTTTCTACAGGTTCCATAATGACCCCATGCCACTTGCCCACATGAGTTGGTTTACCCAAGTGGGCCCCAGATTAGATGCTCATTTTGGGCCCATACTCACTTGCTATCCAGACAGCCCTGGCATAATCCATGTGGGGCTCACTTATGTAATCCCACTTGTGTGGGCAATTCAGCCCATTTACTACCCACATGGGCCCTACATACAAATGTTGGCTCAGATACTCAACATAAGTAACTTTAATTATGTTGTATATTACATTGTCAACCACAGAGTTAACTTTGATAGTATCCAGTATATCAGATTTTCTCATCAGTCCTGTTCAGCGTTTGGTGGTGAGACAGAAATTTGTGCACAGTTCACATGCACAATCACAATCCACCATAAAATTGTATATCGTCCCATCCATACATGGTACACATTTGTGGATTTTTCTACTGTGGGTGATAACTATTAAAATCCTGTTAAAACTTCCATAAAGGATAAGCCACTGTGCTTTTTCCAGGCACTAATGTGAGTCAGCACTTCAGAAAGCAACCATTTTACTACATTCGCTTCCTCAGCACATCCTAATTACCGTGCATTGACAAATTCCTCAGTAGTTTCTGAGTGTCATTTGGCACATTTGGTGTCTGGTGTTTGTGGGACTCCAGTCTTACTGAGAGCTACGGTGTCTCAGGCTACATTCAAACTGACAATAGCATGGTGTCAAGAAAAAGTTCACTATCATCCGTACCATATGATTCCACACCAGGACATAATTAGACATAATTTTACTGAATTGTTCAATATCAACAATATGCACTGCAACTCCATGGTTCAGCAGTAGGACTGCTAAAGATACAGCTGCCACATTAATTTTTAGAGTTTCCTCCAACAACCGGGTTCAACTCTTGACACTTTTGCTCTTAGTTTTGGACTGAACATCTGGTAAATGGTTACAAAACCAGATGGTGGACTGTTTTCCTTCAGCTATACATTGATACACAATTCCTGAAGTATTGGCCTAGCCTCATCTTATCATGTACAGCGTAATGTACTGTAAGATGTGTTTACTCTGTGTGGTCTTTGGCCCATTTTTTGCGCTGGTCAGTCATCTTGGTACCTTGAGGTCCACTGTTGCTGTGAGTGAATAGTATTGAGTGAAATGTTGAAAAACTCCTCGGTATATGTGTTGATCCCCCGACTCCGTCTGGACGTGAGCATACTGTCAAATCTTTCAGGCTCTTCCCAGCCATGGATTTTCCCACAGCCTTCTGGGAAACAGTGTTCTGAGGAAGCTTTTTAAGCTCTGCTGATCAAGCCTGCCAGTGGACAGCAATCAATCCATGTCAACCGGCCTATTATTCATTAAAGCACCTATGGCCGAGGGGATTTCACTTTTCTATTAAACCAGCAGGTCAGTAGGGGGGTACTTGACCCACTCTGAGCCTTTCTCTCTCTCTCTGACACACATACAGCTGTCAGCTATAGCCCCCCCCCCCTTACACTGCAGTGTGTGGGTTAGCTGCTGCTTGTAAATGAAATGAGACTTAACCATGCGTTGGCCCCTCATCAATCTGGCTGGCCTGGCCTGGCTGCTCTCCCCTGATTCATGTACAGACACCTTTACAGGACCTCCACAGCTGCCACAATCTATGACTGAGGACTATCAATCACACACACACACACACACACACACACACACATATCCCTTTTTCACACATGGTGTATGTAAAGAGCTGCACTTCGTTTTACCACACAGTTCTGAGTGAATGAGGAGCTGCTTGCTGCAGCTTCTACCTGGCTTTTAGCAGTAATTATTTCTGCATGATAGGAGCATATATAACTGTACGTTATTATTATGGCCATTGTTTTTTTTTAACTTTATATTTATTATTTTCCAATTATTCAATTAACAAAATATTCAACTTATATTAGACACACACACACACACACACACACACACATACATATATATATATATATATACATAAATATATATATAAACTGTCCTTGCTGTCCTTGCTCAAGTGAGAGGCTAGTTTAGGCTAGTTTGTCCATGGAACAATGTCCATCACTGTCCTGAAGTTGGAGGGTTATGTTTCAGCCAGTTCCTAGTAATGGCCTTTTTGCATGCCAGTATAAAGATTTTGAACAGATAAATGTACTTCTTGTGAATAATGTCCTCAGGTATTAATCCCAAGTACACAATCCACGGGTCCCTTGGGATCTTGTAACCTAAAAGTCTCTCAAGAACCAGAATAATCCCATCCCAGAATGTTTGTTATTTTATACATGACCAGAATATTTGTTCCCCTGATTGTTTGTATTTTGTATATGGCATGATAAAGGATCGAGTTATATTTTTCAACCCAAATTCTCTCCATCTTTTAGAGCTGGTGGAGGTTTGCTGCAAGTTACAGATGGAATGCCACTCATCTCCAGACAGAATAATATTCAGTTCTGCTTCCCATCTCGATTTCACATACTTTCACACATATACTCCTTCCATTACATTTTTGTAAACTCTTGTACAATTTTGAGACTATTTTGGAGAGAGTAAGTTTGTATGCACCTGTCAATACTTTAACCACATCGTTACCTTCTCTTGAAATTCCCTTTTTATTTTATATATACGTATATATATATATATATATACATACATATTCTAAATGTTTCCCTCTTCAAGTGTACAAATAGCTGTGATTTCTATTTGTGAATGTGTTATCTGTCCAGTTCTAAAGCTGGAGGTCTGAGAAGGCCAAATCAGAAGTTTTCTATCTCCTTCCTAATCTGTATTTTTTGACCATATCCTTCCAAATTTTCAGCGTCTCTTCTAAAATTACATTTTCACTCTTTTCGTCTGTGTAGTCTTTTTCGCCTAGCCTGGCCTGAGGTTTGGGATAACCCTAACTTAATTCAATGTTTCCATCTAGCTTGGTACTCCAGAGAGCACCATATACTACATACCTCATCCAGACTGCATAATAGTACCCTCTGAGATTTGGCAGTGAAAGGCCTCCATTTTCCTTGTCAATTTGAAGAGTCTTAAATTTCACCCTTGGCCTTGCTTCTGCCCAGATAAAGCAGAATATCTGTTTATTCCATGCTCTAAAATAAGAATCTGGAATTCTGTCTGGCAATGATAAAAAGAGATAAAGCAGCATTGGCAATGTGTTCATTTTCACCACCTCAATCCTAGAAATAAGGTTTCCCATTTTATGATATCTTTTTGTGTCCTATTATTTATTACATTGTAGTTTATTTCATACATTTTGTTTAGATAAAGGGCAATCTGTATTCCCAGATATTTTATTGTTTTCACTCCCAACTTCAGTTTATATGTCTGCCTAATTTCCTTACATGGCGTACAATTAAGAGAGAGTATCTGAGTTTTTGTGATGTTCAGTTTATAACCTGACATTGCCCCAAATCTATCCGTAATAGCCAGCGGTTTAAGAAGTGTTGAGTCAGGGTTTTGGAGGAAGGTGATAATATAATCTGCAAAAAGTCCTATTATATGTTGCTCCTTTGCTATATAATTTCACTCCAATTCATTGTTTTGCCTGATAGTTTGAGCCAGTGGCAAGAGAGAGGGGCTAAGGCAGCAGCCCTGGCATCAGGTGGCCACTGATCTTTATTCTAGCAACTGGGTCTCTATATAAAGCTTTTATACAACTAATGAATTTATTATTAAAACCCAGTCTCTTTAATTCTGCATACAGAAAGGTCCAGCTGACCCTATCAGAGGCCTTTTCTGCATCAAAAACTGTTTATAAGCCTGTTCTACCAAATTCTTCAATCCTTTTGTATATTATAGATGTAAAAAGTGTATAGTCTACATTTAAAACTGAAATTGGACAGAAAGATTCACAATACTTCTTATTTTTACCTTTTTTCGGAATGAGTGAAATCACATGTTCTTTCCATGATGGTGGTATCACTGCTTTTTGGGTTCTGGCATTATGGGGGTGAGATATTCTTTAAAAATGTATACCATTCATTTGGAAAACCATCACTTCCACTGGACTTTTGTTTGTTTTCAGCCTACCTATTGCCTTCTCCAATTCTTGTTTTGCTGCTTTAGCGCCAGATTCAAAAAAGATTTGTTTCGTAAAATCCCTTTTTTTTCTAATTCATCATTCAAGGTAATCTGTATTTGTTTTTGAATTTCTTTTATCTGGTTTAACAGTTCTTTATCCTGATATTTTGGTAGTTGTTTCTCTAATTTTCTTAGCGTCTTCTCGAAGTCATCATATGTGGGAGCGTATGCTGGCGTGTCTAGCTGCCACTGCTCTCCGGATCTTTTATTTATTTGGGGCACTGCCATTGCTTCTCCTGTCCTTGTAATTAAATTAATTGATAACCCTATGTGTCTTGGACTGATAAACATGTGTGTTTTGACATAACAACTCACTGATTTCGTGACCAGTTGCCAGATCACCTGCCTCCCCCAGCTTCCATTGTTCCACTTCAGGGACTGCGTTAGGCAAACCACCAGCAATGATGTAGACTGGTTTAAATCACATCCCTCTGGCCACACTCATTTTGTTCAAATCAGAAATTTCAGATCCAACTCTTTTCCAGCTACTAGTGGTAGTGTTCTGTACTGCTGTTCAGCACTTTGCACTTTACCTTCATTACATGCCTCATCACTGTTTACATCCCTGGCACACTGTGCATAACTTTTTTAAGGGCAAATACTTGAAAAATCCTGTGCAATACTTTGTCTTGTCTGTGTCTATCTACATGTCTGTGTGTATGCATTAATGCCTACTGTTTGTCTATGTTGTGTTTAAGTGAACTTGTTGCTGTCTGTGTGCACTACTTTTTATGTTAAATGTTGTTTTTTACAAACCAGCACATTGGAGTGTGGAGAAACGTAATTTCATTCTACTGTGCAATTGCTTATTGTATGGTTTGATTGACAATAAAGTTCACTTTGACTTTGACTTTGACTTTTGTTCCTCGGGGCTCTGTCCTAGGTCCCCTTTTATTTATTATCTACCTTCTACCTCTTGGCCATATCTTCAGAAAATTTGGTATTCATTTCCACTGTTATGTTGATGACACCCAGCTATATCTATCCATCTATCCACACTCCCCCCAAAATCCCTTTCTGATTGCTTATTGGATAGTAAATCTTGGCTTTCATGTAACTTCCTCAAACTTAACAGTAATAAAACTGAGGTTCTCCTTGTGGGCACTAAATCTACTCTGGTTAAACCAGTTTCACTCTAACCATTGATAACTCCAAAGTCTGTCAATCCCCTCAGATTAAAAGTCTGGGTGTCATACTGGACAATACGTTGTCCTTTGAGGCCCACATCAATGAAGTTACTCGGTCTGCATACTATCATCTTCGAAATATTAATTGTCTTCTCCCATTACTTGCACCACAGAGCGCTGCTGTCCTCATTCATTCTTTGATTACATCTGGTATTGATTATTGCAATTCTGTCCTCTTTGGTCTTTGTTTGAAGTGTCAAGTGTCATAAACTCCAGTTGGTCCAGAATTCAGCTGCCCATATCATTACTAGAACCTCCTCCGTAGATCATATCACTCCTGTTCTCCATCAGCTTCACTGGCTTCCTGTTAAATATTACATCAATTTCAAGATTCTGCTTCTCACCTTTAAGGCCTTTTATAATCAAGCCCCTTCCTACCTGTCTGAACGTCTTTATATCTTTATATCTACACACCCTCCCATACTCTTAGATACTCTTCTGCAATCCAGCTCACATCACCATCTGCCCGCTTGACTACCATGGGTTCTAGAGCCTTCAGCCATTCTGCCACCTGCCTCTGGAACTCTCTTCCCCACAACATTGACTATATTGACTCCCTTTCTATTTTCAAATTCTGTCTGAAAACACACGAGCTGGCATATTCAGTCTGATTTAATGGTGGCACACATATTGAGTCTTGCACTGATGATGATTGCATTGATGATGATTTTATACGTAATATTTGTAATTATGATTTTTGTCTAGTCATTTTATTAACTTTTATTGTATATTACTGAATAGCTTGATTTTATGATCTATGGATACATTGCTGCTTGTATCCAGACGTCTTAAACTTATTATGTTCTTGTTTTGACATGCGTGTCTCTTAACATAATAAAAACATAAATAAAAGTATAACTTGCATCCTATCCTTTTTCAATTTTGCTAACACTTTACTCCTCTGTTTACTCAGGCCATTCACATTTAAGGAAACTCTTTTTAAATTTTGTGACCCTGTAGACATTAAAGATAGTACATAGGCAAGTGGTCCCCCAGTACAAAACATGAAAGTTAAAAACAGCAACTGTAAGACACAAAACTGAACAGACCTCCAAACAAGGAGGGGGGAACTCTTTCTTCCTTGTCTGTGACCACATTGGTGGGTTGAGGGTAAAGCCTCTCACTAGGAGAGGGCCCGGTTTTAAGCGTGGCTGATGAGTCGGAAAAGAGAAACGCTGCCATCTTTAAAGGCTAACATGTTGCTTAGGGATGAATAAAGGAAACCACCATTCCCAGGTGTATATTAATCAATATAAGGCCAATATGCAAAGTAGAAAAACACTTATGGTCACTTATTTTAGAGGCTCAGATTATGAGTGTCTGTTCACACTTGCTCGTTTTGTCCCCGCTGAAACTCCTGGAGTTTATCCCTCGCTCTCCAGGCCATGACTGGTCCTTTCTCCCGGTTACACGATACCTGCTGCTGCCTCAATAGCTCTCGAAGCTGAGTTACCAGGCTGCTCTCTCCCTCGGTCGTCTTCGGTTCCTCCACAGGAAATCCCATCTCTTAAGTTCCCACTGTACCTCCTGTGCACTGCTGTGCGTTTGGATCTCTGTATCCCAGTGAATCTGCATGTTTGTATACAGTGTCTGGAAGCGGATTCCCTTTTCCTTCAAGATTTTTTTTATTCTGCTGTATTCCTTGCATCTCTTAACTATCTCATGGTCAAAATGTAGAGTTCTGTTGCCCAGCTGAAGTTTACCTTTTTTTCCAAGCTTCTCTCAGCACCAGCTCCTTAGTTGTAAACTCCTGGAAGTTTATAATAACGCGTCTCGGTGGGGCTTCGGATCAAGGCTTTTGTGCCAGAGGGCCCACTGTATTTTCAGATCCAGGTCCTGTGGTAGATGAAACTCCCTTCTAAAGAATTTCTCGATAAACTGTGGTACCGAGTTTTCCTCCTCTCCCTCTGCTACTCCAAATATGTGTATATTGTTTCTCCTGGAACTGGACTCCAGGTCCATTAATTTTTGCTGCGGTTCTTTGCTATTTCAGGCAGTGGCAAAGTGCTGTGGTCCACCATCGCTCCTCCACCTGTTCCACCAGGGTCTCCGCTTCGCCTACTCGGCCAGACAGGCTCTGTACCACCCTCGTTAGGTTCAAGTTTACCATTAATTTGTTGTTCCAGACAAGTAAGTTCCCCTTTGAGAGTACTTTTAAAGTCTTTTAACACTCCAATAATGTCCTCGAAGTTGAAATTCGTCATTGAGCTCCTCAGGCCTTCAGCTACTCCACCTCGATATTTAGCTTAAGCAGCTGTTAGCCTTCGCCATCTTGACACTTTTAACAAGATTTTCAAGATCAAAATTTCTCTGCCTTGTAATTGTAAGTTTTTGGTTTTTTTTTTTGTTATGCATGCACAAAAAATGCCGAGAGGTTTCTATCTGCCAGCACCAGAGGGTTTCTTAAGCCTGAGGCCTAAGTACACAGAGAACATTTGTGCGCAGTAATGAGCAGGAACATTTCTGTCAAACTTATGTGTGAGATGTCTACATATCTATACTACATATACCCAGCAGCTGTTGCACATTCAATTTCTATCATTTATCATTTATTTATCACAGGCAACAACAAAGAAAACCCTGCCGCATTGTGCACACTTTAGTGTTTTATAAAGTAAATAATCATCACAATCAACAAATCTTGACACAAAACTGAAAAATGCTGTTCTCTGTATAAACGAAATAAATACAAAGTGGTCCTATGTTCAGTTGCAACAATCAGGTGAAGTGTGTTCTCCTCTCCTCTCCTCTCTTTATTCTCCATCCTTTCCTTCTCTCTCCTCTTCTCAGTTTGTTCTTCTCCTCTCCTCATTCCCTTCTCCTCCTTTGTTTTTAAAATAGTCATGCATTTGGTCTTATGCTTATCTTCTAAAGAAGCTTTAACTATTGTTTAAGAATCCCAGAGAACAAAAACAAGCACCCCCCCCACTTCTCTCCTCCTCTGCACCCTTTACACAGTGTAGCCCGAAACTGCATGTCATTTTTGTCTAAAATAATTATCAGAGACACAACGTAGGAGACAAACTTTATTTCAGTTTTCGTTTAAAAAGACACGGTGTGATTTAATGCCAGACTAACTTACTTGCCGTTATTGGTGGCTGTATTGAGAAGTTTTAATAGTGGTTTAATTTTACAACCGTGACAAACAATGCCGAAGCTTAGGGCAAACACTATCATCACCTGGCTGTCCATGTAGGCAGGTCACACAGAGACGTGATGCTGCTCTGCAGGGCACTCAATTTGCATGAAGCTGCCACAAGGGAAGTTGAAGGGGGAGGGTAGGGACTTGACTCAAAAGCAGTTGTCAGGCAAACAACATACTTTTAATTGGGAAATTAAAGATGAAGCCGGTTCAAGCCACTGAAACCGCATAAAATGGCTGCAGTATATAGGCCAGCCAGGAGATGGCGTGCCATTAAAAACTGGAGCATACAGCTCTGAACAAGAGAAGAAGACGCAAAGCATGCGAAAAAAAGCTTGTGCGGTGTATACAAACAGAAGAAGAAGAACCAGCATAAGCATAACAAGAAAATGGCCAAAATTAATTCCAACACACGAGGGAAAACAGAGACTTTGGACTGACGACGAAGTCGAGCTGCTGCTTCGAGTCACACTGGATTACAAAGCCAGTAAACTTCAACAACACGTTGATTGGGAGCCGTGTCAGTCGAAGTAGGCCGATATAATGAACTTGTTTCAGGCACAGTATCCAAAACAACCGACAGAGAAAGATTTCCCGC
The DNA here is from genome assembly GCA_019142605.1 of Cephalopholis sonnerati. Taxonomy (NCBI): domain Eukaryota; kingdom Metazoa; phylum Chordata; class Actinopteri; order Perciformes; family Serranidae; genus Cephalopholis; species Cephalopholis sonnerati. Next base: position 3,867,789 of record JAGQAX010000020.1, read on the forward strand.
ACAACGTTATCGGCATATCAAAATCTCAGATCACCGCCAAATTGAAAAATATCCGCATGAAGTACAGACAGTGGACACCGGGCGTCAGTGTGTGGCCAGGGATGAGTAGTCACTTATCTGTCCTACGGACAGTCATTGTGATTTGTTTGCACATTTCCGGTAATTATAATAAAAAAAATATTGCTTGAGAAGTTGTTGTCGTTGTCATGTTTATTTTCACTAGACACACAATTCACACACTTTCAAACTAGCTGTATACTATACAGGTCACATTTGGAGAATGCACAAAGCTTTTAAAACCAGCTGGTGTTTTGGTCAGACATGTTGGCCAGTCTTAAGTTAAGGGTTAAGATACTTTGTAAGCACTCTCCTCACTCACTACATTAAAAAATAAACCCAGCAACACACTGTGAAATATGTATTTAGTCATTAGGGCTGAGAGTGTGTTACTGATTTACGCTACGTCCTTTATGTCATATAAACACATGAATGTCTTTTCCTCCTACTTTATATTACTATGACTGAAGTCTGCTGCTAAATTCAGCTTCATGTTTCACTCAGAACAGTTTTTAATAAATCACAAGTTATAAAAATGTGTAAATTGTGTGGTTAACGCAGACGAGCAGACGATTCGCTGGGAAACATCCACTTATTCACTTTAGATGGAGCTACAGTTAATACTGAATTATGTATTAGTATCTCTTAATAAGTCATCATAAATCTTAACTCATCTTTAGAAGGAGCAGATGTTTACCTTAAGCTAGCTCCGGACATGTTAAAGTTAACTATATTTTAACGGAGCAAGGCGAGCTAATTGCTAGCGTGCTCGGCTGCTTTGAGACAGCTGTCAGAGATGGCAGAGGTATGATCACATGATCCTGTTTGAGCTATAACAGGTGGTGTGTTCCACCTTTTATCACCCAGCTGAAGAATAGAGTAATGTAAACAAACTGTAACGTAAATAGTTGTCTATTGCTGTCTGTAATCCACCACTGTTGTTGTGATGGGACGGCTTCCTGCCGGGGTTAAGTCAGAGGTTAGAGAGGTGGGGCTATGACATCATTGCCGGCCAAAAGTTGCGTATTGGCCGTACACACGGAGACGCTAAGGCGGCGTCTTCAGATTTATCCACTCTGGAACCCGATTTCAAAAAGATGCGGTTTCGCCCCCCTAAAACGGCACCTTCGTGTGGATGAAAGGCTGAACCGCTGAAAAACTTTGACGTATTCACCCTGACACGGCTTTGTGTGGACAGGCCCTCCATCTCAGGAGTTTAGATTTTAACAAATGACAAATCATCTGTGGTCCAGTGAATCCCAATACTAGTAACCCAGTTTTCTGATGAAGTTTGGGTGATATGATTGACAGCACCAGAACAAATACAAAATGGAATTTTGATGGTGAGATTATTTCTGTAACTGCTGTTTTTAAGATTTGTCAAGGTCAAGGTTGGTTCAGTTTTTCTTGTAGTATTTAGAACAACTTTATTGCAGCAACAACCTGTTTCATGAAACACATTACTATTATAACATATTACTGTTTGTAATGTGTTTCATGACGACCCTAATGAAGGCCTAAAGCCAAAATGTGCTGGTCTTGCATTAAAGTTGTTCTGAATACTACAAATTTTGCTGGAGTTTTTACTCCTTTGTCTCCCTTCTCAGTGCACCTTGAAAGTAGGTGATGTCTGAGTCTTGTACTGGTCCATTTTTCAAAAAACCCATACCTGCCCATACCTGTAAAGCTCAGTACCACAACCGGCCTATTTTCCTTCATTTTGTCTTAGTCAAAGCCACACCCGTTAATAAAAGTCCCGTGACCCAACTGCACCCAGGATTAAACAGAAACACACATACACATATACTGCACATCTTTTTCATTTGTTTTAGTCTAAAAAATGAAAAAATATTTTTTTGCTCTCACCTGCTGCCCGCCCGCCCATATTTTTACTCATTACACAGCTCTTTGTAGGTTATCTGTCATGGTACCTGCGGGTACCTGATTCTGTGCAGGACTCTGGGTGAAGTTGCCCCAGAAACCCTCAACCCGCTTCTTCATGATTATGTTCATCTGACAAATTGATCTAGCTCATTCAAGTATTTCTAAATAAATAGTGAGCCTGGCATCTCAGCAGGTTCCCGATAATCAAAGTACCGTTTTTTCAAATCTATCTAACAGTGTTTACTGCAGGCATGTACTCATTGCGGATGGCGAGGGGCACATGTTAAATACATAGACTGTAAAAATGACTGACATAGCTAACGTGAAGTCACCTATTGGTTTGTGGACTCCTGTTTTGAAGCCTCAAGTTCATCATTTTGGCCGTCACCATCTTGGTTTCTTGGAACCAGAAGTGACCGTATTTGGACAAGAGAGTGGAGCTGTGGAGCAGAGAGGGGTGGCTCTGACTCATAGACTGTGGTGATGCATCACAGGCAGCCTATCACTTAATCTTGCATAAGTAATAAAAATGAAAAATGAAATTGAATAAGTTATGTAAAAAAATGCACCAGGCTGTAAACATGTGTATTTCTGCTGTAAAAATTGAGCATTTTAACATGGGGGTCTATGGGGATTGACTTGCTTCTGGAGCCAGACTCCATTGGCCATTAGAGGAACTACAGTTTTTGGCACTTCCACTTTGGTTGGGATGAATAGGGTAGGGTACCCTTTAAAAAAAAACCCAATGTCTGACTGAAGATTTTACTCTTGAATGTCTGCAGACAGTAATAAAGATAAAGACTCCTTCAACATCCAGAAAAGAGCTGATTTTTTTTTTTTCACGAATAATTAATCAAAAACTATCATCTTGAAGGGGATGGAGAGTATTTGGAAAAGAGACATGGAAGAGTGGAAACAAAATAGGGTGGAGGAGAGGTTAGGGGAAAAGGGAGATAAAAGGAAGAAAGGAGAAAGGCTAAGACAAGAAAAGTAAAGAGACAGGAATGGAGACAAGAAAAAAGGAGTGAGGAGAGGAAAACAGAGGGGAGTAGGGAGGGAGAGTAGAAGAGAGGAGAAGATTAGGTGTGTGTCATCGTGGAGTGATCAGACACAGCCTTCATCCATCATAGACCCAACAGGAAGGAAGCCCTGCTGTCTGATCGTCCACTTCACTGCTACTAGTCGAGAGACACAAGGGCACAAAAAGAGACAGAGGAAGAGAGAGGCTCTGGAAAACAATCAGGAGTAGAGTTTTCAAATGTGTATCTACAAAATGATTTTAAAAAAAAAAGAAACTTTTCAGCACAGGAACCTTTCAAGTTTGGATTCCTAGAGTGTAGTTCCACCCCACATCTAGTCCCTACTTCTGGAATGAAACTGAAACCAGAAACTGTGAGGGCTGCTGCTCTTGACCAATTCACTTGCACTTGAATAGCATCTTTCTAGTCATCTGACCACTCAAAGCGCTTTTTACACGATGAATCTCATTCACCCATTCACACACATTCATACACTGGTGACTGAGGCTACCATACAAGGTGCCACCTACTACTCAGTTTCTAACACACTCACACACCAAGTGTGTCACACAGCCATCAGGCGTAACTTGGGGTTTGGTATGTTGCTCAAGGATACTTTGACATATCTTGTGCTTTCTTCTACATCAGACAAGGGTAGGCTTTTTAGTTCATACCTGGATACCTGGGATACTTTGACATGTAGACTGGAGGAGCTGGGGATCGAACTGCTCTACCGCTGAGCCACACCTGCCACGATTAAATGAAATAGATAGTCCAGGAGCAAAGATGTAACCATCTACCTGTGGATGAATTACAAAACATTAGGTTTTCTATTTGCTATTTTATTTTATTAAATTAAATTTGGGTCGACTCATTCACATCTTGCACTGACTGTTTATTGTTTTGTTTAATTTGTTTTATTGTTTTTTATTTTTATTTGACCCCTAGTTATATATTTATTTTTATATAATTTTGTATTTCTTTAAATGTTAATGTTAATTGCCTTGTTGTTGAAAGGAGCTCTACAAGAAAAAATGTTGCTTGTCTTGGCTAAATAATGGATAATAGAGGAAGCAGTGGGGAGACAGGTGTCAGAGTGGGCACTTTTCACCTGCAGTATATACCATCCTCTCAGCTTTTCAATTCACCCCACCTTGCCACCACACCTACCTGCCAGACTATTACCTGCCCACACATTTCCTGCTCCTGCCTGATCAGGCCACACCCACCTCATCAGGCTAACTTCTCTCACCTGTGGATCATTACCTCCTGCCACTACAAATACTGCTGCTTTACAGACTTTCCTTGCCAGATTGTTCTTCTCCCACATGCAAGACTTTCCAGCACTCATTCCCTGCCTGATCTCCCGTTGCCGACTCTGCCTGCCTCCGACATACTTACATCGTCTGGTCCCCGGTAAACTTACCAGCCTTCTGTACCTGACCACGAGTTTTGCCTCTGTGTCTCTGGTTTCCATCTACCTGTGGCTGTGTGGTGTTTTCCTGCAACAACGCTTCAACGCGAGTGTTCCCACCTGCTTGCCAGTTGTCTGCTGCAGCTCAGAGACTGTCTATGAGATGCCACACACTGCCTTGTGTATGCGTTCTCTTTTCACCTCCTTCACCTGGCTTCTGCTTACCCTCTGCTCGTCCCTCGTCGACTCTGCTGCTTTGCCGGACTGCTCTTCTGGTTCCGGACCCCTCGCCCTCTTGACCATGCCATCAGTAAGCCCCTCTCTGTCACCTCTGCCTGCCAGCGGACTGAACTGTTTAGGTCCGAGGACTTGCGTCCTCATTCTCTGGGTTCAGTCCAGTCCATTCCCTGGCCCCAGAACCCAGAGACTGTGTGTGGGCTCTGAGCCTAAAGAACAAATTGTTACCTGTGTTTCTTCATCTGACTAAGTGCCCTCTTTGCTTTTTAATTAAAGGTCATAATCAACTGTCACTGACTTCAAATCACACACATTACAACAGGTCTGTGGAAGAAAACCCTGGCAAGCTGTCACCAGTGTATCACCTGCACAGTAACTACTGAATCCACTCATACCAAACAGGGGTTCTACACCATTACCATGTGGATGTATGCTGGCGGTGTGCCGAGTAGGTGGAATCTGCACACCAATTGATGGGTATCATAGGCGGCAGATCAGTCGGATACACCGCTAAATTTGGGTGGTGAGAGCAGCGTACAGTCATCATGACCACCTGGCTTATGCAAACAAACAAGTCTATATATGCTTCCCTTAGGTAACATCATTAGAAATCACTCTATAAATTTCCATTGTTATGCGGATGATACACAGTTGTATTTATCGATAAAGCCAAAAGAAACAGATCAATTAACTAAACTTCAGAAATATCTTAAAGATATAAAAACCTGGATGAGCTCCAATTTTCTAATGTTAATTCAGACAAAACTGAAGTTGTTGTTCTTGGCCCCAAACACCTCAGAAACTCTGTATCTGATGATATAGTTTCTCTGGCTGGCATTGCTCTGGCCTCTAGCACCACCGTAAGAAACCTCCGCGTAATATTTCATCAAGATTTGTCTTTTAATTCCCATTTGAAACAAGCCTCTCGGACTGCGTTTTTTCATCTGCGCAATATTGCGAAAATTAGGCCTATCCTGTCACTAAATGATGCCGAAAAATTGGTCTGCACGTTTGTTACCTCTAGGCTGGATTACTGTAATTCCCTATTATCAGGTAGCTCTAAGAAGTGCCTAAAAACTCTCCAGCTAATCCAGAACGCGGTGGCACGTGTACTGACAGGAACTAAGAAACGAGATCACATTTCTCCTGTCTTAGCTGCTCTGCACTGGCTCCCTGTAAAATCCAGAATTGAATTTAAATCCTTCTCCTGACTTACAAAGCTCTAAATGATCAGGCTCCAACATATCTTAGAGAGCTCATAGTGCCCTATTATCCCACCAGAACACTGCACTCTGAGAGTGCAGGGTTACTCGTGGTCCCTAAAGTCTCCAAAAGTAGAACAGGAGCCAGAGCCTTCAGCAATCAGGCTCCTCATTTGTGGAATCACCTTCCTGTTTCAGTCCAGGAGGCAGACACCGTCTCCACTTTTAAGACTAGACTTAAGACTTTCCTTTTTGATAAAGCTTATAGTTAGGGCTGGCCCAGGCTTGTCTTGGACCAGCCCCTAGTTAGGCTGACATAGGTCTAGTCTGCCGGGGAACCTCCTATAATACACCGAGCCCCCTCTCTCCTTCTCTCTCTCTCTCTCTCCTTTGCTAACATTCATGTCTTGTTACTGCATCTCCCTAACTCGGCTCTACTGCATGTCACTAACTCAACTTGTTCTCCGGAGCCTTTGTGCTCCAATGTCTCGCAGGTTAACTCGCACTGCAGCTGTACCTGGATGGTGTGTCGTGGTTGTGCTGCTGCTGTGGTCCTGCTTGTTGCCTCCTACTGCTGTTGTTACTATTAGTCATACTTGTACTATTATAAACATATGATTATTGTCACATACAGTACATATATAATCATACTATTAATATAATATCTGTCTCTCTTTATGTCTCATTGTATCATATGGATTACTGTTAATTTATTATGTTGATCTATTCTGTACAACATCTATTGCTTGTCTGTCCGTCCTGGAAGAGGGATCCTGAGGTTTCTACCATTTTTTTTCCCCGTTAAAGGGTTTTTTTGGGGGAGTTTTTCCTTATCCGCTGTGAGGGTCCAAAGGACAGAAGGATGTTTTATGCTGTAAAGTCCTTTGAGGCAAATTGTGATTTGTGATATTGGGCTTTATAAATAAAATTGATTGATTGATTGATTGAAATGAAGGGAGACTGACCGGCTTGCAAAAGATCATATTGTGAAAATAACTCAATATATTTAAATGATATTAGAGAAAATGGATTAATTGTATTTGTCTTACTAAAACCCGACTTTTAAAATATATGTTAGTCCAACTGAAATCATACTAATTTGAATTTCTAAAAGTCAGCTAACACGCCCAGATAATGTGATTGGGAGTTAAATTACTCCTACATGTATACAGTCAATTGGCCCAGAGGTGTAATAGCATTAAATGTGTAACAAAAGAAGAAGCCGGTAGCAGCATGGCGAAATCCTCATCCAGAGCTGTGCATTTTTGGATGGGCGAGGAGACATAGTTTATGATGTGTCAGCTGAAAGAATAACATATTTTAAAATACCACTTCGCTGCTAGCTAACCATAGCTAACCTGTTTGTCAGTTGTTTGGTAGGTGATGTAACAGGTCAACTGGAAAAAGGTCCAATACTAACAAGCTGAAAGGGGGCATAGTGCCACCTATTGTAGCCGAGTAAAAAATACTTCAGTCAATAAATCGAGTCCCCTCCTGTGCCTGTATACTGGGACAAGGACAATAGTCCAATTAAAAAGCCTAGTTGGGCTATAACCACAGCTCCACTTAACTCTGCATGTATACACACTGACCGTCCATGCAGGCAATTATATGTCAACTAGGAAAGCTACCATGGCTTTTGCCCTGTAGGCTGACATTGTTGTTTGAGTAAACGCTTACCCCCATTATGCAAGTTATCAATCTAACAACATCTGCGGACTAGGCCAGCTGTGTTTTGGGCTCACCTCAATGTCTGGTGGGTCATTTCTGAGGTTTGTGTCATAAGGCACTGGTGACCCTGCAACGAGCAGCGCTTAGAGAGTGGGCTTCTTGCTCTTTCTCAATTAGGTATGACGTCCATGCGGTGCTGTCACCTTTCACTACTGCAGATGTAGTCCATGTCTTTTGATTGTCCAGTCTTGTGAGAACATGGTCTCCTTGTTGCAGTGGTGTGAGCTGTTTCACACGATACTTGTTGTAGTAGTAGGCCTGTTTACCTTTCTCCATGGCTTCTCTCACCCTGACATGCTATCTGCTCGGCCACTTTGGTTGCAGGTTCTTTGCAAGGGTAGGCAGAGTCGCACTGATCTTTCTGCCCATCAGAAGTTCTGCCAGACTGACACCTGTGCAGCTGTGTGGAGAAGACCTGTAGCTCATGAGTGCAAGTAGGCGATCTTTTTGTTTTAGAATCCTCTTAGCTGTTTGAACTGCTTGCTCTGCATCTCCGTCTCCTTGTGGATTGTGGGGGCTGGATGTGGTGTGTTTAAAGTCCATCTCACGGGCTAAGTCACTGAATGCTTCACAAATTGTTGCTCGTTGTCACTGACAACCTCCTCTGGTGTACCATGCCAGGGAAATGTAGCTTTCAGTTTTAAGGCCACTTGTGTGCTTGTTGTAGTTGTAACATGTGGAGTATATCCAGATACCTTAAGTAGTGGACTGCTATGACTAGGAAGTTTTCTCTGTTGTGTTCACACAAGTTTTCTTCCATGGCCTGTCTGGGAGAGGTGTTGACAAGAGAGGCTCTCTGCTCTGTGCTCTCCTCTGCTCACACCAGTATATACAGTTCTCAACCTTGTGCGTCATCTGTGGGGCTATGCCGGGCCACCACACTGAAGTGTTGGCTCTGTCTCGGCACTTGTTAAGCCTTTGATGGCCCTAATTCGAGAACGTTCCAGAATCTCTGTTTTCGTTCTATCAGGTATCACTATTCTGCTGCCTAACCTGGTTTCTAACCCATTATGAGCATACAGTTAATTTCTCATGGGAAAGTACTCCCTGACACTGCTGAGTGTGTTTTCTATGTGTTCAGGCCACCCTCTTGTATATACCGTATCACATCTTGGAGCTGCTCATCAGCTGCTGTCTCTGCTCGGATGCTGTCCATCTTCTGTGGAGATTGGTTGTGCTCTGTGTCCCTCTGTGGACAGTGTGTCTGCTACGACCAGGGTCTTTCCTGGTGCATACTGTGCCACCAGGTTGAACCTCATCAACTGCATGAGAAGTCTCTGGCAACGAGTTGGTACATTGTCAAGGTCTTTTGAGATCATCAGTTGAATGAGTGGTTTGTGGTCTGTGATCAATTTGAATACAGATAGGCTGAACCTTTTCTATCCGAACGTACCTTGTTTCAGCATCACTCAGTCATCCTGAGCAGTATGCCACTGGTCTCCAGTCCTCACCATGGAGCTGCAACAGGATACCACCTGTACCTTAGCTGCTTTCATCTGCCGTGACGCCTGTTGGTTTATGCATGTCAAAGTGCACTTAGGTAGGTGATGTTGTGAGTTCTTTGATGTGTTTAAAGGCTGCCTGAGGTGCTGGACCCCATGTCCACACTGGCTATGATTTTAGCAGTTCATAAAGGGGCTGGCTCACTGTAGCTAGGTTGGGGACATATTTACCAAGGTAATTCACCATGCTGAGTGCTCTCTTTAGCTCTTGGACATTCTCTGCTGGGTTGAGCTCATTGACTGCAGACACCTTGGCTGGGTCTGGTCACACGCCGTCTTTGTTGATCACCTGGCCGAGAAAGTGTAGCTGCTCCTGTCTCAGCACACACTTCTTTGTGTTTAGCTTCAAGGCAGCAGACTCCAGTCACTCCATGACCTTCTGCAGCAGCTCACCATGCTTTCTCATGTACCTCCCATGGACGATGATGTCATCCATGTAGACTGCAACACCATGCAGCCCTTCAAGTGTCTCAACCATCTTTCTTTGGAAGATCTCAGGCGCACTCGTAATCCCAAAGGGAGGACGTTTAAAACAATATCTTCCAAATGGTGTGATGAAAGTTGTCAGTCTCTGGCTATCTTCGTTTGGACTCTGGACGTTCTCCTGCACACTGCCCTTGCTGGTTGAAGCATGTATAATGTTGCGCTTCGGGATGAAGTATGCATCAAATGTTGCTAAAACAATATCATACTGCAATACATCCTCATCCTCAGCCCTGCAATGAGTGAACCATTTTTCCAGTCAGGCCGCTTGGCAGGCTTTGCAAAGCAAAAACTCTCCACCGGTTGAAACTTTGCCATCTTTGTCGGAAGTTTTTCGCATCCCACTTCTCTGACACTGTGTAATAAACAGTGCTCTCTTCATTCAGGAATAACCAGCAAGTGTTAAGTCTTGATAACGCGCCAACTTTATTCTCTGTAACTCAAGACACAGAACATGCCATGCACTTGAACGACAACCTACTTTCCAGCTGCTGACTTACAGTGGGAACTGTTGTAAAATACACTTCCCTGACAACACACAGTGTCCTTTCAAAATACACTTCCTTGACAGTTTGTTTTGTCAGCTGACAGTTACATGGTTGCTGCTGCTGGCTGATGGATTACACTCCATTTACACAGCTCTTCCAGTCCTGTGACCTGTAATGACCCCATCTCTTTCAGCTGCTGGGCTGGCTGCTTGTCTTTATCTTGCAACCCCTTTACACCTTGCATGAACATGTGTCTCATATCCAGAATGTATCTAGATATGATTTAACCTAATAACATTTACACCTTGTACAAATGCAGCCACTTTGTTATTTACATGACAACGCCTGAACGCAACAGACTCAACTCCAACTAAGTGTGTGTGCTGCGCTGCTGTGCGAGCAGCGTGTTTGATTGTGAGTAACAGCAGCCTTTTGATGGTCATTTACACACTGTCCATGTGTGATCACAGTAAACAGGCTAGCTGTAACCATGGTAACAATAACTATGTTAGGTAACAAACTGCAACGGGCTCGGGTCGGGTTCGCACTTAAAAATCAGAAAGGCTGTTGGGTTCGGGCCGGGCTTGGTTATAACTGTCTCGGACTCCGGTTGGGTTCGGTCAGGAAAATGCGGCCCAACCGTTTGTCTGTACCAGGACTGTCATAGCTAATGTTAGTTCTGGTGTCTGTGCTCGCAGCACCATGTTTTGCATTGAGCTGATACCGTAGGCTTGAAGTGTGTGCATCAGTATTAGCAGTGTGCCAGAAATTAGGGAACTGAGAAAGGTGCGATTAAATGTGTTATTTTTTTTAACGCGTTATTTTTCCAGTAATTAATTAATTGAAATTAACGCATTAAAGTCCCAGCCCTAATATATATATATATATATATATATATATATATATACATATTACTGTGCTAGTGCTGTTAGATTGCTGTTAACCACCCCACTCTGTGTACAGAATGTGTGAAAGATGAGGATTTTTTTAACCTCAGCAAAAATGTTGTCACTACATGGTCAACAAATATGGACTGAAACAGAATCTTTCGTTCGATAAAAACAGCTTGTGAATATTGGAAATGATTACACAGATCTTTTCTTTTTTAATTATTATTTTGATGTTCGGACTGTACAGCGCTCTGCACACGGCACACAGCACGGCTTACCTCATCGATCTGTCGCTGTCTGTCTAAACAGATTCATGGCGTTCATATAGAGCGACGCCCATTCAGCTGTTTTACATAGTGTGAAAATGACTCCTCGGCTCAAACACATAGATAGCATTACGATGAACCTTTTCTTTCCCTCTGAATGGGCAGTGTGCCATCTGAAGAGGATCCCCAGCCCCCACTTTTGTTGCAGACATTCAACAACACGTTGTCACTGTCGATGTCTGAACTACCTCACAATAGTGACATTTTACAGTTTTATATATATATTGATATGTATATTGATACAGGTTGTGCAATTCTGAGTGCTGTAATTTTCTCATGTTTTTTTTATTTGTAGCCTTTTGTAAACAACATGAACGAAGATACTCACGTTAAAGACCCTACGAACATAAATATTCAGATTGAAACCCATTCAAATCACTATTTTAGATCCTGCTCGAATACAAAGTATAAAACATGCATCCTCTCATTTCTCAGCTTCATTTGAAGCCTGTGGCTTGTAAGGGTGTGCCCGAGGGATTTCCTTCCCCATGACGTCATGTTTACCATATTTGTTAATTCTTAATATTAATAATGAATTTGTCACAAGCAGCTTTCACAAAGTTGATAAAGTTTCCCGCAACTTACTAACTCAAAGGGAGCACACATAAAATAAAGTGGTCTTGTGGAGGTAGCCTCCACACCAGAGGCGATTTCTCTAAGACTGCAAGGGAAGCTCAGCTTCCCCTAAAATGTCAAAAATTAAATGGTCAAATATGTACGGTTGTGTTAACATTTCATTGACTACAGATGCGTTAAAACACGTTCATCTCGAAGACGAGTTCGTTCAGAATCAGCTACTTATCGATATTGTTAACTTCTCATACATTCCCGTAGCGCAGTTTTCTCATACGGTCTATGGCATTTGCCTGTAGAAGCTGAGCGTCCATGCACTTCAATGGGACTGCATGGAACAGTTTTTTTCATTGCCTCGAAACTCGACAGTCATTGGATAAATGCTACGATTTTATCCCGCCCCCTGATGCTCAGCGTCTCTGGGGGTGAATGGAGCTGTGGGCGGGCCTCGGCCGTGCTGGACGCTGAGCTTCCGCATGATGATTGGAGGATCAGTCGAAAGGCTGAATCCCGTTTTGATTGACAGCTATTTTGAGATATACACCGTCACTTGACAGCTAAGCTCAGTCCCATCGCGGATTTTGCAGGTGAAGTCGAAAGACAAACTGAAACCCATTTGTTGGTATTTGCTTGGCAAAATTACTTCATACTTCATTTCTTACACTGTAAATAAAACACACTCATAGTATTTCCTTGTTTCAGTTTAACATAATTTCAACATTTCCTTGTTGGAGTTTAATATTGTTTTGGAGGGCAGAATTTACATATAAATAAATTGACAAATTTTATGATGTAAGCTGACAATGAGCTTTCCCTCTCTGAAAGACCAGCAGCCGCCACTGCTCCACACATCATTAGCATTAGCATTACCACGAACCTTTTCGTTCTTACTGAATGTGTGAATGTGCGATCTGAACAGCTTTCCACCCCCCCATTGTCACACACATCATCACACTGAGTGAGTCTCTTACTGAGCAACTTTTTCAAAATGATTTAAGTAATTATTTTCAGGCACCAAGTTATTTTCAGAACATTTCTCATTATTCTGAGTGACTACCTAAATATTTCCAGATAGGGGAGACCAGGGCCAGTTGTAACAAAATTTTAGGTTTTCCTTAATAACTAATGTGTTTATAACAGCGATGGAAACTGGCTGGCTGGCTTTCGGATGGCCTGGGAAATTGAAGTGGCTGCATCTGCATGTGTCTCCAGTGTCTACGCTGAGATCTTATTGAGATCCACTTGTTCTTTCCAGCTCAAAGAACCACGCAGTTCAAGCCAACATGTCAACATATGATAAGGACTTATAAAATATATGTAATTATTTTAAAATTTATAGTTGCATCGGGTGCATGTCATAATATTGTCTGCATATCGGCCAAAAAAAAGCTAATATTTTGAAAAATCTTTTTTCCTTGTAATCTATGTCAGAGACAGTCGGGATGAAAACGAGGATGAAACACGCCTAAGACAGTGATTGACAGGAAGAATCCATTACAGATGAGGGAGACACTGCAGTAGTATTAGCATAAGATGAGAGAGAAAAGTGCCATGAATCTGGTTGCCCTCTGCTTTGGACAGATACCCAGTGGCCTGAGACGTGCTGGGCCAGTCTTTATGGGGTGTTTTTGAGATTATATTCATAAAGAGAAGCACCGCTGATGCCTTTACAAAACAACTAAGGTGTCTGGAACGTTCTATTGAAGTCATATCAGATATGTATTGAACAAACTGGACGGTATATTTCCTGTAAAAGAAGAGCAATAAACTGCACTTAAAGCTTTTATTGAAAAGATAGATGTGTTTGCTGTTCCTTGACAGTATATGGAGAAAGTTAAATATACAAACTCATAATATACCAACTCATCTCTGCATGCCGGTTGTTTACAATATTCCATTGTTCAGGTTTCCCTCCTTCTGTGAGCAAGTCCCGCCCTAATGTGCTGTGATTGACTGGTACTACTGTGCTGTGATTGGCCATTGGCAGGCAGTGCTGGTCACTGGTCACTCTGCCCTACGTCACATGTAAATAACACATTGATAAAGCCCTTGGGCATTGAAAAGTGACTGAAAAGCGAAAGTGAAAAAAAAAGCCTGGCTCATAGATTTAATGTTCCTGGCCTCATACACAGGTGTGGAGGATTTTAAATGCTCAAATCAAAACAAATCAAACACAGAAATAAAGTGAAATGCTATCTACTTTGTTATTTGTATATGCTTTTTATATATGTCTAATGAAATACATGTTAAATGATAATGATTTAGCCTTTTGTCTTTAATAACTGAATGAATAGTTTTTCATTGTGTCGTAAACTGCCAAGCAGACAACAAAGGACGTATTTTGTGTTTCAGTGTTGTCCAGCAGAGAGCAGCATAGATCTGTTACTTCAATACTAATACAAAGCACTGTAATTAGTTTACATGAGATGGGGCAGGGAAATACTCTTACCTAACATTTACCTGAGACACTGTTCCTATTGGCTGTTCTACAAATACAAATGCACGTGCAAGTCCCTTCAGGGAAAGCCTGATTAAGTGGCGGAAAATCCTGCAGAGAGAGTTGCTGTTCCAGCATTGGTAACAACTGTCTACACTGCAGAGCAATTTAGAAAGGCAAGACGGACTTATCAAAAAGAGAGTCTAAAAGAGAGTCTGAGAGTAATTAAACATATCATATCAATATCAGTCAAGCGTTTCAGAGTTGGAGAGAACATGTTGTGAATAGTTCAGCCTCCTGATAACCGGATAACCATTAATGCTGTCCAATGTAATGTCTTTATTTGATGATGTGATGAGATGTGAGCACATATTGTAGCTAGTTTAGACACAAAATCTGGCACAAGGGCCTGTCATATTTACGTGCACTGGGGCCTATCATGACTAAGGTGGCCCTCAGCCTCCCTGCCACTACAGACTATCTCACCAGAAGGGGAGAGCAGGCAGCAGCTCTGGAGACGGACCCCCCACAACTGCTGCAGCATTCAGCCAGTCCACAGTCCCTGTTACACAGGGTAGACCTCTTTTAAAAACAGAGGACAGGGCAAGGGGGGTCTGAGTGAACACCTGCATGCAGCTCTACAATGAAATAGTATTAAATAAATCAGTGTATGGGAAACACTGGGTTACTGTATGAAGTGTGTGCATATGCCTGTGGTCATCTGGTGAGAGGGGATTAGGACAGAGAGGGGAGAGCTGCAGAAGGAGGGGATGTTTTCAGATTCTGCCATTTATTTATTTAGTCATTCATTCAATCATTTTTAATAACCACTTTTCCTGGTACAGGGACGCAGGTGTGCTGGAGCCTATCCCAGCTGACACTGGGCGAGAGGCGGGGTACACCCTGGTCGTCAGACTATCACAAGGCTGACACATAGAGGCAGGCAACCATTTACACTCACATTCACACCTACGGCCAATTTACAGTCACCGGTTGCCCGTAGGTAATTTGTTTATGTAGCCTTTTCAGAATTTCTGATGCATCGTCCATCCAGGCAATAACAATATTATCAATTATATATTTTTTAGAACTTCAGGGGTTCCAAAGCTCCCACACAGGTTTCTGATCAATGTGCTCTTAATATTTTTATCAAATATTGTTGTTGTGTTTTTGTTACGACGTGTGATAAATACTTGCTATGACATAAATGCCACTTACCACATGTGAAGGTCCATGCTGTGCATAGACATTTTTGGAGGCTGGTGCTCAAGCAAAAAAAAAAAAGGTACCCTTCTCATAGTTAATAAAAAAGAGTTACATACACACAGTTACATGCTGTAGCTAACAATACACATACAGTCATGCAGACAAAGGAATCATTTTATCTGAACACTGATCTGAAATTTTGAGCATCAAACACTTAGCAAACTGCATTCTGATGAATTTTGCATCAGTTTATGGTGGAAATGCTTTGACACTGCTCTGACACACAGACACACTCTGATGACAAGTTCTGAAGAGAGAAGTCTTTGTGGGGAGGAAGTTTGGTTCAGTTACATTAAATTCATCCTTCCATAATTATGTTTTTTTTCCACATGTCTTAAATGCCAGGCTTTATTTTTTCTCTTGTTGCTACTTTCTAATCAAAACCCTTTAATTTTAATTGTGATCCATTTAACTTTACTGCATTTCCTGCTGGTTCATATATTAAAATAAAAATTAGCGTAACATTTTTTCCACCAACTTAGAATTTGTAAATGGGCCTGCACTTGTAGAGCACCTCTCTAGTCATTCAATCAGTCAAAGCGCTTTTTACACTACAAGTCACATTCACCCATTCATACAGGCTACTATACAAGATGCCACCTGCTACTCAGTTTTCTAACACACTCACACACCAATGGAACAGCCATCGGGAGTAATTTGGGACTCAGTATCTTGCTCAAGGATACTTTGACATGACATAGACTGGAGGAGCCGGGGATCGAACTGCCAATCTTCTGATTGCAGGACGACCCGTTCTGCCTCTGAGCCACAACCATGGAGTTTTGTATAAGAGAAAACCTTGCTAATTCTTATAATGATATTTTAAATACTTTTAAAATCTGTGACTTCCAGATTCCGACACCGATGAAAAAAGCCGTCCTTTCACGTCAACATGATACGCGGCTGGTCGCTGTCATTGTTTTACATTGTCTGGCAGTGTCAGGGGGAAACGCGGCTGGACAGCAACAAAAGTTAAGGCGGCAGAAGTCCAAGTAGGGTGGGCAGGCAAGCAGGGTGGTGGATGGGTCCAACAACCACCGACATTCACCAGGGAGGCCGGTGTTTGCTTTTCATAAGATTGTAAAGCCAAATCCTTTTCTTTTTTCCTAAAACCAAGCACTTGCTTTTGCTGGCAAAACGTAACCATGTGCGTTTGATGTTGAAGGAAAGAAACAAAAAGATATTGTATGCAAGCTATACATTTCCTCTGAAAACGGAACTGTATTTTGAAAACAGACAATGCATGTAACAGGCTGAAGTTGAGAGCGTCAACAACCAACACACCCAGGGTATCTTGCAGGGTATCATATGTCGACATAGAAAGTCCATGACCAAATGTGAGTATGTGATGAGGTCGGACTGAGAAAATGTTGGTAGAGCATTTGCAGCTCCGTGCCACTTCTCTTCTCCTCCTGCGCTTTTTGTCCACAGAAAGTTCCTGCACCACCAAAGCAAAATTTTCTTTAAATGAATTATTAGAGCCACAATGAGGAACATGTAAACTTTATTATAAGGTGGGTTTTGATTTATAAAG
This sequence comes from Cephalopholis sonnerati, assembly GCA_019142605.1. NCBI lineage: Eukaryota > Metazoa > Chordata > Actinopteri > Perciformes > Serranidae > Cephalopholis > Cephalopholis sonnerati. The sequence goes on from JAGQAX010000020.1 coordinate 3,884,832, forward strand.
ACACTTAGAGGCGGGAAAGCAATCCAGCATCTGTCTCCTGTCACACCAAGCAGTTGGAAGGAGATGGTGTGATTTTACACCAGACAAGCTTACCTGTTGTTAAGCTTAATTGTGAGTTGTTGCTTATGTTAGGCTGGCTGTATTGAGATGTTTCAATAGTTGTTTAATTGTTAATAATAGTAGTTAATAGTTACAAATAATTCCAAGGCTTAGAGCAATTCATTTCCTGGCTGTCCATGAAGGCAGGAATATGTGAATGCTGCTCCACAGGGCACTAAATTTAAGTGCATTAACGATGGTGGCTGAACACATGAAGTCAAAGAGGGAGAGACAGGGGGTTTTGCGGTCCTGCAGAATTAAAACTCAGATGCAACATGCTTTTAATTGAACATTGATGCCATGGGCTTAAAAACTAAGATAGAAAATAGAAAAATATATATATATTTTTTTTTTGCAAAAAGGGCACTTATCTAGTCAGAGGCTGAAAGGTGAAGTGTTTGAGTAGCACCTAGGGTTTATCTGTGAACGTGCCTGGAGAAGGTTTCTCACATTACATATTTAAAAAAAAAAAAGGAGTATGAATTCAAGACATCAGTGGGAAGAATGTTTGTATCAGCAATAAGGTTGTCTCTGTGTGTGTGTGTGTGTGTGTGTGTGTGTGTGTGTGTGTGTGTGTGTGTGTGTGTGTGTGTGTGCGCCAGCACGCGCGCATGCATGCATGCGTGCATGTGTGTCTGCGTGCGTGTGTGTATGTGTGTGTTGAGAGAGAGAGAGAGAGAGAGAGAGAGATCTAAAGGACCTATATCTACAGTACTGGAGGAAAACAAAACTGAAAGTAGACTAAATTGTTATTTGACCCTACACAGAGAATATAAATTGGCCGAATATCTGTGCTCTGTCAGAGACAGGAAACCAAGACTGATCCTGACCTAACACTGGCTGTGGGACCATCACCTGGCAGTAGAAACAGGGAGACACAAACAGACACAGCTGCCTAGAGGGGAGCGTCAGTGTAGTAACTGTTCAACAGAAATACACTTCCTCCTTTACCATGACAAGTTATCCTCAGTCAGAGGTTTCCATTTTTAAGAAATAGCCAAGAAAATCCCAAACTTCCTGACACTAACTCCACAACAGAAATTGGCAGTTCCTCTGGGTGAGAGACCACAGCTCATTTTGCAGCTAAATATGTATCTGCCTGCCACAGCTGGAGGAACTAACAACTAATATGTATTGAATTGCAAAAAAAAAAAGATCATTGATACTAATGATGATACTAATAATTTAAGAAATAATAATAATAATTGTACTATAAAAAAAGTACTATATTATGTTGTATTGTATTGTATAGTAATGAAAACTGTACTGCAGCAGTATGATATAGAACCAACAGACCAAAATATGGAGTGTGGACTGGTGGCTGGAGAGGTGCCAGTTCACCTCCTGGGCACTGCCGAGGTGCCCTTGAGCAGGGCACCGAACCCCCCCCAACTGCTCCAGGTACCTGTCCAGGGGCAGCCCCCTCACTCTGACATCTCTCCATTTGATGCATGTAAAGACCCTGTTTGTGCATGTGTGTGGGTATTTCAGGCCTGTTTGTATATGTATGTGACAACAACAGAGTGACAATTGACATTTCCCCTTGTGGGATTAATGAAGTATATTAAAAAAATAGAAAAAAAAAAACCTCTGCGCAACACCCGTATGTTAAATTTGTATATACAGTATACAGATAGTCAAAATTTGGTTTACTGTGAATAGCTAAGCAAGTTAAACATAACCCATGGCTGTGAAGAGACTGCTTCAAGAACCATGACCCCCCCCCCCCCAGTTTATTTTATGACAAGGACATTGTAGCTGCTACAAGAGAGCACCATACGAAATTTCACTGTATTTATTACAGTGACAATAAAGCTTCTTCTTCTTCTTCTTCTTCTTTTCCAAAAGGCAGAAAGTTAAAGATGACACATTTCTTCAATATTTTAAGCAAGATTACTTTTTCAGAAGTAAGTAGAAGTTTGGGCACCCTGCATGGTCAGTGCTTAGTAGCGCCCCCTTTGGCAAGTATCACAGCCTTTCAATCCTTGTTTGGGGGATTTTCACGCATTTTTCCTGCATAAAGCTTCTAGTTTTGTGAGATTCTTGGGTAATCTTGCATGCACTGCTCTATCCACAGATTTTAAATGATGTTTAGGTCGAGAGCCATGGCAAAACCTTCAGCTTGCGCCTTTTGAGGTAGTCCATTGTGGATCTAAGATGTGTTTAGGATCATTGTCCTGTTGTAGAGGCCATCCTCTCTTCAGCTTTTTTACAATTGGTGCGATGTTTGCTTCAACAATTTGCTGGAATATAACTGAATCCATTCTTCCCTCTATCTGTGAAATGTTCCCCGTGCCACTGGCTGCAACACAAGCTACAAGCATAATCGAGCCACCCCCATGTTTAACAATTGGACAGATGTTCTTTTTATCAAATTCTGCATCCTTTTTTCTCCAAACATACCCTTGCTCATTGGGTCCAAAAAGTTCTATTTTAACCACAGGTGTTGTTTCCAAAAAGCACCAGGCTTGTTTAGATGTTCCTTTGCAAACTTTTGACGCTGATATTTGTAGAAAGGACCCAGGATGGGTTTTCTTCGGATGACTCTTCCACGAAGGTCATGTTTGTACAGGTGTCACTGCACAGTAGAACAGTGCACCACCACTCCAGAGTCTGCAAAATCTTCCTGCAGGTCTTTTGCAGTCAAGCGGGGGGGTTTGATTTACCTCTCTAACAATCTACAAGCAGCTCTCTCAGAAAGTGTTCTTGGTCTTCTAGACCTCAACTTGGCCTCCACAGTTCCTGTTACCTGCCATACCTTAATTATATTACAACCTGAGGAAACAGCAACCTGAAAACACGTTTGCTATTTAGCTCCTCTAACTTTAGCTTATATTGTAGTTACACTATGTAGTGTGTGAAATAGAGTATGGTGAATGTGCTAGAAAGGTAGTATCAGCCCTGTTTCTACCTGGAGCTCGCATGTACGGACCCTGGGTTTGGTTGAAGGTGGCAGTGCTGTTTTGGCTGAGAAAGCCATGTATAAGTATGGTAAAGGAGGTTATTGGGTTGGTGCAGGGAGTAGTGAGACCTGGCATAATGGGAGTGTCTCTGGGACGCCAGAGATCACTGTCTAGCCTCCTGGAGGTGTCGTGGGACCAACTAGACGAAACACTGGTGAAAGGAGGTTCCCACCCGATGACCCCAAAGACATGTAAGTTATCACTGCTCACTGGTCTGTATAGTTAAGCCTTTGCATATTAGCTTATCATAGGGCTTAGGAGGTTATTCACTGAGTGTTGATCCTTTCTCTAGAGCACAATTTCTTCTGTTTATTTGAATTCTTATAGTCTTCTCCTGCTTTTTGGGCATCAGTTATTTTAGTTTTCAGAGTGCAAGGCAGCTGTTTAGCGAAGGCAAAAAGGAAAAAGCCACACACTGGATGAAGCTCCCAAGTGAGTTTTAATAAAATGAAAAAAATGAGGATTTACCACATGACAAAGTAACGTTTCGCAGCTCTTCATCAGACAGTTCTAATACAGACAGAGGTATGTTTAAATAGTTCCTGGACCTGGTCACATGTCAGGCCAAAGACGACCTGATTGGTTAACAATGAAACAAGCAGGTTTTAAAGAGACACCGCTTAGTTCTACACTGTGGGAAACATGCATGTTATTATAGTAGAAAGTCTCAACTATTGTGGTAAATGTCATACAAACCGTGCACAATATAATAACCTAAAAAGAAAACCCAGCAAATAGAGGTTAATCAGTAGTACATCCCACAACTTGTAAATACATGACAGGAACATCAGGTTGTTAACCATCATAAAGTCAACGTAAATAACAAGAAGAAAATCTAGACTATCTGTCTTAGAGGCACCTCTGGTAGTCTAATTGTGGTAAAACCAGAAAAATATACACATAGGTGTAAATAGAATTAGACCACAGCAATGAAACAACGGTTCTCAATGTGGGGTACAAGGAACCCTGTAAAAATCTTAAATCTTAAATGCCACTGAAATTTTACTAATTAAGAACCAAAGGAGTGAAGAATATTTTGGTATATGGAGCCGTCAGGTGATGGATGAGGAGCACTGCAACAGAATGAGAAGAGAAAATTGGAAAATTTGAAAATTAGAAAATTAGAAAAGAGAGATTCTCTCTTCTCAAGATTTTCTTCTTGATACTTACATTGACTTTATGATGGTTGACAACCTGATGTTCCTGTCATGTATTTACAAGATGTGGGATGTACTACTGTTTAACCTTTATTTGCTGGGCCTCTATTACTAAGGATATGCGCCCTTTTGAATTTTTTCTACTGAGCTGTTTAGAGAAGACCATGGCTGCTGATTGTTGGGACAAGGTTTGAGGAGTCAGAATATTAATAAAGCTTTAAAATTAGCATCACTTGGCCTTACCTAATGATAACTGTGAACAAGCCATACAGGCTAAAGTTGTCTGAGGGTGCCCAAACTTTTGCAGGGTGCTCCTTTCCTTTGTTTCACTCTAAAATTGTACAAAAGAAAAATAATACACTGATCTTGCTGAAAATGCAGGAAAGCATGATTCATCTTAAAATTCATGCCTTTTGGAGATCAGTTCATGCTCTACTCACTTAACTATTCACAGTAAAACCAGGAGTGCCCAAACTTTTGCATGCCACTGTATAATGTATGAATGTATGTAACATGTAAAATATGATTACTTTTTATTTTTACTTGTATTTATTTATTTATTTGTTTTTGTTTTTTTCAAAATGCTTGGGCAATAACACATTTTCTTTCATGCCAATAAAGCTATTTGAATTGAAGTAAATTGGGAGAGAGAGAGAAAGACAGTGACAGAGAGAGTGTTGCCTGTATGTCTAGGCTTGTAGTCAGTCCCTCAGAATCACATGGCGCCATCTACACTCACTGAGATGCACACACACTTACTCCTCCTTCTCTTCCTCTTCCTCAGTAATGGGCTAAAGTGCCAGAGGCTGAAGTGCAGGGCAAATGAGCAAAATGGTTTCCAGGACAACACCGCTGACCTTTGGCACGTGCTGTCCATGTTTGAGGCACTGAGGTCCAATGACAATGCATAAGTTCACATTTAAAGAAAACAGCGTGTTGGTAGACTGACCAATACACACAGCTAAGAATAAAATGCCTGACAACAATTAAAGTTCATCAAAACTGGTTTGTGTAAGAAATGTGAGAACTCAAATTTGTTTAAACACTGTAATGTCAGTGTGTGTGCTACGTTACCTCTTTGTGTGTGTGTGTGTGTGTGTGTGTGTGTGTGTGTGTGTGTGTGTGTGTGTATGAGTGCTGGAGTGGATGTAGATGAGTTTTCTCAGTGCTGTGGGGGAATGGGCTGCGGTTGGCTGGCCTGACTGCAGAGCGCTCTGTGGAAAAGAATGACTTTTTAAATTACCCATACATCACTGTCACCGCAGCACAGACTAGGGCGACAGTGCTGCGATCGCAAGCGTGCAAACACACACACACACACACACACACACACAAACACACACACATACACACACACACACACACACACACACACACACACACACACCGTCTGTCTCCCCCTCCTCACTCAACAGACTCAATCCCATGTTTACAGACATGCAAACAAACAGCTTTGCAATACAAATCTGAACACACTTTTGTGTGTACGTGCAGAAAAACAAAATGTGGAAACATGGACACTCTAATACTGAAGCAAACTCTGTGAAAATACAGAACTGATGGATTTATTAACTAAATACACATAAAGACATGCACATCTAAGCCATAAGAATGGAACTGCAGAATCATCAGCAGCTGGGGAGTCTTTCTCCACACCCATCTATTTTCCTTTCGGCTTAGCATTCTCCTCTCTCTCCTCCTCCTTCTTCTCCTCCTCCTCTACTACCTCCTCCTCCTCCTCTAACGAGCTGGGTCTTAATTGCAGGTAATTAAACTGCTCATGGCCTTCAAAGCAGGAGAAGTGTTACCACCATATGTGTTGGCAGTAAAATACCGAGACATTACAGCGCTATAGGCTAGCAGGGGTCACAGACGGTCCCCGCACGGATGGATGTCGCTTCGTTATCTTTCTGGTTCTTCCTCTCGACTCAACTTGTAATTAGAACCTTGGGAGATTCCAAATGTTCGCCAAACGCCCACCCTGTGAACATGCATATACACACACCCACATGAGCTGCACATGTTGCTATCTGAACAAATTTTCTACAAGTGTTTGAGTGATTGCTTGAGTCGATATGCAGCAGAGGGTGAGGACTACGGAATGATAGGGGAGCAAAGCAGCGTTGCTACCCAGGCACTGGCTGTGATGCTCGAGGGCTGGTTGATGCCTTACAAATATTGCTTCTCTAAACACACACTATAAACTGTTACATAAGATTAATCCTTCTAATCAGATTTACAGATGTGGATAGTTCCTGTGAATTTGTCTGATGAGTTGAATACATTTTACTGCAGGTTTGACACCAGCTTTGTCCCACTGCCAGTTTCCTCCTAAATCAGATCCCAACCATGTGCGTTTTTTGTTGACAAAAAAAAAAGTCAAATCGCAGTGATGTACCAAGGTAGTGTGTTTATTTTGAAAGAGACTGTATGTAAACTGCACATTTCCTCTGAAAACAGAAGTGTATTTTGAGATCAGATAATGCATAAACAGGCTGAAGTTGACACAGAGCCCAGAACTTCCACAACCAACGCACCCAAGATACCTTGCACGTCATATCTTGATGTGGAAAGTCCATGACCAATCATCGATGAAGTCGGAGTGAGAATGTGTTGCCTGAGAGTAAGTTAGTCCCAATGAGTTACAATAAAGGCAAAAAGGTCTGCAGCATTAGTTTCTATTTGTGGTATTAGTGGTGGTGGAGGGGGTTGGGGAGGACAGAGACTTTCAGTTAGCCTTCAATTAGCCTTCAGTTAGCTGCTGAAACAATTTGAATTCAGCCAAAGCTTACCCCAGTGCCAGGGGTCTGACTGGAGTGCCTCAACTCCCCACCAGACGGATCTGCTTTTTTCTGTCGCTGGTCAGACTGAGGGCCATAAGCCCGCTGAGACCCCCAGCTGCCGTGCACTCTCCTCCCTGCAAGGTAAGAAATAAATCAATGTATGTGAAACACTGTACTTACGTTGCACTACTATAATGGTGTAGTTCCATTTCACGTTGTTGTTTAAAATGTTTTTACAAAACTACAGTGCCCGAAGAGAGGACCGTATGTTTGTTGCTCAGCTTACAAGGAAGGTAATGTTTCCTGCATCAATCCAGATAACTCTGTGCTGACAAACTTGTGTTTTTAGGATTCTGTGGCTAAAGACAGCATACAGAGAAAAAAGCAACACAGCAAGCTATTTAGGCTGTAGGTTGGTGCTAGCAATTGTTCTGTGATTACAGTTGCTGCTATGAAGTTAACATGCAGAGAGGACAAGTGTCACAGCTCCATTCTCCCTGCAACCCTCCTCACCTGTTTGCTGGTACTTTTCCACTCATCTGTCTCAGCTCCACTCTAACTGTCAGCCACGCCCCCTCATCAGGCTAACTTTCCTCACGTGTGGCAGCAGCTGCTCCCAATCAGCTCCTGGCAGTATTTAAGCTGCTGCTGCCTTCTCCTCAGTGCCAGATTGTCGTTGCGTCACTCACTACTCTACAGTACTCTCCCACGGACTGATCTCCTGGTTTTGACCCTGCCTGTTCCTGATCTCGTCTCCTCGTCTCTGCCCCGGCAACCTGACCTGCCTTCAGCCCCCAACAGTGAATTCTGCCTGTGTTTCTCCTTGTTCTGGTTGCTTCGGCTCTCCTGGAAGGAATCGTCTGCTTCCCTTTCTCCGTCTGGGCTGTTCTTGTGCTGTGAGTGCTTCAGACATCCTTCTGGTCTTGGACTCTCTGCTCCTGTTGTTACTGCTGCCTGTTAGTTATTGTGAGACTCTGTGCCTGCTTCCACACAGCCAGCCTCCTGTGGCCGGGTGGAATTGTTCCTGTCTGTCACCCCAGCAACCCGGGTTCACATCCCGGCAGAGACATTGCCTGAACTTAATTGCAATTGTGAATCTTCTTGTGATACTGCTACTGTGGGGACTTATATAAAGAATCTTATATCTACGCTCCTGCTGTTTGTGCTGCATTTGGGTCCTGCCTCAACCCGTGATAGTACAATCTGGCCATAATATGGATCCAGCACACTCTTTCTCCCCATGGAACCACCACGGAAGGCTCCAACCTTTCATGGACTCAGGCGGAGACCTTCACAGTGTTACATTCAGACTCATGTGTTTAAAAAATGACTGTCGTTATGCCACGAGTGACAAGGACAGAGAGGCAGCCTTGTCCTCTGCACGCCAGGAGGTATCCCTAAGGCCTTGGCTAAAAGACTCGTTACCCAGCTGGGTTAAGGACTTTGTTGGCACACCTGCCTCTCACTCTGCACCCGAGTCAGTTAGACTTGGGGTTATTAGCCTGCAACCTCCACATCCTGAGCCGACCCCAACTGTTAACCCGTTCTGTTCCGGCGTCGGGGATCCCAGCTGACGTCACTCCTGTTCCGGCGTCGGGGATCCCAGGCTGATGTCACGTCCTGTTCCGGCGTCGGGGATCTCGGCGGACGTCACCCCTGTTCCGGCCTCGGGGATCTTGGCAGTCCTTCCTTCTGTTCCTGTGTCAGGGATCTCAGCAGACACGACTCCTGCTCCCACAGTCCACTCGGCGGTCCGGCCGATACCTGCTCCTCAAGCCCACTCGGCGGTCCGGCCGACTCCTGCACCCAGAGTCCACTCGCTGATCCGGCCGACTCCTGCACCCAGAGTCCAGTTGGCCGCCCGGCCAACAACCACCCATCCTGTGTCGCTGCAACGTTCTCAAGTTCCCGTCCATGCTGAACTACAGTGCTCCAAAGTCCCTGTCCGTGCTGACCTGGGACAGTTCCAAGTTTTTGAACTGCTTCTGCTCCCCACAACTCCTGCTGGGCCGCAGCACCCTCAAGTCTCTGCTCCTGATGGGCTGCTCCGCCTGTTAGGTTGGCCTCCTGGCCGGCCTCCGGATCTGCTCCGCCTGTTAGGTCGGCCTCCTGGCCGGCCTCCGGATCTGCTCCGCCTGTTAGGTCGGCCTCCTGGCCGGCCTCCGGATCTGCTCCGCCTGTTAGGTCGGCCTCCTGGCCGGCCTCCGGACCTGCTCTGCCTGTCAGGTCGGCCTCCTGGCCGGCCTCCAGATCTGCTCCGTCTGTCAAGTCGACCTCCGGATCTGCTCTGCCTGTCACGTCGACCTTTGGGCCGGCCTCCAGATCAGCTTCACCTGTCAAGTCGGCCTCTGGATCTGCTCCATCTGTCTGGTCAACCTGCTAGTTGCCCTCTGGCTCTGGTTCAGCCGTCAGGTCATCCTCCTGACCGCCCTCAAGATTTGCTCCGCCCATCCTGGTTACCCTTCAGCTCGCTCCAGCATCCTGATTATCCTCCTGGGTGGTTCTGTCCAGATGTTTGGCCCTCAGTCTGTCTACCCGTGGTTTTCTGCTCCACCCCTGTCCAGCCCCCTGGCTCACCTGCAAGAGGTCCCCTGCTCCACCCTTCAGTCTCCAGACCACCACTTGATCAAGACTCCCTCCTCCAGGCCCCCACCACCCACCCAACTCATGATATGGACTTGGAGATGTATTCGAGGGGTGGGTGGAATTGTTCCTGTCTGTCACCCCAGCAACCCGGGTTCACATCCCGGCAGAGACATTGCCTGAACTTTGTAATTGTGAATCTTCCTGTGATACTGTTACTGTGGGGACTTATGTAAAGACTCTTATATCTACGCTCCTGCTGTTTGTGCTGCATTTGGGTCCTGCCTCAACCCGTGACAACAAGACTGTTTCCCTGAGCCATGACAGCTGATCAACAGGTATTAGTCCTGTGAAACAGCAAAACAAATTTTACCCACCTGTCTAGCAAAAAAAAAAGAAGAAGCTTGTTAAAAAAGCTTGACCAATGTTGCTAGACAGTGAATTGGAATAGATATGACAGATGACAGTAATAGCACCCAAGGGAACGCTCTGAGCATATGGGTACATTTTCTGTTTCAGAGCTGAGAACACTAAAATAGAATAAAGATCATTTGGGTATAAAAGCAAAACAAACATTCTGTGGCTCACAAGTTTGAGACTTCCTTCTCTGATGTCTGGCTTTGAGATACAGTAGCTCATGTTTTCAAATACTGATTTCACTTTTCTAGGCCATGTAAGTAACATTGGAACTTTTAATTCTCAGTAGACACCCTACAGTGGTATGTAGATGGACTTGTTTTATTCTAACTCAGATTTTTAGCTTGTGCTGTCAAAATAAGTTAATCGTGATTAATTAATCACAGAAAAAAAGTCTTAAAAATGAAAGCTGATTAAGAATTGAAGGCCACAGCTTTGGTCAGATGATGGAGTCAGATGAGACGACGCTGCTTGGCCCCATGAATGGAACATGTACATTTAGAAAATGACCAGGTGGAACTGTTGACAGGAGCACTGCTTTTTGCAGTATTGTACCATCAGAGTATGTCAAGCCTGAAATATCACCTCAACACAAAGCATTTAGCAGTGAACCCGGAGGTCTGACCTAGCACAGCCTCTGATGCTAGCACTAGCAGCCAGCCTCATCAAGTCACACTTGACCAGGCATTCAGACACAAACTGAGTAAGTCTACCTGACTAATGGACTGCAGACCAGTTTCGGTGGTAAAGAACAGGGAAAGAATTATGTCCAAAATCCAGCACCTTTAATATGATACATCTACCAAAATTCAGTTGAATTGAAATTTTTTAAATACTTTTATAGCTTGTAGGAAAACTGTTCAACTTGGAAAAATAACAATTTTAATGATGAAGAAAGTAGATGTGCAAAGTATTCCTTTGTTTTGAAATACTTTCACAGCAAAAATTGATGTATGCAATTATTTTAAAACTAAATTCATGTTGTTCACCAGATCTAAAAATAGTATCCATGACAACCTCATCATTTCTACCAACAATGGTTCAAATATTGAAAGGGTCACCGAGTATAAGTACCTTGGTATTTGGTTAGATGATAAATTAACTTTTAAACATCATGTTTCTAAGCTGGTGACTTCTTTACAAATTAAAATTGGTTTCTTTCATAGTGACAGACTCTCCTTTCCACCGCATTGTAGAAAGATGCTTGTTCAGGCAACTTTTTTATCAGTGTTGGACTATGGTGATATTTTGTACATGCACGCCTCTGCTGCAACTCTTAAGCCTCTGGACTCTGTTTATCACTCTGCATTAAGGTTCATCACTGGTGACAGCTATATCACCCATCATTGTGAATTGTTTTCTAAGGTTGGGTGGCCCTCCCTTGCAGTAAGACATGAAAGACACTGGGTTTTATTTATTTATAAATCTCTTATTGGTCTTTTACCTTCCTATATCAGTTCCATGCTTTCTTTCAATGTGGGTTCTTATCAGACTCGGTCCAGTGATTGGATTACGCTGCAGGTACCAACTGTTTTTAGTGAATTTGGGAAATCCAGTTTTTCGTATTGTGCACCTGCAACATGTAACAACTTGCAGAACCATTTAAAGCTTTCATCATTTTTATCCATAGGGCAATTTAAATCTTTAACTGTATCACATTTTACTTCTAGATGTTCCTGTTTTACCTGATTAAGGTGTGTTACATTTTAACTATTTTATTCATTATTGGTGCTTTTATTTATTTCACATTTTAATTGCAGTTTTATTGTGTTTTTATTCTTGTTGCCACTCTTATGTAAGTTTCTCTTTGGCTGTTTCTGTTTTACCCGGCTGCATTGTATATGAGGTTTCTACCTCAATGTATTTCCAAGTTTAGATAAAGGTTGGTTGAATGAATGAATGAATGAATGAATGAATGAATTAGTTAATTAATTAATCACAGAGCATGTAATTCATTAGATTAATGATTTTTAAATCGCATATATATATGATGAAGGTCTCTGAGATTGATTTTCATCCTTGGAGTGAATATCATGCCTCGATTCAGATATTAAACACACAGTACAAGGGAGTTAAAAAAGTCAAACAAGACAAGAAAATAAGCCAACAATGAAAATAATAATAATTCTGAGAAATAAATTAATTAATTTAAATTTAGTAAAAAAAACATACAGACCAGATAACTTAACTACAGTGTAACTGAATTTACATCTATAGTGCATCTTAAGTATTCTTCCTTTCAATAAAGGAAATCATTTGTCTCATTTTCAATATTTTGAAATTCCTCAAATCTGTCATTATGGATAAGTTATATTTTCTACAGGCTGATGGTATCAGTCAGTGTTGTTATCCAGGATTTGAAATGTGGCACATCTTTATTTTTTCAGAACAAGAGAAAAAGTTTTTGCACAAGGGAGACCACAGGACAGGAAATGATGCTGTACACTCTGTAAGTTTTTAGAGTTTATAGAAGCGCCCAGCATAACCAAAAGTGGATCTTGTCCTATTTAAACTTTGAAAATCCTTGAAAACAATAAAAATATTCCAACCCAGAATTCTTGTAATTTAAGGCATAATGTATATTCTGTCTTTGCTTGGTCACATTGCTCACAAATTGGTGAAATTTCTCAGAAGATTTTATGCAGCTTTAACTCTGAGTAATGGAACATAATGAAGGTCTTTGAGCACCTGTTTGCAGTCACTTGTTCAGTGTTGCCCTTAAACCATGGCAGTTTGCGTTTAGGGTAAAATTGTCTGTCAATAATGCAGTGTCACTATGTTTTCACCAAGTTCTTTGACCTTACCAAACCAAATTCCTATCGACTATATTGGGACTTTGGTCAGACAGGTGGTAAACATAGCAGCAAAGGGGGTGTATTAGTAGAGGTAGAGCCGAATGTCATCAGCATTCAGGTAGTAACAGAGGCTATGGAGGATCTGACCAAGCAGTGGTATGTACAAGAGAAGACCGAGTAGCAAACCTTGTGGAGCACCATGGCTGACAGAGGCTGTGAGGGATTTACATGGATTTGATATGATTTCTGGCAGAGAGACAGGATCTGACAAACAGCATATACCAATAAAGTGATGAGAACAGTGACCGAAACATTGTTAACCTTAATTGTTATGAGGCTAATGGCAAAAGGGACTGCCCCTTTTGGGTTTTCAAGAAGCCCTGTCTTTTTTAAAATACAGACGATTTTGAGGTTTAGAAGTGCCTTTCTTCTGAATCTAAAATAAGAAGGCCACTCATTAAATGTTAGGAGCTCCCTTTTTTTTTGTATCCAAACATATACAGTGATAACCTGGTCAGTCACTAGCCATCACTCATCATGTATTTATTTCTACCAGTGGCAGAATGGTTGGTGAGTCATCTAGGACTTCATACATTTCATGCCTATGGATAGGATTGTTTCCTGTTGCATGAACACCACCTGTGATCTCTTCTCATAGATTAAACATCAGCCTTGAACTGAGGCAGGGGAAAAGTGGGATGCTCCCTCTGTCAGGCTGCATGATGGACAGCCTTGGAGGAAGTGTAATGTAACTACAAGGATATAGTTTTATTGACTAATGAAGAACCCCTCAGGTGTTTACATCTTAGACTGAGATGGGGCGCAGTACTTCAAACTAAGAGTTGAGTTGATATCAGGTTTTATTAAAAATCTGGTCTACTCAGTGTTATCTTATATGGATATATTTTGAAATAATCATATATTGTAGCTCAGTATTGACTTTTTTTTTACTGACTTTTGTAGTTTGATCACATGCCACAGTATGAGTTTTTATCTGATAAATCTGGTGATATTCTGTTTTTTTCTTGTTGTCAACAAATCCCATAAAACACTTCTACTAAGAAGTATTGTGTATATACAAAACAATACCAACGCAATAGAAGTAGGATAAATTGATTTTTAAAAGATGAAGGCTGGGTAAATGCTTCCATTATTTAGAATGTTAGAAACAAAGTTGGGGCCCCCACTGGGCTGTCCCAACTTAAAATCAGAGTGGGACTATCCTGTGGGACAATGAGCCCTCATGGACTTAACAACCCACACAGAAATATAATGTTAAATTATAGGTACTATATATATAATGGTTACCTATAATGCAATTTATTGTTATTACATACAAACATCCTCTAGATATACGAAGATATAAGTCAAATTTGTATATGTGCATATATTAAAAAATATCTAAATGATGAATTTTTACATGGTATTATGTGTTGTGACCATATATGTTAACAAAATATATTTAATATGTATACGCAAGTTTCTGAAAACAACATATATACAAAAATTCTGTAAGCTTATATATGTTTTTCTTAACACATCTATCTATCTATCTATCTATCTATCTATCTATCTATCTATCTATCTATCACATCTGCACATTTCATACAGCAGGGCAATTCAAAGTGCTTTACAGAGCAATGAAATATAAAACATATTAAAGGATACAGATTTGCAATAAAAGAGTCAAGAGAAGAACGATATAAAAGGTAAAATTAATTGCTAAATCATTTTAAAAATGTAAAAAAAAAAAAAGAAAATCACCATTAAAGGTAGCAAAAGTGCAGATAAGAGGTGCAAACATGAAAAGATTATTTAAAATGACTTAAAGTGGAATTTGAAAATAAGTTTGCAGTCATTACAGGATGGAGCAGGCAATGTAAAAAAGGAATCTTTTTAGCTTTGACTTAAAATTGGGTTGGGGCTGTATATAGGTAACATATACAAATACAATATAAGCATATATTACATATGTACATACATTAAAATATCTAAATGATTACCTTTTATATGGTATTATATCTTGTGACCATTAATGTTGTTATTACTATGACTTAATAATAATTGATCATTAATATATTATTATTATTATTATTATTATTATTATTATCATCGTTGTTATTATACAGAGTCCTCAAATGTGCTTTTTGTAGAGTAGAAGAGTAGAAAAAAACTACAGGTGTATCTGTCAATATGTGAAATGGTTCAAATTTCTAATTCATATACAGTTGTACATATACTTACATCATTACACTTCATGTGTACACATTTTACAAATGGAAATTCAATAGGTGTAGGCTACATATACTACAGTATGGAAGGAGTGCATGTTTAAATCTGTAAGTCTTTAAAGGCAGATAAACAATGGCCCATACACCTTAAGGTATTGCAGGAGAGGAATATCCCATTTAGTCTGACATTTCAAGTTACCAAAACAAAGATTTTACAATACATGAAAGAAATCAGTTTAGTAATTATTTTTGTTAGAATATGGGTAGTTTTTCTTTTCCTTTCCCCCTTTTGTTTTGCACTGTAAGTGATTAGCTGTCAGTAATCAGGTTGTGCCAATAAGGCATATGCATTAATTAACTGTGCAAAATTATCTCTGTCTTCATGATTCTCATGGGTTTGAATGAAGAGCGTTTGTGTCATATTAGTGAATGTAAATGTACAGTTGGTATCAGGTCTTTGCCACAAGAATAAAAACTGGAGGTTTTAGTATTAATACCAGCTAATAAAAACCCATATCAGTCTAGTTCAAAATGCTCTTTAGTGCTGGGTTGTGCAAGAACAGAGGACACACCTATTTATTTTGAGTACAAACATAATGTGAGAGTAATAACTATGATAAAATTCTCCTCACTGTGGCTGGCAGTTTTACTGCACCTCATCCCACATGTGACTGTGGAGAGAGATATCAGAAAACATCTCAGGTTTCATTAAAGTACATTTTTAATAAAATGCTCTGAAGACTGTGGGATTGTACCTAATCCAGGGGACATTAAAAAACATATCTCAGTGATCCGCAGTCTGCATTCTCTGCATTTGTTTAATGTCTTACATCCAGAAACAGCATTTAAATACTAAATAGATTACTGCCTACTTCCACACAAAGATTTGTGCCTACATCTGTATAAAAAGCCTTTGTATACACTGATACAGACACAACCTGCTTTGCATCGATCCTCATATTAACTTTGCTCACCAAAACAAGTTCAGCAAGAAAAAATGAAATCAGTAAACATTTCTGTCATTGTGTTCTTTCTCAAGGAAGCTAAATTCATACCCACCCACCTTTAAGTGAAGTGGTAGATATTGTCCTTGTCCGAGCGGAAAAAGAGAGAACCAGAGAGGACTCAGTGGTTAGAAGTTGGGAGGAATAGACTGACAAAGAGTAATGCTTTACTGATGGCATGAAATTTAGCACTGATTCATGGAGTGGAGTCGCCACCTGCTGGTTCTTCAAAAGTATTGTTTGTCGGTTCTGTTTTTGACTTATATGTTCCTGTTAGAGTTCCAGTTGGAACAACCTTTCCTTTGGATTTATTCCTTTATTCCTGTCCTTGTGGCTGACTATGGTTCGGCACTATTATATGGTTTTTCACAAGTCTTGGGTGTGAGGTTGTTCTCATTTGGTATTTTGAAGTACAGATGAAATGACTCTGAAGTCTCATACAGTAATGTGGTAACAGGAAGGGTAAACAGGGTGTCATTGTTCAACTATGATTTTCACCCATCAGATCACTCTACTGTCTATCTCTCAAGGCCAAAGATTTCAGCAGGTGAATGAAGAAGTCTTGCAGGTAAATGGCCAGTTTCTCTGTCATAGTCATGATATGACCAGTCACTGTCACAGTCACTTAAAAAGGGGCAGGCATCCTGCAGCTCAGGAGCCGTATACATGTGTTGCGTACACTGAATAAAAAACAATGTTTTAACATTTCCTCAACTATGTGCGTCATACATCTACGGCGTGGCACCTTTTCCTAAAATATGCAGAATTTCAATAGCAATGGCTAATCTTGTGTCTCCTTAGTGACGGTAGTTATTGATTCCAAACCCAAAAATAAATAAAAATAAAAAACACTGCAAATTTTAAGTACCAAATAATCATAAATAGCCCACTACAGAGTAGCTTCTTTGCTGTAAACATATAAATGAATGCTCATTTTGACCTGTTAGGAATGTTTATAGGCTAATTTGGATTAAGTAGGCTGTGTCGCTATGAGGTACAAATATGTCTTTGTGAATTTGTCAGCACAGGTCAGAAATGCTCAAACATGAACCACTCTTTACAACATAAACATTTTTCTCTCTCTCCTCATCCTCTCTTCATCTATATACTGTAGGGTACTCTGGTTCACAGAAATACAGGCAGCAGTCAAATTCAAAAGCCTCATTCACATGATTGAAATCAGGTTAATAATCATCCATGACAATGAATATCTTTTAGATAACACTAAACTGTGTTTATTGTAAACTCTCTCTAGATCTCACGTTTCGACTGTTTTTTTCTTCCAACAAGTGACATCTCGTGATATTTCAGAGAGAGACTTCTGCTTAATATGGCAATAACAAACATACCAGGTCAAGTGAAAGATAAAGGGACACTTCACATATGTATAAATGCTGCTCTGTGGCAAAAATAACCACTTTTATTGGACATACAGTGACAGTGCTCAGTTGCTTCCATTACAGCTCATTCCACAGCTGCTGGCCGCTGCTGGCTCCCTCAATACTGAACCATCTTCAAAAGTTGTTGTACATATCAGTCTCTTCAATCAATTTAAATGGGGACATAGGGTCCAGGTTGACAAATGCCAAAGTTATCCTTTAATGGGTTAAGTAGAGAACAGTATCTGATAGTGATGGCATACATATGCACATTTTGTCATGTTTCGGAAGTTACTAAAACACAACTTAGTAAAATGAGGAACAGCACCTAAATTAAGAATTCGACTACGTTATTTTAGGAATGGTCAGGTAATATTTGTGAATATGAGCTGCTCTTAAAGCCAGAAGCCAGAGAAGTAATTTTCTAACCTGCAATGTCAATCCAATGAAAAAAAATACAATGGCATTTAACATCCATTTAAGTTAGAATTTCAAGTCAGAAACTCAAGCAATATCCATCTAGCCCAAGTTCGCCAATATAAACACACCTAACATCACAGTAACATGGTGGCACATGCAGTGAACCAAGCATTATGACCTTTTCATCAATTATTTTATGTATTTTATGTAATGTTTTATGTAGTACTTGTGTTGTGAAATGTGCTGTAATAACGTTGTTGCTGCCATTTCTGTTTCCTGTCCACACAAAATGAATGCCCACAACAACTTTATGCTACTGGCTGTGGTGGTTCACACTAATACACTCAGCCCACGTTTGCACAATTTTGAGCTGCTGTACAACAATTTCATGAGCAAAGACAATAAAGACAGTTGACAGTTGACTTATTTACAGTGTTTCTCTTTACTCACGGTGCTGTGATTATTGATGTAGGTCCTTTCTGTAGATGCTTGTGAAGCTCAGAGACTTGCCATACAAACAGCAGTGATGTCACTACAACCTTCAGGCAGGCATAAATTGATGAACAGAACAGGAAGTCACAGAATTGTCTTTGGCTGGATTAAAAGCTTGGTAAAGCAGACAACCACCCTACAGCCTCAGCCCCCCAAGGGGCCTAAAGCATCAAGTGTGCTGCATTATTCTGTAATCTTGTAGAACCTGTCTCGGTGAGAGGCCCTGTGTCAAAACCTAGTTCTAAAACACTTTAGTTTTTATTGTGCATAATCCCAGAAATATCCATTTACCATAAACTGACAGAAATTGAAAAACAGAAAAAAACACAATGAAAACAGTGGGAGAAGAGTAGAGGAAGGGAAAGATGGGGGGAACTAAGGGGGGAAGGTGAGTCAGCAGTGTGGTGAGTTTGAGGAGGGCTAGGAGCAGCACTGGGACGTGTGCTTTGTCAAAAGAGTCAACTAAGTGACCAAGCTTCACTCTAGTCCACTCCCACGCATGGTGGACTGTGTGGACCAGGTCGGCTCTGCTAAACTTGTCAGTAAGTTTGACTTAAGGGTAACTAGCAGGTGCCTTTAAGTTGCTGCTTTTATTACACATAGTAGTTTGTACTCCTACACAGTTATGCCATTTGGGTTGCATAATGCCCCACCAAGTTGTGATATACAGTGACTCTTGGGAATAACGTCTCCAGCGCACCCGAGCCCTGTTTGACCATCTGGCAGGGGCGGACTGGGACACAAATTCAGCCCGGGACATTCAGGTGCACCGGCCCACACACTGGCCCATGCACTGGCCCACATACTGGCCCACACGTTTCTACCTATAATCTTCCATATGCTTGTACACACTACACAAATGCACTGACTTATTGTTATACAAAGACCTCAGTAAAATCAATGCTAATATTCAGTGACTGAAACAACCAACTTCAAGGCATGCAGCCTTATACCTTCTCAGAAAATAAAATAAATGCAATAATGAATTGGCCACAAATGGCTATGTGCTTATTATTTAACTTAAAATAAGAGCATATGACTCTATTCTAATGCATCTAATTTTATGCACAATATACTTGTCTGCCCTGCCAGCCCTGCTCTTGTATTACATAAGCCCGATTTCTCCATGGCTCAGAGCCATGAACTTAGGAGGTATAGATTGGGCAATAGGCCCTATAGTCAACTTTTAGTCAACTTATTACTACAACAAAAAAAAATCCCATTTAATACTACTAAAAAGGTTTTCCTCTAGCTAAAATGTAATGCATAGTAGGCTATGCCTTCACAATGCACTGTCATATTACTGGTCTCATCCTCCTCCTCATCAAGCCTGGGGTTAGACTGTCCCTCAGCTTCATTGTCCTTGGGATGGGGAGCACCACCTAACGTCCACAGGGAAAAAGCAAGCACATATTTTCTTTTAGTACAGGTTTAAATTATAATGACTTAATGCAATACCTAGTGGGCTAGCTGGCCTCTTGAACCGGACACCTAGAAGAAATATGTGATTTGCCAAAGCCAACCTTGCAAATTACACACTCACGAACGCTGGCTAATGTTAATGCACCTGCTATGGCACTGTAGGCTCCAGCCCCATCTCCGTCGTTCGCAACACTAGCAGCCTCAGCCCACCGACCAACGCCGTGGCTAAACAGGTCGGTTATTTTGGAGCACTTTGCTGCCTCTTCTTGTAAAGATTTAAGTTTTTTAATTCGGGTTTTTTCCGCATCACCCTTTCTTTTTTTTACCAGCTTTATCCATGTTTTCTGTCTTTCTCCTTTCTCAGTAGCCAGCACTAACGGTCAAACTAGCCTGGTTTGCCATGAGTAATGACTGATGAATGCGGCTGAGCCAATCAGATTTCAAGAAAAATGATGGCCTCTTTCTTATTGGAAAGCCTCAAAACATAACATTGACACCTACATTCCCTCTGAACATCTCACAGCAAATGACATGGGAGGGATGCGCATTGCAGTACTGACAGCTAGCAACTAGTCTGGCAGTCACTAGTCTTTTTTCTTTTTTTTTCTTTCTTTGACCACGGGTCCGGCCCCACCGGCCCACACCAGCCCACTTGGTGACCAGCCCATGGGGATTCGTCCCGAATATCCTGATGGCCAATCCGCCATTACTGTCTGGCCTGGGCTTGTCTGACCATTAATCTGGCAAAATGTGAGTTTGCTAAGGCAACAGTCACCTACCTGGGTAAAGTTGTAAGCCAGGTGCACCTTGTCAGAGCAAAGGTGGTGGCAGTTGAGTAGTTTCCTTTGGTGTCTTATTCAACCATTTCATCTTGACATATGACAGGTGAAGGGGGTTAAACAAATCATTTTTTGACAAATATATCAATGTGTGGCCTTCCTTCTTGTTGCCAACCTCGACCCAGGCAGTAACGGGGGCTTGTGCGTAGGGGCCCCATAGCCATTTCTTCCTGAAAAAGGTAATTAATCTTTTACTTATAGGGCCCAGGAAGAGGAATATAAAAGGTTGTAAACTGGAGTAATAAACCTAAAAAACACAGAGTTGTATAAATGTAGATTTGATGTCTTTATGAGTTGATAAGATAAGATGGTGCATCTTCTCTGGGTGTGGGTACAGATAAAGTCTGGGGTTATCAGCCTCTGCCTTAGTCAGATTTGCTTCAGATCAGGTGATGTTTGGTACTCAAGGGGATAGAAAAGCAATCATATAGACTCCAAGGCTTAAGTTTGTGGCAATACTGAGAGAAAACTGTTCGTAGGAGAGAGGGTCCAGGAAGCAGGCACTTCGAACCTGCACACACAGAACTTTGTTGTCCAGTGTCAGTGTAAATCCTCTGTAATGCTGCTGATCTGTCTTACTGTCCTCTGCCTCATTGGCAGCTCTTTCTGTGCTGTTGTCCCACCACGCGACACTTCAGGATCTGGGTCCACCAGGAACAAGCTGCTCCTCATCTCCTTCGACGGTTTCCGCTGGGACTACGACCGAGACGTGGACACCCCTAACCTGGATAAGATGGCACAGGATGGGGTGAAGGCAGAATATGTCACACCACCCTTCCTCACCATCACCAGCCCCACACACTTTACCTTGCTCACAGGTATTCTGAAGAAATCTCCAATTGTTAACCTTGTTAATGGTAATTCATTTAAATGAACTTTTTTTAACTGTTATTTTTAATTAAAATAACAGAAAAAGCTTATGAAAGGGTTATAGATAAACAACATCAGTGGTACAAACATGAAAGTGGTCACTTAAATATGTTAAAACAGTTCGTTTCTTCATAAAAATTTAATAAGGAGATGGTGTTGTGACCCACCTGTGAATCTCAAAGAAAATTTATATTCAGATCATCATGAAACTGCATGCATGTAGCTGCTGTTTATACAACTCAAATTAGACATGGAGAGGAGATGGACATAAGATAAAGGTAAGTTATAGAAGAACTCTGGGTTACATGCAGCTTACACTTTATCAAGAGAAAACTAAAGTAAAACAGATATTAATGGAAGAGCATTTTTTGGAAACGCACAAAGGATCACTTCCCAACAAAAACATGAGGCTTAATTAAAGGATGACCACTTTAAATACAAGATTTATGTTGTGGCAGACCATATCCTAGTATCGGGAATATTGAATTCATAGGACTATTCGACTAGTATTGTTTGTTGTACCAATAATGAAACCATTCCGTGATAAACATCCACTGTGTTCCATATTTTATTAGATAAATCCGAACTTTAAGCACACAAGTGAAATGACATTTAGACAAAATACTATTTCAAACTGAAGAACAATTGGAGGTCTGTATGACAGCAAGTACAGAAAAATTAGGATAAAGGCCTGTAGAAACACTACATGTTTTTATTAACCGACCACATTCACTCTGCTACACTGGTAGCCCTGTGAGCCTGAGTTAAATTCTAATACTAACATGCTCACAATGACAATGCCAGCATGCTGAGGTTTAGCAGGTAATGTTACAATGGTCACCATCTTAGCATGTTTATTCCTGTTCTCTTCTCAATATGTATACAACATGTTTACATTACAGTTTATACATTTAACTATTACTAGCCAGGTTAGCACAGTGTTATATTTTTCATTTAGATTTATTTCATATAATATTTTATTCCTACACTTTAGGTGCTGCACCATTTTATGTCTGGCACCAAGTTTACATTGCACACAGAAGCGCCGCAATTTGTCGATTGCCATGCAGCTGCCTGTCAGCAGTCACCTGGCCGTTCACAGGCCTTCACACTTGTCGTAGGAAAAGGTGAAAGATTTATGAGAACAACCTGAGCTCTATCTCTCTCTGCTTGTGTGATTGTGTGTGTGTGTGTGTGTGTGTGTGTGTGTGTGTGTATGTGTCTGCCCAGAAAAATACATCCGGGTACTGACACTGCTGCATGACAATATGTCAGCTACAGTACTCAGTGGCAGTGGAGACGAAACCGAACTCTTTAGGGCTGACACAGGAGTCAAACAGGGATGTGTCATTGCTCCAACACTGTTCTCCATCTTTGTTGCCACTATCCTCCACCTCACAAGCAAACATCTGACCTAGAGAGTCAAAATTATGTACAGAACCGACGGCTAGCTCCTCAACATTAACCGATTCAGAGCTAAAGGTAAAACCACCACCATTTCCATCATGGAGCTGCAGTATGCAGATGACAACGCCCTTGTAGCCCTCTCAGAAGAGGACCTACAGTGTACTCTAGCTGCCTTTGCGAAAGCTTACAAACAGCTTGGTCTAGCCATTAACGTAAAAAAGACACAAATCCTTCATCAACCACCACCAAACAGCAGAACGCCTGTCCTGCCCCCAAACATCTCCAATGACAACACCAGACTGGAAAATGTGGACCACTTCCCATATCTTGGCAGCCTCCTATCTTCAAAAGCCGTCATTGACGATGAAATACACCACCGCCTCAGTTTTGCCAGAGGGGCGTTCTCAAGGCTAAGTACGAGAATCTTTGAGAACCACGACCTCCAAGCAAAGACCAAAATCCTGGTCTATAAAGCAGTGGTGCTCCCCACCCTTCTGTATGGATCAGAAGCCTGGACCACATACAGCAGGCACTTACAAGCACTTGAGGTGTATCATCAGAGATGGCTACGAAAAATCCTTAGGATCAGCTGGGAGGATCGACGCACCAACACCAGCATCCTAGAGGAGGCTGACATTCCCACCATCACTGCAATCATTTCCCAAAACCAGCTCAGATGGACTGGTCATGTTATCTGCATGCCTGACTCTCACCTCCCAAAACAAGTCCTGTACTCCCAGCTAGTTGAAGGGAAACGTGCCCCAGGGGACCAAAAGAAGAGGTACAAGGATAACATTAAAACCAACATAAAGAAGTACCACATAGACCTTGAAGCCTGGGAAGACATGGCAAAAGACAGGGCGACCTGGAGAAACCTTGTGCATGAGGGCGCTACACAGACCACAGACCAGGCCCAACCCAAATCCACCACCACTGCATTCCCCTGTCCACACTGCACAAGAATAATCGGTCCAGAATTGGCCTCCATGCCCTTCTGAAGACCAACAAGGACCAAGAAGGAGGACAGTCATACTCAACTACGAGTGACTGCCAATGGTGTGTGTGTGTGCGTGTGTGTGTGTGTGTGTGTGTGTGTGTGTGTGTGTGTGAGACACAAACATGTAGAAGCATGGGATGTTTATTTTAACATTTGTCATGGTCAGATTATCTATATTATATCAAATATATCCTTTAAATCGTTCAAAATGGATTTTCAGTTTGTTTTCTTGCCAAGATTTACTTGTGAAATGCCCAATTGTTCAACATGGGCACTGAAGGCAAGTGGATAGCCCATCACAGAACAATGACACACTTTGCAGCACTTCCACATCCAGTATGACCCCAGCATGAGGGCCCTACCTAAATAATCTATAGCACATGGTCTGTAGTGCATGGCTCAATTGCACGTAGGGTGTGTCCAACTCCACTTTTGCTTGTTAAATGGTACATAATCTGAGCGCAAAGTAAGGTGCCTTTATTTATTAATCATAGGTGTGCTTTAGGTGTAACTTTATTTCAACCAATCAGAGTATCATCTGCCTTTAAAAAAATATGCATAGTGCTATTGCTATTTATGAGGTGGATAAGAGGTACAGTAGAGATGGACCAGCATGTCGCTCTTGTTAGTGCCCTCCATGCTGGCATTGTAGCTTTTGATGATAGCAAGGCAGCTCTGTGTTTGATGACTTGGGGTCGAAGTACATGATGAAGTACTGGAATGGAGACCTTATGAAGTCAGGGGGACAGTAATGGTACTCAGGCAGGGCTGGGTTTTCCAAGTCCACCCTCTTCCATGTGGTTAGCCTAGTTGCTGACTTCCTTGCCTTAGTAAGCCTCTTAGCTTGTGATGCTAGCTGGTCTTCACCCTCGTCCTCATCCTTGTCCTCGTCCTCGTCCTCAAGCACCTCAAGCATGTTTACATTTTAGAGAATGTAATTTATATTTTCCTCATTAATGATGTATTATTTCACCCACCCAATATATAAATTTAAACTCTTTAACATGCACTCATTACTAAAAGAATACGTCATCCAAGAGAGACAACAAGAACAGAAAGGTCAAAGCTGTCATGTTGGAATTTAAGGTGTGCTGATGGATTCACGTCATCACCTCACACATTGACTAAAAAGTAAACATTCCACCTTTAAAGTTGCTGGCAGTCAGCCCAGTGAATTTTTAAAAAAAATCTCAGTCTACAGCTGCTGCAAGAAGCAGCAAATCATCCTTTTATTTTATAGTTGTGCCCGGTTTTCCCGTTCAGTAATCCATCTTTGTCTGTATGAGCATATTTGGAAGGAGATCTAATATTTACATTGCAAACAAGTGCACCCTGTAATTGCTGTGCACATGACAATAAAGATCTTGTTAAAATGTACGTATTAGTTCCAAACACAAAGTAAAGCTGAGGCTGATGGGAATGATATTCATTTTGTAGGTATTTAGTCACAAAAACAATATACTGGACTAAGTGAAATTCTGATCCAAGACACTGCTAAATGAAAATTCATCACCAAAGTTTTAAGATTCCTGCTGAGGGGAACATGAATATCTGAGCCAAATGTCATGGCAACCCACCCAATTGCTGTCAAGACATTTATCCCTATTTACCCAGCTACCTGCTGGTGATGCTGGATTATATATCGGATGTATCCTATCAGCAAAGGATACATCATCTTGTAAACCTGAATGTCCATACAAACGTTTACGCCAATCCATCCAGTAGATTTGTATTTCACTAGATAATTGAAACACTTCTTCTTCCTTGTGGTTCTAAAGGCAAGGAATCACCAAAGTCACAAGGATAAATCCTCTAAGGACCACAAAAATCTGTTAAAAAAAAAAGGTATGGTAATCCATCCAATATTTGTCGAGATTTTTCTGTCTGGAGCAAACTGTTGGCTTGACTTACTGACATTGCCACCTCAAAAGCCACTTCACAGTGGCTAATGTAGGTCTGAACATATGCACAATTACAAATTCAAAAGTGTACAACAAAAGGAGTGTTTTGAAAGCTTAATAGCCTACCACATATTACATTATATTCTGTACCATATAAATTCTAATCCTTTGCCCCCAAATGTGCAATCTGTTCTGTACTGAAGGACTTGTTCCTCTCTTTCATCTGTTTGTCCTTTTTTCATCAGGACGTTACATTGAGAATCACGGAGTAATCCACAACATGTGGTTCAACACTACCACTCAGGAGAAGAAGCAGTACTACATGACTCAGTTTGTTGATTCCTACTGGGACAATGGCAGCTTACCCATCTGGATAACAGCACAAAGACAGGTTCATTACATTTATCTACACTGCAAATTATTCCTAAAGGTTACAACATGAAACTAATATTTTACAATAAATTACATTATTATCATCACCCTACAGGGTTTTATTGTGATATTTAACCAAATTCAGAATTTTATTGTGAAAATCGTTCAGGTATATATATCAATTTTACAGAAGCATATGTGGCCTGGTGCCACTTTACAGGCTACAGATTACTCCTTTAAAATACCAATAAAACAAATATAAATCAAGAGCAATTTAAAAATAAAGAAAGAGTACTTTAAAAGTAGTTTAACGGTGTTAAAGTAGTAATTTAAAGACAGACAATGCCACCTAGGGATTTACAGAGCCCTAGGACTCTAGAAAGACTTGTAGGTTCTTCTAAAATCAGGGGTAAGCAGAATTGAAAACAAGACAAAGGGTCAATGGTAACAGATTTATTACAATAAAACCATGATAATTAAAAAAACATATATGATGCCTGAAAGGTCCATTAAGTCCTGAGGTACCCCTCTGCCATTCCTCTTTCCAGTCGAGCCACTTGCCCACGTGAAACACCAGCCACTGCAGCACTCTTGATGACCTACTCTTCCCTTGTCCATGGCAGCCTTCCTTGTCCCGCAGTACTTCCTCTGTTGCTCCAGTTACTCTCAGGGAAGAAAACAATTGAGAATTAGTACCGCAGAGGCACACCAGCCCTAATTTACACCCCTTGCCTGGCACCACAGCTGGCCCTCCAGTACCCGCCGCAAATGGATAAAAAGATACATACAGTTTTCCTGGGTGGTAACCAAACTACTGGCCCAGGCTGGAGTATTCTCACCAAACAAGGCTGCTGTGCTTCAGACTCCCTCTGTGTCACCATGTCGAGGGCCTAATCTCATGATCGCTGCATTGTCTCCCCACTGTGTGCCTCCGCTTTTCTCCTTTATAGTTCCTGTGCACCACACCTGTTGCTCGTCGCTCTGATTGCTGTACTGTAAAAATGACACAGTAATTTACTGTGAAAGTAATGCAACTAGTAGCCAATAATGTACTGTAAATGTACAGTCAAATATTTTACAGTGTATCTGTTTTATACCTGATTTTATATATTTCTAGTTGTTGTAACCACGTATTTATGAAAGCCTCATGAAACATTCTTCAATGAACTGTTTTCAAGGAGTTTTTTTTCTAAGTGGTTGTGTTTTTTGTCCTTTCAGGGTCTAAAAGCAGGCTCTTTGCATTTCCCTGGCACAGCAGCCACCTACAAAGAAGAGACTGTGAAGGTTAGGCAAGTGGAACCTCGTTTCTATGATCATTCTAACGAGACAGATTGGAGGCTAAACATCGACAAGGTGATTGGGGAGTGGTTCCACCAACAGGACCTGGACTTTGTCTCCTTGTACTTCGGGGAACCAGACAAGACTGGGCACAAATATGGGCCAGATTCCCCAGAACGCCGTGCAATGGTCCAGCAAGTGGACCGTACTGTGGGCTACATCCGGGACAAGATTGAAGACCATGGCCTTACTGACCAGCTCAACATTATAATCACTGCCGACCACGGGATGACTACAGTTCTACGGGGTGGACTGGTTGAGGAGATCATCCTCTCTAAGATCCCTGGCTTCGACTTCAGGGATATCAAGTTTCATCTGGTAGATTATGGTCCCACTGGGATGCTGCTCCCTAAAGAGGGGAAGCTGGAGAAGGTCTACCAGGCTCTGAAAGGAAGCCATCCTCACCTTCATGTGTATAAAAAGGAGGAGATGCCAACTAGACTGCACTACAGTAAGCATCCTCGACTCCTGCCAATCATCCTCTTCGCTGATCCTGGATATGTAATCAATGGGGTAAGAGAATGGGCACATCACTCATTATACCATTCAGGGCATAACCAATCTTGGAACCCATCTGACAACAACAAAGCCTCTGGAGGGCAACTGCCAATATTTCAGGAGATCCGGTGTAGCCAGCAGTTATCTGGGCAAAGACTTCATCCAGTTATTGTTTGCAGTTCAATTCACAACTTGAGATAAGAACATTACAGCTAATCTCTACAAACATATATCATATCATATGAATGAAGGTGAATTTCACCTTCATTCATATGATATGATATATGAAAAAGGCCAATTGAAAGATAAATAATGATGAGAAGATGGCTGATGGGTTCCAGATTGCATTTGCGTTCTGCCTCTTTTATTCTCCATATGGACTGTTTACCTGCATGCAACCAAAACATGCTAAAACGTGATGGGTCAATACTACTCTGACAACAGTTGGAACCAGAACACTTCTGATGAGAAATGTTGTACCATTGCCTACAGATCGTGCATACATACCATAAAACTTCAACTAGTAGCCCGGGCTATTATTTGCTTAAATCACTGAAATCAACAAGCCTATATTTGGGACAGGCATCTATATGGGACACGCCTTTAATCCCTTTCACACAAAACTATTGCCCTGCAAAGTTACAGTCAAATTGTTTATTTAAACCAGTATGAATATTACTTGTTTAAAAATCAGGCTTCAAATAATACATAAATTATGAATCATTCATTTGACCTAGTTCCAACAGACAATTCATCAGATAGAGAGAGAGTTATGGCACTCAAGGAATATGGCACCTGGCATGCTGACACAACACCACTTCTTATTGTTAATACTCACAACTTGGACTAAAGGAATATGAGTAATCTACAGGGTAATCAGGGAATGGACATATAGTTTGAGGTAGCTTACAACCCAGTTTTAAACATGCGAAGAACTACTATAAAAAAATGAACTGCTTGGCAACCAGACCGGGTGTCTAATTGAGACAGGTTTTTATTTGTCAACATGTGTAGCCACACAGGGCTAGTAAAAGGGACCAGGCGTTCAATTCTGACTAGGCTTTAAATTGAAGTTTCTCAGTATGCAGATATCTGTTTCTAGAAATTAGGGCATAATAACTGAAGCTGAGAACCATATTTCCTTCATCAACACCATGCTTTCACCAGAGAAGTCTTGGTGATGCATCAAAAAAAACTCCACAGCTGGAGCCATCATGGTGTCCACTCTTATATTGCAAAATCTTCAAAATACTTCAGGGTGAAAAAGCTTTGTACTTCCTACCTACTTTGTAGGAAAAAAATAATGGTAGAATGTAATGATAAACTTGTAACTCATTTGAGGTTAATTGTTCATTTCAGGCAGTAACACTGTCTGAAATTTCCATCACACATAATTTGTGTGTTTTCTCTCCATACGTAGTTCTTCCCTGTGCAGTTCAACAAAGGAGAGCATGGCTTTGACAATCATGTGATGGACATGAAGCCATTCTTCAGGGTGGTGGGACCCGATTTCCAGAAGAACCTGGTGTTCAGGCCCTTTGAGACAGTCCATGTGTACCCACTGATGTGCCATCTTCTAGGGATAAACCCAGAGATCAACGATGGACACTTGGATAATACCAAAGGCATGCTAGTCCCCAAGAAAAACACAGACGGAAACAACAATGGTAAGAAATGTTGTATTGTGACATTTCAGATGTTAATTTACACTGAATAACTGACAGAGATATACTACACAGACAGCATAATTACAAACACAGGTGTGTCTTAGGATGGTCACAATAAAAGGACACTCTAAAATGTGCAGTTTGATCACACAACACAATGACACAGATGTTGCACTACCACAAGCTTTCTCCACTGTTGCTTTTTGAGAATTTGACAGTAAATCCAACCTGCCTTACAACTGCAGACCACATGTAACCACAACAGAGGCCTGTACTACAAAACTAGGTAATTTTACCCAGGATATCTTTTGGTTGTCTGGCTTGACTAACCCTAACATTGGCCATCTGGATAACCAGTACCACTAAGCTGGTTATCAACTAGTTCAGTCAACTCTGGGTATTTCTGTCCAGCCACAACCACATTTACGTGGAAGAGGCAGTTGGGTTTAAAAACTACGAGCAACATCATCAGAACCATGAGTCATTGTCGGCCAAGACTTAAATTGCATGTAGGTATCACTTCTTCTAAAGTAGCTTTAAATATTTGACTCCCACAGACCAAAAATGAGCAGCCCTGCACTCCTCTCCTCCTCTGCGCCCTTTACACAGCGCAGCCCAAAACTGCATGTCATTTTTGTTTTATTATCAGAGACGCAACATGGGAGACATAAACTTTATTTCAAGTTGAGTTTTTGTTTAAAAATTAACATGTAAGTGGGAAAGCAATTGGCATCTGTCTCTGTTTGCACCCCAGGCAGTTAGTGAACCAGAATCTGGCAGAGAGTTGGAGGGAGACGGTGTGACTTTACACTAGACTAGTTCACTTGTTGTTAATGGTGAGTTACTGCCTAAGTTATGCTGGATGTATTAAGATGTTTTAATAGTGGTTTAATATCACAGCAGTGACAAACAATGTCAAAGCTTATGGCAAACACTATAGTTACCTGGCTGTCCATGACGGCAGGTCAGGGAGATGTGATGCTGCTCTGCAGGGCGCTTGACTCGCATGCAGCTGCTTAGAGGGAAGTTGAAGAGGGAGGGGCAGGGGCTCAACTCAGTTGCAGTGGTCGGGCAAACAACACACTTTTAATTGGGATTTACAATGGGCCAAATTTTAAAACTGAAATATGAAATTATTAAAAGAAATAGAAAAAATGACTTACAAAAAGGGCACTTTACTAGACAGAGGGAGAAAGGGCATGTGCTTGAGCATCACCTGGGGTCTATGGTTGCATGTGTCTGTTAATCAGCAGCTGCCACACCTGTCAGGTGGATGAATTATCTTGCAAAGTGAGATGTGCTCATTTATGGGGTGCCGTTTGTAAAGTCACTCACACTGAAATTAACAGCAACATTTTGTCACATTTAGCTTCAAACAATGTTTAAAAAAGTGGTGTGAATTTTTTAAAGTCACTTTTTACCATATTTACAGCAATATTTGAAATATGTCAAATATTTTTTTAAAAAGAGATGAAAAGATAAAAAAAATAAATACACACATGTATATAGATAGATAGATAGATAGATAGATAGATAGATATAGACATAGACATAGATATAGATATAGATATAGATATAGATATTACTGGAATGTCTGGAACTATACAAGATCAACAGGACACTAACAACCTTCATAAAACTCTCAATGGGAATGTGGAGGATGACCCTAGAGGCCAACTCAAAGCCAATTGCCCAAGTCAACATCAATGATAATTGACTGCTTCCAGTTGAGTGGACGCTGGTGTGAGTTGAGTGGACGCTGGCGCAACTTGCTGCCGCTGCTCACCTGTAACTTTGTAAAGTTTTTATGGTTTTAATGGCCCTCTGGACATTGTAATTGCACTCAAGCGAGAGTTCACCTTTTCATCTTCCTCGGATGACCAACAATTCTAGTCGTCACTTCTGTGTGGTTGTGTGTGAGCGGGCTAACATTAGCCTAACGCTGATGTTACCTACTTGACTCACTTCCACCCGGCAATGCTTGACTTTCTCTGTTTAACTGAAACCTGGCAACAATCTAATGACTTTTCACAACTTAACGACTCCACTCCTCCGGGGTTTGTTACATCTGTCAACCCCGTGGCTCCGGTCGCAGATGAGGCCTCGCGATAATTCACCACGAGAAGTGGAAAGTCCTGCCCGTTTCTGTCCCTGCCTTCGGCTCTATGGAATGCCTAGCCTGTAAACTGTCCGGTCACCATCACCACAACTCCCACCATCATTACTACTGTTTACCGTCCTCCAAAGCCTCACAATGACCTTTTAAATGACTTCTCTGCTCTTCTTACCCACTTATCCACTCTCTCACCAAATGTAATATTGCTGGGAGACTTCAATATACATATAGACAATAGTACTCTTCCTCTTACTAGAGACTTTTTATCCTGCCTTGACAGTTTTGGATTTCATCAGTTCGTTAATTTTCCCACTCACACAAAAGGTCATACTCTGGACTTAATCCGCTGCTCTGGTCTCACTCCCTCCAACTGTACAGCTGATAAATTCCACATAACTGACCACTTCCTCCTCTCATTTAATGTTACTCTCTGTCTCTCTTCTACCAAGCCACCCCGTCTCATTTCATTCCACAATATTAAGGACATTAACATGCTTACCCTCTCTTCCTGCATTGAAAATATTCTGATCCCTGATAACTTATCCACCCCTGATGAACTGGCTACTCATTACAATAATGGTTTAAACAACATTCTCAACTGTCTTGCTCCAGTGAAAACATGGTCTGTTACCTTCACTTGATCTGCCCCCTGGTTCAACCCCCAACTTCGGTCCATCAAAGCCAAATGTCGTCAACTAGAGCGACTCTATCATAAATCTGGTCTCACTGTTCACAAAGAACTATACATAACTCACCTGTTACACTATAAGGGCTCAATCGCCCAAACCAAATCAAATTACTACTCCGGCCTGATCTGCTCCAATGAAGGTAACACTAAAACTCTGTTCTCACTCCTCAACAAAATTCTCCAACCCCCTGACTCTCTGCCCCCCCACCTGTACTCATCTGACACCTGTAGCTCCCTAATGCACTTCTTCACTGACAAAATTCACAAAATCCACCAGCACTTAAGTATCGGTTCTCCACCTCTCTCCTCCTCTGAACTTCTCCCCCACTGTCAGCCTTTCTCCAGTTTCCAACTCCCTGATTCATCTGAAATCTCTGACCTCATCCGCAAATCCAAGCCCTTGTCAGCTCGATCCCCTTCCTACAGCTCTGGTGAAATCCTGCCTCTCCCCTCTGCTCCCCTTCTTCTCTGCCATCATCCATTCCTACCACTGGAATTGTTCCTACTTTCTTCAAAACTGCAGCCGTCACCCCAATATTGAAAAAACCTGGTCTAGATCCAAACAACTACAATAATTTCCGCCCCATCTCTAACCTACCCTTCATTTCCAAAATTCTTGAAAAGACGGTCACAACCCAACTCCACTCTTACCTAACTCAATATAACCTCTACGAACAATTCCAGTCTGGTATCTGCCCCTCCCATAGCACAGAAACTGCTCTCCTGAAAATCACCAATGATCTCCTCATGGCAGCTGATTCCAGTTTACTCACCATTCTCATTCTCCTTGATCTGAGTGCGGCCTTTGACACTATTTCTCACACCATCTTCCTCAATAACTATTGTTCATCGGCATCTGTCACACCCCCCTGGACTGGTTTCACTCATAACACTCTGGCCACACTCAGTTCATTCAACTCAAGTCCTTCAGATCCCAGCCCTCCCCCATCACTTCAGGTGTGCCCCAAGGCTCTGTCCTGGGGCCCCTTCTCTTCGTTATCTATATCCTCCTACTTGGCAATATTTTCCGTAAATTCAACATCCATTTCCACTGCTTTGCGGATGACACCCAGCTCTACCTCTCCACCAAACCAAACTCCACCCTCCCACCCTCCTTACCACCTGTCTTTCCGAAATTAAATCCTGGCTCACATCAAACTTCCTAAAACTCAACAGCGATAAAACAGAAATCCTCCTCGTGGGCACGAAATCTACACTATCTAGAGTTAACAGTTTCTCCCTCCAAATTGACAGCTCCTCAGTTTCCCCGTACCCTCAGGTTAAGAGTCTGGGTGTCATCCTCAACAGCACACTATCCTTCCACTCTCATATCAATAACATTACCCGGTCTGCATATTTTCATCTCCGCAACATTAATCATCTCCGCCCTTCCCTCAGCCCCCACACCACTTCGATTCTTGTCCATAGCCTTGTCACCTCCCGCATCGACTACTGTAATTCTCTCCTCTTTGGTCTTCCTCACAAGTCCCTCCATAAGCTTCAAATGGTCCAAAACTCTTCTGTACGTATCATCACTAAAACCCCCCCTCATTCCACCACATCACCCCTATCCTTCAGCAACTTCACTGGCTTCCAGTTAAATTCAGGATTCAATTCAAAATTCTTTTACACATTCATGACCATCCATAACCTCGCCCCTCCATATTTGTCCGATCTCCTCCACATTGCCTCCTCCCACTCCCTCCGATCCTCCTCTTCCATCCACCTCTCTGTGCCCTCCGCCCGCCTCAGCACCATGGGGAGCAGAAATTACTGCTGCTCTGCTCCTCAACTCTGGAACTCACTCCCACCTGACATCGGCAACATTGATTCTCTTCCACTGTTTAAATCCAGACACAAAACTCACCTGTTCAAATTAGCATACTCCCTTTGATTGCACTGTACATCTTATTTCTTGTGGGGTTTTTTTGTTTTTTTCTTTTAATTACCTGTGCCGTTTCTTCTGTGTTGTTGTCTCTCTTTGTTGTTATTTATTACTTTGTTTATTTGTTTATTATTGTACAGTGACCTTGAGTGTTCTGAAAGGCGCTTTTCAAATAAAATGTATTATTATTAGTATTAGTATTATTATTATTATTATTATCATTATTATAAATGCGGCATATACCAAGGGGATGCACTGTCACCACTGGTGTTCTGCATAGGCCTGAATCCCCTCAGTCAGATCATCAAGAAGATTGGCTACGGATACCAGTTCCAAAGTGGATTAACAATCAGCCACCTGCTCTACATGGATGACATCAAGCTATACGCCAAGAATGAGCGAGAAATTAACTCATTGATCCACACCACCAGGATCTACAGCAAGGACATAGGGATGTCATTCAGATTAGACAAGTGTAGCCAGATGGTATCAAAGAGAGGCAGGATGATCAGAACTGAGGGACTTGACCTACCAGAGGGCAACATAGGAGATATCCAGGACAGCTACAAGTACCTGGGGATCCCACAGGCTAATGGAAATCATGAGGAGGCTGCAAGGAAGTTGACCACAACCAAATACCTCCAGAGAGTAAGGCAAGTCCTGAGGAGTCAGCTGAATAAGCAAGGTCCGAGCCATCAACATGTACACACTGCCAGTCATCAGATACCCAGCTGGGATCATAAGCTGGCCAAAGAAGGAGATAGAAGCCACAGATATCAAGACAAGAAAGCTCACCATGCATGGAGGGTTCCACCCCAAGTCCAGCACCCTCAGGCGGAGGTGGAGGAGCAAACAACATGGAGGGAGAAGCCCCTACATGGTGCATACCACCGTCAGATAGCGGAAGTGGCTGATATCAAGAAGACCTACCAGTGGCTGGAGAATGCTGGACTGAAAGATAGCACAGAGGCACTAATCATGGCAGCACAAGAACAGGTCCTAAGCACAAGGGCCATAGAGGCCAAGATCTACCACAGCAGATCTGACCCAAGGTGCAGGCTGTGTAAAGATGCCCCTGAGACTGTCCAGCACATAGTGGCAGGGTGTAAGATGCAGGCAGGATCAGCGTATATGGAGAGGCACAACCAAGTGGCTGGGATAGTGTACAGGAACATCTGTACCCAGTGTGGACTCAAAGTACCCAAATCCCGATGGGACACAGATGTGGTAGATGTGGTGATACCAGTCGACAGCAACATCCGAAAGAAGGAACACGAAAAGGTGGAGAAGTATCAAGGGTTAAAAGAACAACTGGAACAGATTGGAAGATCAAAGTTGACATGGTTCCCGTCGTAGTAGGAGCACTCGGGGCAGTGACCCCCAAGCTGGAAGAGGGGCTCCAGCAGATTCCAGGAATAACATCTGAAGCCTCAGTCCAGGAGTGTGCAGTCCTAGGAACCGCTAAGATAAACTCCAAGGCCTCTGGTAGAGGACCCGAGCTTGAGGATGACACAGATACCACCCTAAGAGGGTGAGAGGGTATATATATATATATATATATATATATACACATATGTACATATACAGATAAATAAAAGCACACACGTAGAATGGAAGGACAGTTCCAACAGAGCTCTGGACTAAGAGACATCTGGTATTTAAAGTGCATAATGGGATGAATGACCAGTTAAATAAATATGAATATAAATAGCAATGTAATCTAACTATGCATGAGAGGGACAGAGGTGACAATGTCCAGGGTAAAGGGGGTTGGGGAGCCTATTCCAGCTGACACTGGGAGAGATGTGGGGTACACTTAGGGCTGACACATAGACACAGACAACCATTCAGGCTCACATTCACACCAACAAATTTAGAGTCACCAATTAACCTGCATGTCTTTGAACTGTGGGAGGAAGCTGGAGAACCTGGAAAAAAACCCATGCTGACATGGGGAGAACATGCAAACTCCACACAGAAGGGCTCCCCCACCCCGGGTTCTCAACCCCCCACTCTGATGCAAAGCAGGACCTCCCTTGCTGTGATGTTAACCATTGCTCACCATTCTTTTTTTCTTTTTTTTCTCCATCAATTGTCTGTAAAAAAGTAGTGCAAAAAGTAGATATATATCTGAGACTCAAGCAATAACATGAGGGAGAGGGAGAGGAAAATCAGGGTCACTACAAGTCAGCAAAATATATAGTTGCGTGTCATCCGCATAACCATGGAAATTAATATTATACCTATGGATTAACTGACCCAGAGGAAGCAAATAAATAGAAAACAAAAGAGGACCCAGAATAGACCCCTGGGGAACACCACAAGAGAGGAGGATAGGGGTGTTGAATATTCTGCTATTACAACAGAGAGAGATCTTTCAGAGAGATAGGAGGGACACCTGGTGTCTTATCTTTGTTGTATTTGATTAGATTTCTTTGACAACAAAGCAATTTGTGACTGGTGTCTGTGAAAGGTGCTGTATAAATAAACTTAACATAGGAATCCTTGAGCACAGAAAACAAACATGCATAAACACAGGTCACAACAGCACATGGAAAACTCCACTGAGACTGGAACAAGATGAGTGCTAGCTAAGCTGAAGTAGATCATTAAACCAAAATCATTTTAAAGACTCTGGGAACAAATAAAAACTCTAAGTAATGTAAACTGATAAAGAACAGATGATGCCAATGTGATGGACTTTTGACTTAACCTGACATTGTTTGCTGTTATCACCACTTGTAGACTGAGATTGCAGATAGTGTCCATAAACTGTACAACACAAGATAACCAACACTGCAGAAAGTTGGATTAGGTAACTGTGTGTCTAGATAAGAAATCCCAATCTGCACAATGATAGCAATTAGCTGACTGTGACCACCTCATATTGTATGACATTTTCATGCAGATAAAATATCATGTCTTATCAGTACATAAAATTGTTGTTTCTCCATACAATATGGATGATGTTTTTGCGCCATGAAACAAATCCATGAGTCCAACCTCCCCATCATCCTTTTGGTTTGTGTCGGTTCTGTGAGTGTCCCTGTCTGGGTTTTCGTCTGTAACTCTCTCCCCTCTAATATTTTTTTGTCTGCAGATCCAGAGATGAATACCCAGCTCAGAGTAGTTATCAGCTTATCAGCAGTGATTGGGTTTCTGGTACTGGCGTTCATAGTGACCACCTCCTATGCTTGGTGTAAGAGGAGCAGAGCAGAAACGAGGTAAAATGCTGTAATCAGTGGTGTACTGGAGGGTATACGCAGGTATACCAGGAGTACCCGATTCTTTTTCTGGTAATTTATACTATACCCTCCTATCAGTCAAAAAGCCATTGGAATATATAGGGGAGTATTTGCACGTCCTCTTTGGTAACCTACCCACCTTCCTAGCTACCTTTTAGCACTATCTGTAATCATTATGAACATGTATTATGATTGGTTTTTGCCCTCTCCCAGCCAAGTCACCCTTATCTCTTCCTACTATGCAAATTGGCAGTGTGTATTCTGCATGTCAGTGTGATTTTATACATACATGGGATATAGAACCGTCAATAAACCCTTTCACTATTAGTAAACAGTATAGTGTTTTTTGGTGGCTGGGGCTTAGCTGGAGGCAAGACAATTCTCCACAGACATTATCTAGCACTAGCTAGCAAGTTCTGTTGGCTTGTTTTAGACAATGGAGGAAGATGATACAAGTCTCTCCAAATAGGGTGTCTTCAGAAAAACTCATTCTGAGTGCTGGTGTGCACTTTGGCAGAAACGGGGCCATTTGTAAATTTGGAGTGCTGCTGGAATGTATGTCTTATCGCATTTAACCAGAGGCGATCTCTCTAAGACTGCAAGGGAAGCTCAGCTTCCTCTAAAATGTCAAAAATTGAATGGTCAAATATGTACGGCTGTGCTAACATTTCATTGAGTACAGATGCGTTACAACACGTTCATCTCGAAGACGAGTTCGTTCAGAATCAGCTACTTATCGATGTTGTTAACTTCTCATACATTCCCATAGTGCAGTTTTCTTATACGGTCTATGGCATTTGGCTGTACAAGCTGAGGGTCCATGCACTTCAATGGGACTGCATGGAACAGTTTTTTTCATTGCCTCGAAACTCGACGGTCATTGGATAAATGCCACGATTTTGTCCCGCCCCCGGACGCTCAGCGTCTCTGGGGGTGAATGGAGCTGTGGGCGGGCCTCAGCCGGGCTGGACGCTGAGCTTCCGCATGATGATTGGAGGATCGGTCGAAAGGCTGAATCCCGTTTTGATTGACAGCCATTTTGAGATTTGACAGCTCAGCTCAGTCCCATCGCGGATTTTGCAGGTGAAGCATAGCTGTCAAGTCTCCCGTTTTGGCCGGGAA
The DNA here is from genome assembly GCA_019142605.1 of Cephalopholis sonnerati. Classification (NCBI taxonomy): domain Eukaryota; kingdom Metazoa; phylum Chordata; class Actinopteri; order Perciformes; family Serranidae; genus Cephalopholis; species Cephalopholis sonnerati. The sequence continues at coordinate 3,923,522 of JAGQAX010000020.1, forward strand.
ACTACCGTATTTTACCCCTCTTTTCCGCCGTCCTCCCGTATTAGTATTCTCCCGTAAATGTCCCGTATTATAATAAAAAAAAACATTCCTCTGCCTCTCCAAACTGAACTCTGTCACTAGTAGTATGGAACTATTAGTGCCGACAGCGGGAACAAACCCGGAACAACAAAAGAGAGAGATGGATGGATGTGATGAAGGAGAAGGCATTCCTGCCCAAAAAAACAAAGAAGTCCTGTAAATATCTCGAAAAATAGGACAGCGAATTTACTTTCCTACAGAGGAGCAGGATGGGGCACATTATGAACTGAAAATATGTTTAAGCAATAAGCCCCGAGAAGCCGTGAGTTACAGTGATTTTACAACGGCTGAGGGGCGTTCAGGGCCCCTCCGCCGTTGTAAAATCACTGTAACTCACGGCTTCAAGGGCTTATTGCTTTTATAAAACGGTTACCCTACATATAGCCCATAAAATAAACACACACGAAAAAAAAATCAACAATTTATTGGTAATAATGCAACAATAAAACTAAGAACTATTCATTCTTCCACCAAGCAAGATCGAGTGGACAGAATGGTTGCCAAGCAACACAGACGCTGCGGTCTACCAGTGGGTTACACTGATTTTACAACGGCATGGAACGCGGCTCAGCCAATCACATTTAAGGATGGGAAGCACCCGTTTTATAAACAATAAATAAATGTGCTTCATATACCCTTCGTGTTTTCATTTAGGCTGTATTATAACGTAGGAATGTTCACAGCATTTCTATGTCAACAAAGGTTGGCCTATCAGATTCTGATCACCAACTGTAGTTAGTAAGTGGTTGACAAGTTGTTTTTAGATATCTTGTACACCTGTCTTAAAATGTAAGGGATACTGGAGCTTGGTTGGGGTGGTGGGACGGCTCGCAGCCGCAATAAAATTTAAGTTTAGAACCATGACTCCTTCTATTCTGGCTCCTAATAACACAACAGGACAACATTTTTAAACTCCTGTGTAGCCTACAGCCTTGTAGTGGAGAGTCGTGTTTTGTCTCCGGCTAATAAAATTATATTATCTTGACGTCGACCCTAAATGGGTATATAAATTAATAACATTTGGTACAGATCAACACTCTCATCGCAGAGTGTTGTGCCTTCATCCTAACAAACAAAAGGTGGGGACAATACACAGAGCTGAACAGTCATTCGCCCTTCTGTTACCTCTCTCATTGTGCATCTCTGTGATCTTTTCTCTCTTTCCTCAGTTACAAACCAGAACAAGCTGCTGATGAAGACAGGACAGACATGAAGCAAAGCAGATTTTGAAAATTCAGATTTATGTTTGTGTTGTTTCCTCAATCTTCTCCTTGTTCAAGGCATAATTTTCCATTAATTACAAACATGAAATTATAGTATCAAAGGATACTGTGAGTAATTATTACCAAGTCTGTGGAAGTAATGCCATGGTTTGTTTGTTGGCTGGAAGGATATCTGAATTAGGCATTGGCCATGAAACAAGTTGTTGATTTGTGGTGTGGAACAAAGAATTTCAAGCATTCAGCTATTTTCTCAGGAATGAATCAGTGTGGCAAATGTATCATGTGTAGTCTTTCATCAAGATCACAATACACATGCAGATTAAAAATGTCCCAACATTTTTTAAATGTGTAAAATTGTGCAGTTGTTGTTGGCTTTGATTCAGTGTGAATTCATTGTGAGGACACCTTTCAGTCATGAGGAACATCATGAACACTCTGTGCCCACAGGCTGTAAAATGATCACCTGGAGACCTAACATTCTAAAACCCTAACATTTTAGAACTGACAAAACTTCATGACTTAGGCCATGTTCACACAAAAACAATCTGCGGAAAATGGAATCGTTTCTCATTTTGGTTTTGAAAAAAGTTCTGCGTACAGACGACAACATTTTGATAACAACCGCCATGCTCACGGGAAAATGACCAAAAACGCTGTAGTATACATGCCAGGCCAGTAGCTGGCAGTGTGACTTTGTAATAAAACAACACGTGCCTATGCATATGCACTTCCTTCGACAGAGCAGCGATGGGTAAACAACAGGAATGGCGACCGCACGACTGTTTGTGTGGACGGACGATGAGGTGGAGTTGCTACTCCAAGTGTCCCTAAACTACAAAGCAACTAAATTTCAAGGAAATGCTGATTGGGAGTCAAGAAATACAATTACAGAGATCCGAGTACACAGTGAGATAACTGTTGCTCTGTGTAGCAGGCTGGCATTCTTGGGCACACTGTATGGCCCCCAACATGCATAGTTCATCCACAGTCTCCTTACTGTCCTCACAATAATTGTGAAGAACATAACAAGCATAAATCACATGGGGCAAGTCATTTAGTTTGATGTCCATGGGCCGCCTCAGGGATGCAAACCTGGCCTTTAGCCAGCCAAACGCATACTCAATTACCATGCGAGCTCTGCACAGACAAAGTCCAAAATACTGTTCTTTTTCTTTCTTTCGTCTTTTTTGAATATTAAAATATAAAAAATAATATTTTATTTTACTTTTTCAATTATTACACAAACATATAAAACACTTTGACAATAAAAAACCCAAACAACAGCAAACAAACAAGCAGACAAGAAAAAAAAAACATTACCAACTTGATAAAAGTAAATTTGACAATTGCAAAATCTAAAACATAATTTTAACCGTAATTATTGGAAACAGGGCACAAAAATAGCAATTCATCAATTCATCAGTTTAATGCCGAATGTGCATGAAGGTGGCTAACTAACAAGCCCGTCTCACCCACAAACCAAGAGGGAAAAAAAAGACTGGCTAAGTAAATAATACCTTTCTGCACTCTGATCCAAAATTAGAAAAGGGAAGAGAGAAAAATAAATGAAAAAGTAAAGAAAGAATAAAAAATTGAGTTAAGTTAGATTTGACCACAATAACATGATTTTTTTTACAGCGCTAATGTGGTAGGAACGGAGCTATTAAAACAAATTGGTCCATCAATCAATCAAATGGGATGGAAGATTCTCCATATAATTAATAAAAGGTTGCCATGTTTTATAGAAAGGCTTACTCTTGTTCCTTAATGAGTAGGTTATCTTTTCCAGAGGTATGCATCTGTTAACTTCTGAAAGCTACAAACCAACTGGCAATGGGAGATCTGACTTCCATTTTGTTGCACCACATTTCTTGGCAATGGCCAACAAAGTTTCAGTAAGTCTGATGAAGTGACTGCATTTCAAATTAGACTTTAAAAAGTTGCCCAGTAGGCACACTCTCAGGTGGAGTGAAGAAAACTGCCTTCCACTAAGCCCCATCTAAAACAAAGGAATGAGAATTTTGAATTAAACCCATGTAGCTTAGAGGGGGTAAGATAGGTCTGATGTAAAAAGTTGAACTGGGTTAACCAATATCTTGAATTTATTGTACATTTAATACCATTACTATATAGATCCCTCAACAGTTCTGGATCCATTTCTATACCTAAGTCTCTTTCCCACCTAAGTCTCAATTTATCCGATTTAGAGGTTGATTGCGAGGATAACAGGGCTTCATAGACTTTAGAGATGGTTCTAATCATTGGTTGACTGTTATGAAAAAGAAATTCAATGGATGACACCTTAGCTAAACTCAAGTGTTCTTTAAGGTTGATCTTTATGAAATTCCTTAACTGTAAATATTTTAAAAATTCTTTGTCAGATAATTGGAATTGCTTCTTAAACTGTTGGAAAGACATAAAGATTTCATCCATATAACAATCTTCCAAGAGAATGATACCCTTAGTAGGCCAAGAATCGAAGTTTTTATTTTTGTAAAAGACAAGGATAAGCATATTTCCCCACAGAGGAGTTTTGGGAGACAAAAGACCCTCTCGCCCAAATATCGCATGTATTTTCAACCATATTTGGACTGAATGAATAATAAAAGGATTGTTAGTAATGGTTCTGATTGACTTTTCATCCCATTTATATAAAATATTGGATTGAATCAATTCATTTACTTCTAGCTTCTCAATATTCAGCCAAGAAGTTGAAGGGTCCCCATCAAACAGTTGGGCCAAAAATCTGGATTGTGCAGCAAAATAATACAATCTAAAGTTAGGGAGTTTAAGCCCTCCTTTTGCATAGTCAAAATTGAGTTTATTTAATAAAAAATCTTGGGGTTTTACCTCGCCAGATGTACCATCTAACCAGCTTTTCCAGTGAGGAGAAAAATGCAGAAGGGACATGTATGGAAACAAACAACATGTACAAAAATGTAGGCAGAACAATCATTTTTACGGCCTATTAAGGTAAGAGGAAGGTTCATCCTCTTATTTAAATCATCCTCCACTATTTGAGGCAAACTCAAAAGGTTGAGCTCATATAATTTTTTAAATCCTTCACCACCAATATACCCAAATATTTAAGCCCGTTTGGTGACCACTTAAAGGGAAATTTGTGCTGAATAGGGTTGCAGCTGAATCTGTTAATGGTAGGATTTCACTTTTGTCTGTTAATCTTATAACCAGAAAATGAGCTACACAAGTTCAACAAATCTACTATATGGGAAAGAGGGTTTTCAATATTTGTTAAGTAGAGAACAATATCATCGGCAAAAAGCAATATTTTATGAGAAAACGATCCAATTTCGAAACCACATATATTGGGGCGTAGTCTTATGGCCTCAGCTAGAGGTTCTATAGCAAGTGCAAAAAGGGTGGGGCTAAGTGGGCAGCCCTGTCTGTTGCCTCTAAAAATGGGGAAGAGGTCTGACATAATCCCATTAACTACAACTCTGGCTTTAGGGGACCTATACAGGGATTTATTAAATCAATCAAGTGGTTATCAAAACCAAATTTCTCAAGAAATTTAAAAAGGTAAGGCCATTCTAGCCAGTCGAAAGCCTTTTCGGCATCAAGGAAGAGTGCAATACTGGGTATATTGTTTTCTGAGCAAAGTGAATAATATTAAAAAAACATCTTAGGTTATTAGTAGAAAGTCTTTTGATTATAAATCCTTTGATCGGGATTGACAAGATAGGGAAGAAACATTTCCAACCTCTTAGATATCATTTTAGTAATCAATTTATAGTCAGTATTAAAGCTACAGTGTGTAATTTTCAGTGACATCTAATGGTCAGACTGCAGATTGCAACCGAGTGAACCTTCCCCCACACCGCCCCTCCCTCTCCGAAAATACGGTGGCCGTCAGAGGACAAAATGGCTACCGCAACGTCCGCATCAACTAGTTTGTCAAGCGATGAGGTTGAGAGGAATGGCTCACATAGACATACAACATTGAATCATACCTGTATATACCATAAACCAGCAGTCAACGGCAAGTGTAAATACAGCTGAATCAAAACAGCTGCATGTCCGCTCACTAACATGCAGATGTATTTATGTGTCACATATACAACTGAAACACTTCTGTAAGTGACCATTATCTGTAGCGGTGGCCTTATCTCAGTAATGCCACCTGATATTTTGACCATATGGTTGGTGAATACTTGCAAACTTACAGTCATGGCAATAAATAGGTACTAACGACAGAAACAACACGGGGGGTAGTTGTGTGAGTAACCAGTGTTATGCCCATGACTGTGTTATATTGTTAGCTAGAGCGATCTCACAATAAACATCAAGTATGTTTGTAGGATCATGGCGTACAACCGTGGCTGTTGTTTTGTTAGCTAGAGCGATCTCACAATAAACTGCAAGTATGTTTGTAGGATCATGGCGTACAACCGTGGCTGTTGTTTTGTTAGCTGAAGCGATCTCACAATAAACTGCAAGTATGTGTGTAGGATGAATTACCTGTCCAGCAGAAAACAAGCAACTTGAGCGTCACTTTGAAACCCTTTGTCCTCCTTTAGGGATTTCCATCGCGTGAACGCTGTGCCGATGTTGACTCGTGTTTTTTGCCGTTTCTTGTCATGCTGGCGTTTAGCCTCCTCGCGTCTCTGCTTCTTAGATGAAGAGGGTTTGCTGTCCACGGCTTTTCCCTCTGGTACAAAGTATGTGTGATCCTCCATTACTCTGAAATTTGGCTTCACAACGCCAGACACTCTGCCAGTAATAACTTCTTCTTCTTCTTCTTCTTGTTTGTAATAACCCGCGTCTGTCGCCGTCTTCAACTTCCGTGTTTACGCTGCGGCGTCTACGTAAGAGCGCTATGGGCGTCACAAGAGTCGCTTTTAGCGTATTTTGTCCGCTCTGCGCTGCCGTAGTCAATATGGCGGTGCAAGATGGCGGTTGTCCCCGGAAGGCTACCCGCGCATATGTAACTATAAATGGCGATTTCTAAGGTAAGACAAACATAAAGATGATGACCTTTAGTTGATTGATGATAATAAATAACATACTTAGGAATAATAAATTCCATTTTTGTCCATAAGTCCCCATAAATATTACACACTGTAGCTTTAAGGAGGGAAATTGGTCTGTATGAGGCACACGTTAATGGGTCCTTCCCTGATTTATGAATAACTGATATAGTGGCCTGGTAAAATGATTGGGGAAATTGTTTTTCCTTTCTAGCCAACTCCAAGACTTCCATTAAGAGTTGCATAAGGCTATTTTTGAATACCTTATAAAATTCAGGGGGGGAAACCATCCTCCCTAGGGGATTTATTAGAAGGTAACAAATTGATGGCCTCAGTTAATTCAAATATTGTGAATGGTTTACTTTATTCTCTATCTTCTTCAGTTAAACATGGAAGATTTAGTGAAGAAAGAAAACGATCAATAGCTGACATGTCCTCACTTGATTGGGCAGTATACAGGTCCTCATAATATTTCTTAAAGGCATCATTAATTTCCGTGGTATTATAATAAATTTTGCCAGGGCTCACTTAAATACCATTGACTGCTCTCTTGCTTTCTTCTGTTTTCAGCTGCCATGCTAACACTTTAACACTCGTAATATTTTCGTTTAGACCTTATAGATTTCTCTGCTTGGTAGGTGTTCAAGTTATTATATTTAATTTTTTTACATACCAAAATTCTATACAAGTCTTTATTTGGATTTCTCTATTTTTTTTCAAGTGCCTGGATTTCTGATTCAAGAGATTCCAGCTCTGCACAGTATTTTGTTTATTCCCAATCCTTTTGTGAACAAGATAATTTGCCCCATTAAATAGGCCTTAAGCGCATCACAGAAAATAAAACTATTAGGAGCAGAGCCTCTATTAGTTGATGTAAAAAAAATTAATCTGATCTAATAAAAAGTGCAAAAATCTGGTTGCTTATAGTGTAAGATTGAGCCGCCATCTATAGGGAGCTTTCATTTTATTAGGCATAGAGATGGACAAAACTAAAGGAAAGTGGTCACTCAGTAGACAGGCGAGGTATCGCGTATCCAAAACTCTGTGGCATAGATGAGTGGATAACAAAAAGTAATCTATGCGCGTATGGGTGTCATGACGATGGCAATAAAAAGAATAGTGTCTATCTCCAGGGTGAAACCATCTCCACACATCTGTCAAGTTGAAGTCTTTCATGAGAGAAATTGTTAATTCAGCTCCCTTGGTAAGAGAGAGAGATTTATCAGAGGATCTATCAAGAACTGTATCTAGACAAAAATTTAAATCTCCTCCAATCAAAACCACGCCAGGTGCTTGTGCAATATGGAGAAAAATATTTTTAATAAAAGCTGGATCATCAGAGTTGGGAGTGTAGATATTCAATAATGACCAGCACTCCGAGTACATATGCCCTTGGACAAACATAAATCTTGTCATGGGGTCAAAGGTTGTCTTAGAGACAATGAAGGGGATGTTTCTATTTATAAGGATTGCACTTCCTCTAGATTTAGTATTAAAGGAAGAGACAAACACCTGGCCAACCCATTCTCTTTTAAGTTTCTTATGTTCATTATTTGAGAGATGTATTTCTTGTAGGTACACAATACCTGCATCAAGTTTTTTCAAGTATGAATAAATCCTTTTTCTTTTGATAGGGCTATTCAAGCTCTTAATATTAAATGTTATAAATTTAACTGAGTTCATCATAAAATGTAGGTATGGTCATGTTGAGATTTACTCTATTACATCATAAGTCTGCAGCTGAGAATACAATACTGTGACACTGATATCTCTCAAAATACAAAATAACACAAATAAAAATAATAGAAACTGAAGAGTACATAAAATAATATATATACACATTTACCTCTAAGCTTGTCTCCCCAAATGAGGCAAGCTGAGAAAACCCATAATGATATGTTTATCCTCATATTATACACATCTTGTCTATACTTTAACCGAAAATGTAACCAACAAGGATTACTGAGCAACTAAATAAGAGAGGCTTATCTCATCTTAGGTATCGTTTATGTTAGTGTATGTAGAATACTTAGGGAGTGGATCCTAAAAAATGCAAGCAGTATGAACAAAAAACAGATCCTAATACCATAAAGTAATTCAGTAGGACCCAACATACACCATAAAATTAAAGCACAAAAAGAATAATATGAACAATATGTATTTATCTATATGGACCAGGGGGAAGAGAGAATGAAAGGAAATATGACAATTAAGGCCCATTATATCCTCTGGTATGAGATAGTCAGATATGATATCCAGTAGGCTAATATCAAAGATCAAATGACTGAAATACCTTAGAGTTCTGACCGCAGCGATGTGGGAGCATCAAAGATGATAAAGTAATAATGTCCTCAGATTAACAACACTGCTTTAGCATTGAGCTATTTAGATCGTTCAGTGTAGAATGACTTGGCCTCTTTGGGTGTATTAAGCATGACGATTTCTCCGTCCTCATGTGTGACTTGGAGGCGGGCGGGGTGCAGGAGTCTGAAGCGCACACCTTTGCGATACAGCAGAGCTTAAGCTTCATTAAACACCACACGTCTTTTAGACAGACAAACATTAATTCTAGATCTCATAACTACACAAGTGTGCCTTAAGAAGTGACTGTGCCCCCTTGCCCCTCGTGCCTGTTAAAGTGTGAGCAGCCTTCCCTTACAGCATGCTCATGCCTCATGAGCAACATCATGAGCACCCTCTTGCCCACGGGCTGTAGAAGGATCATTAGGGATTCTAAAACACAAACATTTTAAAACCAAAGGAAATTCATGACCTAACATTCTACGATTGTACCTTAAAGTTCTACAACCATAACATTCTAGGACCATGATATTCTATAACCCCTGACACTGTAGAATGCATGGCATTTTAGAAGCATCCTCCAAGCATCACAAGCACTACCCCATAGCAGACCATCTGAACACTGTCGGGTTTTGTGGCCAGCTGCCAACAAAGAGTCAGTGTGGCGCCATTTCAATGAAGATGTGGATGCAGCCCTTGAAGCAACAGCAAAGGGTGATGTAGACCAGAGGCTCCAGACAATGAGCGCTTTCATAATCAGCATCACATTAGAGATGCGAGGTCCTGGTCAATCTAGGCAGGCAGCTGAGGTCCATGGACACCATCATAGCCACCATACTCAGGCCGGATGTGGTCTTGATGTCTGAGGCAACCAAGCCAACCAAGTGGTGTTTCTGAAGCTAACTGTCCCCTGGGAAGACAGGATGGAAGAGGCTCAAGAGAGAAAGAGAGCCAAGTATGCATTTCTGGTGGAGTGTCGAAGGCAGGGGTGGAAGGCCTGCTGCAATCCTGTTGAAGTGGGGTGCAGAGGCTTTGCAGGGTGATCTCTACACCAGGTCCTGGGACTCTTCAGCTAGCAGCAACGAAGAGCCATCAAGAACATCTTGGAAGAAAAGCTGAAAAGTCCTGTTGGCTCTGGATTAAGAGGGGTGATGAGTGGCGACATGAGTTACCAGGACACAAGTCGGGGTCTGATTATCCCCGGCTGGGTCGCCCGGGTCAGGATTACGGATGTTAAGACCCGAAACACCTGATGACCCCCAGATCATCACTGACGATGTGTCCAGGTTGCACCGCAAGGTATATCACATGACTAGAACTATAACATTTTTAGAACTGTAACTTCTAGAGCCCATAACACTTTTGATCCCATGATACTTTAGAACCTGTCGCATGCGACAACCTGCAACACGTCAGAACTATCAACTTAACATTCTAGAGCCCTAACGTTCCAGCACTAAGACATTCACAACTTAACTTTCTACAATTGTATCTTACTGTGTTAGAACTTTAAAATTCTAGATATATAACATTCTAGAACCCGTACAGCTTTAGAACCTGTGACATGTTAGAAACATTCATTCTTGATCTAATGCCTTGAGGAGAGGTTGCACTCACTTGATCCCTGGGCCTGTTTAAGTGTCAGCAGCCGCTCCGTAGGGCACGCTCATGCTCATGTTCATGCTCATGCCTCAGCAAAAATGTCTGAAGCACCCCCTTCCCCACAGGCTGTCAAAGGGTCAACAGGGGGACCTAACCTTAAAAATAACCCTACGATTTTAGAACTAACGAACATTGATAACTGCATGTTCTACAATCATGCTCCTACATTCTTGAACTATAATATTCTAAACTCATATCATTTTAGAACTCGTGACACATGCTAGAAACATTCTAAAACCCAAATATTCTAGAACTCATGTATGCATGACAGCTGGGTGTCAGAGAAGAAAATGTGGGTAAAGGGGAGAGAGAGCTGCTGAATCATCATTATAAAAGTGGTTCACATAAAGCATTTTGGTGGCTCTGTTACTGGCTACCTGTGATTGTATTGGGAAGCTACGAAGTTTCAATGCATGACAGGGGGTGTTTAAAGAGAGAGAAGAGATTGTTTCAATAGACAGACATGATAAGACCTTGTGAAACAAAGCAGATTTGACGCAGGAATAGAAATACATACCAATGGCATGTCTAGGAAGTGGCCTGGTGTGACATTTTCTTGGTAATTTTTCATAGTAGAAAGTGCCACTGTACTCTGCTACTGTCTTTCCCATGGCTGCGATGATGATCCACAGACACTGACGAGAGCATGGCAGCAGGTTGCGTCTGAGGTTGCTAAGCAACCTCAACATGCACCGTGTCATAGCCTAATTACCTGAGATCCTGAGTGCAGAGCTGAATTCTTCCAGGTGCTGTTTGTTTGTAGGCTTTTTGTCCATGAGACAGATGTAAAGCTCTTGCAGAACTGCACTAAAATGATCAGCTTCTTCTCCATATTTATCACAGACTGATAGAAGGGAAAGATATCTTTTAGCTGTGATTGGTTATTCCTCATCACATGACATGTGGTGCATGCCTGCCATGTGCCATTCTCCGATGCTGTTTGGCATGTTGGAGGTGGGCTGCTAGCCTTGCACCTGCTAAAGTGTGCTAACCTTTTTTTCTGAACATACAGCAGTTCAGGAGGTTTTAACCAGGAGCCAAATTATCCACAAAGGTCTCTTCCTCCAAAACAAATGGACCATATGATTTAAACCTGTAAAACAGTGAATCAAGCAGTTTCACATGAAAAAAAGATGTTTTTCCAATGCTGCTCATTGTAGATTGGCTTCTAATTACGGTGGCCAAAAAGAAAACCCCAAATCGCAAATAGCCTTGTCTAGAGCCAGTGTTTGGATTGTCCATTTTGGGCTACTGTAGAAACATGGCAGTGAACATGGCGATCCCCATGAACAAAGGCCCACTCCCTATGCAGATATAAACGTCTCATTCTATGGTAATGAAAACAGGATTCTTATTTTCAGGCACACTTAAACTTAGCTTATACACTAAAGAAAATCTACTTTTTATATTATATTCCATTTCTGCCAATATATCCCCTTAAATCCTACACACCAGACCTTTAAGGAAACAACTTCTTGGTTTGTGTTCAGAATCTTGTCATGTTATGCCCCATCTTATCTGTTGCAGTGTTAAAGTGTAAGAATTATCCTCTGCAATCTCTCTTGTTCACACACGCGCTCTCCTGTCATATTACTGTATTACACTAATAAACGCATAGTGGGCCTTAAGTTTATGGCCTGGTAGATAAGTGCTGACATTATCCCTCATTAAGCACAAAGATTGATTAGGGGTGTATCCACTAACATTGTGCCATACAGTCTCATATTTGCTTCGAGATAGTATCATTCATACAACTGCAGTAAGAAGAGAGGAACAATAAGGTCTTCCTTTAAGACACTGATAGCTGTAGTGGCCAGGAATAAATGATAAAATTGAGACAAGGCCGGCCAACTGAAAAAAGTCTGAATAAAGTGGAAACCAGAAGAATTTCTGTTACAAGGTGTAAATCCTCAGGCATGCTGCTGCTCTGTCTTGCTGTCCTTAGCCTGAGTGCCAGCTCTCCTTGTACTGCAGCCCCACCACAGGACCCTGAGCTGCGGTCAGTATTCACAGGGTCCACCAGAAACAAGCTGCTGCTCATCTCCTTCGACGGCTTCCGCTGGGACTATGACCGAGACATTGAAACCCCTCACCTTGATAAGATGGCCCAGGATGGGGTGAAGGCAGCCTATGTTACTCCACCTTTCCTCACCATTACCAGCCCTGCTCACTTCACACTGCTGACAGGTAAAAGCAACAGTTTTGTGCGTTATATTTCTAACAGTGACAGTTTGCTCATATTTATTTGACAACAGCAAAAGATGGTGTCTACTACGGTTATTTTTTTCACAGGCCGTTATACGTATGATCACCTTTCAGCCACAGCTGGCCTACTTGTAGCTATTACTATAATACACTTTTTTTAAAGGGTTGATTGCGTCTTTGTGTTCCAAAACTTTGCTTATGAACAGAAAAAAACACATATGAATGAAGAGTTCTGAAGAGTTGTTTCTAACTCCAAGGTCAGTGCCCCAGCCCCAGCTGCCCCCAATTGCTCTGTATTTCATCAGGATTGGTGTTTCAGGAAATTTTCTAAAATTTCTACTAAGAACAGAATTTCACTTAGTTGCAAGGTGCATGGAGATATGAAGCAGTTTTAAAGGTACTAAAGACTGAGCAACACCTGTATGCATAATAATAACAATAATAATAATAATAATGAATTTATACAGCACTTTTCACACAGATGTTACAAAGTGCCTCACAAGACAACAAAACAGTTAAATTAAGTAAAATCATAAACAATGAGGTATCTGTAAATAGTAAAGTGGTAAAACAAAGTGATAAAAAACAAATGAATATACATACAGTACATGTGTATAAATATGTACATGCATTTACACAAATCAGCACATACATAAAAACCCATACACACATGCTTTATGCAAAGCTTTAGCACACATATACACAAAAACATATATATACATATACAGCCACTTAACACTGGACCCAGGACACTGGGACTAGAATTAATTGCAAAAATGCAATCCTAAAAAAATGTGTTTTTACACAGTTTGAAATAAACACAAGAAGAAACACAAGACTTCTAACTAACATGTCTTTGGGTGGGAGGTGGGAACCTCCCTTCATCTGTGTTTCGTCTAGTTGGTCCCACAACACCTTCAGGAAGCTAGACCGTGATCTCTGGCGTCCCAGAGCCACCCCACAATGCCAGCTCTCACTGCTCCTCACCACGACACAACAACCCTCTTTTCCCTACCTATACTACCACTGCTACTGCAGCCAAAACAGCATGTCCCCTTCAGTAAACCCTATCTTACATTTCCCTACCAGCATGGTATTTCAAATATATGCTCTATAACAAAGAGAAGGGAAAAAAGGACAAAGAAACTGTATCGTACAAACAAATAAATTAACTTAACATGGCTGCCTGGTCCCAAAGAGACTCAAACAGGCCACACCGACCTTATATAAGCTTCCTCTTCCTGGAAATCTGCCCACTGGGAGAGGGAAAATGAGCGGGGAAAGCAGAGTAGGGGTGGAACATCTATTTAGATGTCCATCCCCTGGCCGGATTAGGCGGTGTCCTCTGCAGCCCCCTACTCCCTCACTACCTTTATTTGGCCCCCCAACTAACATTATTTCTCCTCATATAAGCTTCCTCTTCCTAGATTTCTGCCTATTGGGAGAGGGAAAATGGGTGAGGAAGACAGAGTAGGGGAGGAACGTCTGTTTAGATGTCCTCCCTGCGGCCGAATTAGGCGGTATCCTCTGCCTTCCCCTATTCCCTCACTACCTTTATTTGGCCCCCCAGCTAACATTATTTCTCCTAATACAAATCCACTGACTGGATCTAGCTTCCTCATCTGACATCTCCCTCACTGTCTTCCTCAAACTCTGTCCCCTCACTCCCAGCTCCCCCAGAAGTGAGATAGTCGATCTAGCTACAAATCCCCTACACCCCACTTCCACTGGACAAACCCCAACTTACCATCCTCGCTGCTCAGCTTCTGCCCATAAGTCTGCGTACCAAAGCTTTTTCCTTTCATAGGCTTCCTCCACTGGGGGGAAGCCTATGAAAGGAAAAAGCTTAGGTACGCAGACTTAGGGGCAGATACTGTATACAGATGTAGATGATCGTATCTCAACAGAAAGTACTTTCCAGAGTTTGGGAGTCCTGACAGCAAAGCCTGATACCCCTTAGTTACAAATTTTGTCTTGGGAACAGCAAGAGATAGCTGACTAGAGAATCTCAGGGCACATTCAGAGTCATAGGGTGTTGAGAGATTCATTATATACTCAGGAGCTAGTCGTGTTTTGAAGGTGAGTTATAAAATTTAAAGTAATCCTAAAATGGAGAGGAGGCCAGTGCAATGATGCGAGGACAGGAGTAATGTGCCCCTTTTGTTAATGCCCATTAGAAGTCTTGCAGCGGAATTCTGAACCAGTTGTTGCCCTGAGAGTTGCTTCTGACTAAGGCAGGAATATAAGCAGCTGCAAAAGTGGAGTCTAGAAAAGATAAAAGTATTTATGACCTTCTCCATATCACAGATGGACATCAAATATTTTACTTTAGAGATGGCTCTTAATTGTAAAAAAAAAAAAAAAAAACTTGAACTACTGTCTTGACCTGCTTTCCAAAGGTGAGGCTTGAGTTAAATATGACTCCTGAGTTTTTTGGCAGAGTGTGTGACATAGGGAGCTCAGCTGGTGTTTTAGCACTTCAGTTGCACAGTGTGGACTGATCAGTAAAACCTCTGTTTTGTTATTGTTAAGCTGCAGATGGTTTTATTGCATCCACTCTCTGATATCATTTAGGCAATTAATAAAAGGATGGGTATGTATAGCCAGGTGTCATCGGCATAACAGTAATAAGACGTGTTTTTGCAGTATGTGACCCAATGAAAGCATGTAGAATAAAAAGTTACCATCACTTAAAAGTAATAACTTACATTACAATATTACCCTGTGTAGAGTAATAAATTACTTATTACATTACTATTGTGTTACTTCCCCAAAATGACCTCAGAAGAACGACAAGGCATTTTAAATGGATGAGGTGAGGGTCGTGTTGTAATGGTCACAGATCCTTCAGAGATTATGCTCCAGAAAAATGTGATGTGTTCATCTATTGTGAAAAATACTCATTTTGTTGTTTGTTGGTCTCGAACAGTTAAATAGACTGTGCTTGCACTGTGTTGGAAAAAGATAATCTTGGTAATTTCTTGAACATGCTGATCAAAATAGAGGGAATGATCGAATGCAGCACCAAGGTTCTGGGCTGTCAAACACTGAGAAACCACACAGGTCTTGAGAGTTACTGTTACGTGGTTAAACCAATGTCTGTGTCCAGCAAGGTCAATGACCAGCATCTCAGTTTCATTAGAATTTAGGATGAAGTTAAAAAGTTATATTCATTATACAAGGGTCTTTCCTGTCTTTGTTTTTTTTTTATTATTATTATTTCGCTTTCCTCAGGACGTTACGTCGAGAATCACGGAGTAATCCACAACATGTGGTTCAACACTACCACTCAGGAGAAGAAGCAGTACTACATGACACAGTTTGTTGATTCCTACTGGGACAATGGCAGCTTACCCATCTGGATAACAGCACAAAGACAGGTTCTTTAGATCCATCTTTTTGTTTTCTGGTTGCCTACCTAGAATTTCTGTATTATCTATCTACAGTATGTCATCCAGTCCTATGTGGGATCACAATTACAGGAGTACTTTTGGTTTTAATCCATGAATGATTGTCTTATATCCTTTCAGGGTCTAAAAGCAGGCTCTCTGCATTTCCCTGGCACAGCAGCCACCTACAAAAAAGAGACTGTGAAGGTTAGGCAAGTGGAACCTCGTTTCTATGATCATTCTAACGAGACAGATTGGAGGCTGAACATTGATAAAGTGATTGGGGAGTGGTTTTACCAACAGGACCTAGACTTTGTGTCCTTGTATTTTGGAGAACCAGATTTGGCTGGGCACAACTTTGGACCAGATTCCCCGGAACTGCGCGCAATGGTCCAGCAAGTGGACCGTACTGTGGGCTACATCCGGGACAAGATCCAAGACCATAGCCTTACTGACCAGCTCAACATTATCATCACTGCTGACCACGGGATGACTAGAATTCTACGGGATGGACTAGTTGAGGAGATCGTCCTCTCTAAGATCCCTGGCTTCAGCTTCAAAGATATCCAGTTCCAACTGTTGGATTATGGTCCTGCTGGCATGCTGCTTCCTAAAGAGGGGAAGCTGGAGAAGGTCTACCAGGCTCTGAAAGGAAGCCACCCTCACCTTCATGTGTATAAAAAGGAGGAGGTGCCAGCTAGACTGCACTACAGTAAGCATCCTCGACTCCTGCCCATCATCCTCATTGCTGACCCTGGATACATTGTCAATGGGGTGAGAATCTTTGTGTGTTAGGCAGTTGAAGTGTTTGATTTGCTTTGATTGGAGTATAAAAGTGCAACCACCACTGAGTACTCTTCAACTTCCAGCTGACCAGTGCTTGTGCACAGTCCCATCTTATTGTCATCTTCACACAAACATAAAATACAAGGCATAAGCTTTTCATGTGAATGCCTTGTCCTTTAACCCTAATTCAAAAGGTATTGCATTATCATGGGGTGTCATTAATCATCTAAGACACGTACCACTTAATCAAATTATCTTGGTTCGACTTCACATTTCCTGTTTCTTTAATATACTCTATCAAATAAAGGTAATAAGGTTCCAATTTTTTTTCATGACCATATTTCTCATGGAATTTCTGATTTCTGTCCTCATAGTTCTTACCTGTGCACTATGTAAAAGGAGACCATGGCTTTGATAATGAAGTCATGGACATGAAAGCTTTCTTCAGGGCAGTAGGGCCTGACTTCCAGAAAAACACGTTGGTAGGCCCCTTTGACCTGGTTGACGTGTACCCTCTGATGTGCCATCTACTGGAGATTAACCCAGAGGTCAACGATGGAAACTTGAACAATACCAAACACATGCTGGTTCCTAGAAAAAACACAGGAGGAGACAACAACAGTAAGTATTTAACTATATTCCAACAAGTCCTCCAACCCATATGACCACATGAGTCATATGTTTCAACCATTAAACTTCTGTGTCAGCTCTATGTAAAACCTACGCCATAGCCTGCGCACATGGCTTACACCATTCTGAGCATTTATATCCTTGTTGTGTCTGTGTCACTCTGCAGTTACATGTCCAAAACACTAGTCGGCGCTGGGGTTTCAGTGAATCACTGTAAAGTTTAGTTGATTCAAAACACACACATATGGCTTAATAGCGACAATTTCAAACACAAGTACACAAAATGGCTTCATTATAACTTGCAGGATTCACAGACAAAGCACTTTTCTTTTGCTGGACACATTTTCCCCACAAATACAACATGCTAATATTATTAGCACAAGCCCATGCCATTTAACCTGTTTAAATTAGCAAAGTTAGCAAATGTAAGCAAAGGTAAGATAGGTACAAAATTCCGCTCCATTACAACTCATTACAACACATTACAACTCTTCTACTCATAAGAAACCAGAATAAATCACACATAAGACTTAAAATATTGTGACGCCTATAAGCCCAGCGGGTAGAGTGAGCATCCCATGTACAAAAGCAATCTCCTTGATTGGTCACATTCTCGATTCCAGCCCACGTCCCTCTGCTGCACGTCACCGCTCCTTCCTCAGGATCAACACTTTCCTGCCTAATAAAGACAAAATAGCCATTAAAATAATCTTTAAAGACTAAAAAGATTATGTTGTGGGGGCTTAATTGTCTTCACAATTTATTGTTTCTCATCTGTGGAATAAAAGTAAATAGAAGCTTTGTTCCACTGAGGGAAATGGCTTCAGCGGGGTGTCTGCGTCACCGCAACATGTAGTTAAAAATTATGGGGAGATGCATGTCAGGCTACAGGGTAGATTACAGCATAGGTTCTGTGACGATGCAGAGCCTACGCCATAGGTGCGGTATCAGTTTGACGCAGAAGTAAAGAGTGGTTGACATTGTGACACTAACACAGTTGCACCAAAATTACATGGTTAGGTTTAGCCAACACAACTCCTTAGTTAGGTTTAGAAAAAATATCATGGTTTGGCTAAAAATTGGTACATTTGTTACCAACCTAACTTGAGGCATGTTATGTGAGATGTCACATGACATACTACGACATCACGTAAACAACCCAAAGCTGACTTTTGCTTTCACATGCGACGCAAACACCAGTCTCCTGGATGAAAGTCCTTCATTTGAGTTGCCTATTCACCATCCTTCTCTCCGACCTATAAGTGGACTTTGTCATCTTCATTATACACCACCTGACTTCATCCTTGGCTCCATTCGTAATAACTACAGCCACAAGAGGTCACCGTGAATATGGCTTGCAATTGTGAGGCAATCTTCAGGGCTGAAAAATAAAGCCAGCATGAATAACCACTCGAGGCTCCAGAAAGTAGTCAGTCCCCATAGACCCCCATGTTGAAATGCCCAACTATACAGCAGAATGTACATGTTTACAGCCTCATACAAAAAAAACGGGGGGGTTATTTCTATGTAACTCACCTGTTTACATTTTATTACAGCTTAAAGTTACGCATATTTGTGTGGGTGTGGCTGCTTGAGTGATAGGCCATCTGTGAGGCATTGGGTCACTTATGGCGAAGGCCAAAATGCTGAACTGAAGGCTTAAAAAACCACAAACCAGTGGGTGACAACACGGTTTTTAAGTCCACTATTTATTACAGCCTGTAGTTTTGATTCCTGCTTATACAAACAGCCTATGGCATCATACTTTTGAGGACAGTCTCATATATTCACTTAGACAGATATATTACTGTTAATTCAATGCGAGTTACTAGTACATAGAATACTGTATAATCTACCTTTTTCAAACTGTATGATGAAACACAACTTGAAATATTAATATTGAGAGGAGTGAAAGTTAATTCTTACCCTTGTGACAATCAGTACATTTACATGACATGAGAGAAAATCATTTTATTCTGTTAGTCCGACCTAAACCAGACTTTTAAAATACATGTAAAATCGTACCAAATCAAATTTCTCAGACTAACACGCAGATATTGCAATTGAGAGTTGAATTACTCCTGCATGTATACAATCATGCACTCTGTGCGTGCTCCACAGCTTCCGCCCGGGCTTTAACCCAAAAGTTAAACAGCATTAAATGCGTAACAGAAGAAGGAGCCAATGTCAACATGGCAAAATCTGCATACAGAGCCATGCGGTTTTGGATGGATGAGAAGACACAGTTCATGCTGTGTCAGCTGAGAGAGTTAAATATTTTGGATGGATGGTAAGAAAACACAGAATGGTGACTGTTTGGTCTGTGATGTAATAGGTTAACTGGAAATATTCTAACAAGCTGAAAGGGGGCATATCGCCACCTATCGTAGTGGAGTTGGATATTCTTCGGTCAATAAATGGATTCTCTTTCCGTGCTTGTATACTGAGACAAGGACAGAAGTCCAATTAAATGGCCTAGTGAGCTATAACCGTAGCTTGACTTAACTGTGCATGTAAATGTATTGATTGACTTTGACCAAAGCATCTAAACAACAGGTCCACTTAATGGCTTCTTCTGAAGTTTTTAACCCTATCTCATAGTTGTCAGCAGAAGAAGTTTGCTTAGTTGTCATCAGAGGTGGACAGACACAACTTCACTACTTGAGTAAAAGTACAGATACTCCTTGTCAAATATTACTCCAATAAAAGTAAAAGTAGCTTAGTCAAAATATTACTTAAGTAAAAGTACTAAAGTATTTGCTTAAAAAATTACTTAAGTAAAAGTACTTTTTAAATAAATCTCAGGAAATACAGGAAAGGAAAGTAGCGTTATTGTTATTCAGACGTGATTCTGCTATAGAAATGTTTACAGCTCAAAAATAAACAAATAAAGGCAAGACGCCTCAGAACACAAACTCAGCTGCATTCATCAACAAATGAAATTGCTTCATATTGCCAAGAAAACAAATTTCACCCCCAACAGTATTTTTCTCACAAAAACCCACATTTCCTTTTCTTGTAGTTACATTTGAACACATCATGCAAAAACTCAAAATCTTACCAAGAGTATTTGTCTTATTTCTAGTCAAAATGTCTCATTCCTAGTCAAAACAAATCTCAATACACTTAAAATAAGACACATCACCTAAAAAGTAACTTGTTTTTAGTCAATTTTCACTTGTTTCAAGCTAATTTTCATTTGTTTTACGCAAATTTTCACTTGAAACAAGTGAAAAAATTTTCCAGTGGAGCAAGATTTTTTTTTTGCTTGTAACAAGAAAAAAAAACTTGCTCCACTGGCAAATATTTCTACTAACAGCTTTGCTGTTTGAGGTTTGAGGAAGTTGTCCCAGCCTCACTCTTTCTTTTGCAGGCAGCTGCAGTCAGTTCAGAATATTTTTGCTTTCTCTACATAAAAAACATTTTTAAAAAAAAGCGAATATCTTCAGTAAAACAGGCCCTACAATAACTTATATTGACATTTACAGATAAATAACTTATTGGCTAGTTTATTTTACTTATGTCATGCATCATTGCCAAAAATGAGCCGGATAACCCACATCAAAGACAGCCCCCACCTCACTAATGCGCGCACACACACACACACACACACACACACACACACACACACACACACACACATATACCTATGATGCTACAAGCACAGACAATAACGTAAAATGTTCATCTGCAATTAAACATTAAGCTAGCTAGTAGCTAAGTTACATACCGTGACGTGCTTTTTCAGGTTGGAAGACGAGTTTTTGTAGGCCGTGATAGAATTTGTTTGCGGTAAACACAGCAAACACTTGATCCAATACAAATCATTCTTCGTATCAAAAACCTCGAACATGTGCTTGAGATACGGCCACGGATGCTCTTGGCCAGGGGGAGTTATCGCTGCTGAAACCATCGACACCGCTATCGCATGATGTGGATGTGAACCGCCAAAGCTAAGTTTCATTTTAAGCATGACATTGTACAGGTACGGCAATGCACCTAAGACAAACCATACGCAACTCAGCAGAATCAGTTTTTTTTTCTTTGGTAACAGAATTTAGCAAAAAAAAAAAAAATCATGAGCTGACGTGAGAGCAAAAGTAGCGAGTAACGAGAGCATCAATAGAAATGTAGTGGAGTAAAAAGTACAATATTTGTCCTTCAAATGTAGTGGAGTAAAAGTAAAAGTATCCCCCCCAAAACAATACTCAAGTTAAGTACAGATACTCAAAAAATGTACTTAAGTACAGTACTCAAGTAAATTTACTTCGTTACTGTCCACCACTGGTTGTCATGGAGTAGGCTCAGCTGTGGGCAATTTTGAGAAAGTTGGGGGTTAAAAGTTCTCCCCACACAGAGACTGGTATCTTTTGATGTCAGTGTTCTGTTTACCAGCATCCACACAGAGAAAATGGCAAGGGCTAACACAGGACCTCAGTTGGCAAGATAGAACCGACCAGAACACGGGATTGAAAATCCAGCTACTAGAATTGTGCCTTGACAACCCTTATTTCATTTGCAAAGGGATGTTTTACGACCAGACCAAAAGAAAAGCCAAAGGGTCAACCATCTCCTTCAGTGTAGCTAACTTAAACATGAAACATTTCAGCACACAGATTGCTGCATCAGACTTCTATGCAACCTGACATCTGGTACCGGTACATGCATGATATTTTTAGCAAACTGCACTACTCCAGTCAATAATATCAATCAGAGCATCAAGTTCATGTTCATAAAATGCTGACAGGACGAGCACACTGTACAGGAAACCTGCTCACACAGACCAATATCTTAATTTGAACTTTGATCAACGATCAGTGGTGAGGACCTGCTTACAAAGAGCACAATGTGAGGGACGAGGAAGAAAATGATAGGGAGAGGGAGTTGCAGTGGGACCAGGTACCAGTTGCACAAAACACTTAAGGCTTAATTTCTCCTTTACTGAGGAACTTGTACAGTTGCACAGGATCTCTTAAAAGCATTGAAAAAGATTTTACAGCAGTAAAAGTTTCCATGGAGACTGTCTGTTTGCTCGCACTCACACTTGTGATGCCGGCTCCAATCACACAAAGTTGTCTTATAGTTAGATAGGGAAAAAACTAGCAGAAGAAAAGTAGACAAGAATAACATATTGGTCAGAGAAGGACAAGATTATACTTCTGGAGGAATTCAATCATAGAACTCACATACTACAAAGTAAATTTGATCCCCAAGTACCAGAAAACAGAAAATGGTTGTAGTAAGAAATTGCAACCAAAATTAGTGCAGCCAAGTAAAATCAAAAGCATATCCATCACTTTCTCCTGGTCACAGAACACTCAAGACTTAAGGGTGTTTTGTGGAAGTTGTTAAGGTCATCAGAGCTCACATGTGATCTTAACAACTCTGTAAGAGTTTACACCCACACTCAGTTAAAAGCCTGTGATTAACCACCAGTCCATTAAAACTGAAGAAGCCTCTTGTGAATCACTGGATACATTTTTTGGGCATCACAACCCCAGTAGCCCCTTTTACACTGCCAGATTATCAGCGAATGTTGGGCCATTTTGCAGGCAAGCTGCGAGCATTTAGACACAGAGCCGGATTAGCAAGTTGATACGAGGTGTCCGCTGAGTAGGGGAAAAACATATTGGCGGAACCTTTTTGATTTAAAAAGAACGAGGCGCCCTTCCACCACGAGAGGAGCTGTTGATGACTTGTGGGAGAAGCTGTTGATGACGCCGTACGTGCAACCCACTGGTGGTGGACTTAAAAAACAGGAAACAGCTGATAGCAGGAATGAGCAGCTAGTAGCAAGAGGGAAACGCAAACAACGTCAACACCAACCTGAAAGAAACTGTAAAGATGAGCAACTGGGGAGGCAAAGAATTGTGTGCCCTCCTTGCCCTCGCAAACGAAGAGGCCATTAACCGTCAAATGACGGGAACGGTGAAGGACGTCACTGTTTACGTAACACGCTGAGCTACATGTTTTGTTACCTGCTAACGCCCCCCATTGCCCCGAAAAAGGTACATTCTGTATGAACAAAAGTAGGCAGGCAGCATTTCGCTGCACTCCCCGATTTTGTTTATATACTGCCAATGCTGAAAGAGGACTGATTGGGCTTTCCTGCAAATTTGCACAATTCCTATTTAAAAAGGGCTAGTGAAATGACTCGTTTCACTGTCAAGATTTGATTCATTTGGTGCAATGGTCCAACATTTGGAAAGTCTAAAAGAGCTGCATGATTAATTCAAGTTAGTACAGACCAGAAATAACTAGCTCGGCTTACAATGTCCCTGGTCTATGGGCCCAAGGTGTGTATGATCGGGATAATTTTATTCATGGCAGTTGAACTTTTTTGGCTTCATGCCCCACTGAGCAGCTTTCACAAGAATGATGATGGGCTCTGCATCCATGATTTAGATGGTGAGAGGCTGTTGAAAGCTCCAGAAAAAGCAAGTAGGTGGGCAATTAATTAACATAATGTGGAAAAACTTGTCTATTATGATTTGAGGTGAAAGTACCACTACTTGTACTTTTCCCCTACATGTTTACAGCAGCAGTTATGTTTCACAAAAGGGACGACAACAGCAGCACTTTGACCAAGTGTCGATAAAAACATTCTATTCCTCACAAGGGTAACATTTATTGCAGGACTTCAACCCAGACATCACAGGTTGTATTACACTATCAAATGACTGTAAAGTCATATCTTATCAGTATGTAAGTAAAGCAATATGTAAAGCTTATATTTTTTTGTTTTTTTTTCTTGGCTGATTTGCTGTCTTATCTTCATGTTTTCTGTCTGTCTGTCTGCAGTTCCAGGGAAGAATAATCAGATGGAGGTGGTGATTGGCCTGTCAGCAGTGAGTGGGGTTCTTGGGCTTGTTTTCATCATTACCACATCCTACAACATGTGGAAAAGGACCAGAGCATGAGGAACTTTGAGGAAGTGCTTTTAGAAGTGCTGCCACTACAGTCCACACTGTAAACGCCAATTTGCTCACTCAAATCCAAAATTTATTGGAATCGGCTTGTACTCAAAATTTTTAGTTTAGTACGTTACAAGAAAGTTGTGAGTACATCAGACACAAAAAATGTGTCTCATGACCTATGTCCAACAGGAATTTTATGTCAGTTCAACAGAAGTTTTTTGTTGTTGTTGTTGTTTAAGCATTTAATTCTATGCCATATTAACATAAAATTACCAGTTTGTTGAATGTTTATTTTTATGTTTCTTAAACACAAACAAAATGGTGTGTCATAACATCCTCAAATCCTAGAAACTCCCCTGCATATGTATGTGCATATGTAACTGGCCCCTGGCCTCCACATTTTGCAAAAGTGGCCCCTGGGTAAAACAAGTTAAGTATCCATGATGTCAGCTTAACAGTTTAGGGGATATTTGGTAGATTCCCTTCCTATATCCTAATGACAGGTGATTAATATGTTTTATAATAAATTGCATCATGCCCTCCTGTGGTCTTAGACTTAAGTAAACTTTATTTATGTAGCCCTGTATCACAAATTTATGATCGTAATTATTAGCGTAATTCAGTAATGGTGTGTAGGTATAAAAGATAAAAGAGCCAGCCATATCAAAGTTTTCTTTTATCTTATCTAAAAACAAATATTAGGCATGTGCATGTTTGCAGAGGTTGATATCAATACTCAAATATATTCATGGACCTTGGTCCTCATTTTCTGGTTTCTCACGTGTACTGTCTGCAGCCTCAGGAGGCAGTTGTGTTTGGATGTAAAACAGACATGTAAGGGCCAATAAGTTAATAGTTTAATGGTAATAATTTAGTTAAAAACAGTTAAAAGGTGGTAATGATAGTTTCATCATAATTCATACAAGGTTTAAAACATTTTAGTTTAAAATGTAGTATTTAGTAATGTGTACATGATAAAAATGTTCTGTGTCTTTAAATTCTTTGCTATGATGTCACTATGCAGTTGTAACTGTGAGTGGATGTAAAGGTTTCAGTTTGGAGTCAGATGATGGTGGAAGCAACACAGTCTTTTGACTGTGCATCAGACATTGTAATATACTTTCAAGTTTTCAAGTAAACATTTAAAATCAAAGGAAAGTAGTCATGTAGTAGTCGTACAGTAACATATTTGTATGGGGATTTGCTCCTCTTTCTGGTTTCTTACTTCCACCATTTTCCATACACTTTGCAAAATGCAGTTTGTACCATCATAAATGGCAAATATGTATGTCATACCCCTCTCTCTCTCCCGTTTCCTGTCTGCCTCCCCACTGTCAACTGTCCAATAAAGGAAAAAATGCCACAAAAATCACCTTTAAAATGGAAAAAGGCAGCAAATATGGATCATTTTACTAAGAACTAAGACCAGGAATGTATGGTTTCTGTGTGTTAACACCTACAGAAGTTACTAAGACCTGATTGTGGGATCCATTTTCCTTTGCAGTCATTGTCCTCAGGTTCACTGATATCACTATCAGCCCTTTATCCTTTCCTTTACACCAGAAAATGTCCCCATGTCCATTATAGACTTAGCAGAATAGCAAACACATTGACCAATGTAATCTTCATAAATCGTAAGACATCCCCATCATTGAGCATGGTATTGTCCTATCAAGTACTGTACTTAACTACTCTTTTAGAAGAAAAGGGTTCCTTAGGGTTCTATATAAATCATCAGGGTTCTATATAGCACCCTAAGTTTCTACATCCTCTTCCAAAGAACCATCTGTCTAAAAAAGGTTCTATAAAATTTCTGTGAGACAACAACGAACCTTTTTTTTTTTTAATGTCCTTAAATGAAAAATACCCACTGCATAGAAATTAGGCTACTCTTTACACTAAAGCAAGTACTGGCAAGGATAAAATTTAGATCTTGTTCCAGACAATAAATAAATAAATAAAGCCTTGCAAGTAAGTAACAATATACTATATGTAGTAGTGGCAAAGGGCTTAGTGCATGTTACTGACGTTTTAAATATTACAGAATATTGGTTATTTTATTAAAATTAGCAGTAATTATTAAAATTAATTTCGTATCATGGTAATTCTGCAGAATTATTAAAAGATGTGGCTAACCAAGGCAGTAAAGCAAGAAAAGATTTGGGAGACTGATTCTATGTAGAACTATTTTATTTGATAACAAAGAACCCCAAGGGTTCTCCTGAATGAACCCTCTGAAATGTTTCTACATAGAACCTCTTGAAGTCAACAAGTATGTACCAAGCTATAGAATCCTGTAAGGTTCTCTATAAAACCATTTGTTCTAAGAGTGAAGTAGTCAAATAAAGAGGTGACAATTTTTTTTTAAATAAATTACAATGCTGTAGATTACTAATGTATATATATATATATATATATACACACACACACACACACACACACACACACATATATATATATATATATCAGAATCAGAATGAAATAGTGTAGTTTTTACCCCACTAGCTGTACTTGATGTGTCACAAGAAGTTTAAATACAAAATATATGATGGCAGTGTTATAGATTAAACTACCTAACCATGCCTATATACTGCTGCCCATTTACCAGCTGCAATATTTTAATGTTGTTTACACATGAATGGATCAGTAATTTATACAACACAGTAAAAGGACCATTCTGCATATGTTTGCTTTAAATATTTCAGTACGTTTTACCTCAATGTATAAATACTCCATTACAACTAGATGTTCTACATCGTCACCTAATACATTCAAAGTTTGAAAAGCAGATAGAAATTCTCCAACCAAGTGCTGCCTGTTAATGGTAAGTATTAGTACTGACACATTACTTTGCATTGCATCATTTTGCAACCTTAGATTTTGATGTGGCTGGATGAGGTGGAGCTGATTATTATGTATAATTTATATTTTGTTCAGTCATAGTGCATCCATGACAGTGCATCATATTGTATATGCTTATCATGTGTTTTGTGAAAACCCACTACTACTAATAATAATAGGCAATTCATGGCCTAATTAAGTAGCACTTTAAAAACATTAAGTCAAAAAAGTGCTTCAAGAGTATAAAATAAGAGAACACAGACTAAAGCAATAAATGTTGTAGGCCTATATGTCAAGTACAGAAAATCAGTGGGCCGACAGAAATAAAAGGATGATTAAAATGGTAAACAGAAGTGAAATGAGGAAAGTAAAAGGTGTAATGACAGCCTTTAGGTAGTGTTGGGGATTGTCTGCCAAGTAACTCCAGCTGTCAGATAAATGTCGTGGTGGTGATTTCAAACTGAAACAGCAGAAGCAAAATGTAATGCATCTCAAAGTTATACTTAAATATACTACTTAAGTAGAATAAAAGTACAAAGTTATACCACTACTTTGACTTAAGGGACTGTTCCTTGCTTACGTATTTGCAATTTTCAAAAAACACAAAAATTGTAATTTTGACAATTTAAAAATTGAATAACTAATGCATGATGGAGGGAGAGGCCTGTATTTTCCGTCAGCCACTCAGGGAGGCTCAAGAAAAAGAATCTGTAGCTTCAGGGAGGGTAAAAAAAAACACAAAAATAAAAAGACACACCCTAGCTACCCCCTGCTCTGACAAGTAAAGAACAGTCCCTAAGTAAAAAGCTGAGAAAAAAGCTATCTTTCATCTCATCACAGGACACTCTGACAATCAGAAGACAAACAGCGCCCTCTTGTGGTTCCACCAATGTAGTACCGTTTAACAAAAACAAAGCGGCTCAGTACGGAAGGAAATGTTCCTCATGTTGGATCCTTTTAAACCGGTCAAGTTAAGCAGGCGGCAGAACGGAACAGATACAATATAATCACTTGGTGAAGACTTTTAATGTCTGTACCGTGCTCTATGTTTTTCTGCAGCCAACATCAGGACACTCCGCTGGCAGGAAGAGGTGTCAAAAATGAACTCTTATTTGTATGCAGCCTGCAGGAGGGATACTGCACACTGCAGCGAGGCAGACTGTAACTGCCAATAACCGCTAATAACCAGCGGTGTTCCGGTTTATAACATTTTTATCCTCGTAAACGCAGTTTTGCAGTCTGGCGCAATCTGTTTGGATATCGCGGGTGCTAACAAAATGGAGGGTAATAAGTGCTTGTTAAGTTGGCTGGTGTAACCTTATATGGGCCCGTGCTTGTAGACTGCGTATTGGGGATATTATTGTTGGACAGAGAGGAAGAGTAATAAAAATATGTCAGAAATACATTGAACTCGTTCAGCTAAGACGACTTTTAACGGAAGCGGAACGTTGTTACCAAACTATAACGTCGCTGATTGACTGCACAACAACAACAGAATGTGTTGTGATGTGAAACGCCTTTACCTACAAACACGTAGAGAGTATTAAAGGAGGTGCAGGTAACACAAAATGACAGACTCCGGGGATACAGCAGATGTTCCCGGCTCCTCCGGCCTCAGCAGCGGGACCGGGCTGGGTTTCAGCGTGGGTAGAGGACTCCCAGGCCGGGTCAGGAGTCTGTCCTCTCCTACTCCACCTGGAAGACTGACGTCCCTCAGAACCAGGGACCTGACTCTGGGAGGAGTGCTGAAAAAAACAAAGGTAATGAATGACGCACCAAAGAAACATGGATATGATCTTTCTTTTGTGATACTAAAGCATCAATAGATCCCAAAAATATTAACCTTAAATAATAAACTACTGTAAGAAACAGCCATCAGAGCAAAATGTTAACATTTCTTCTCAAAACATAATGAATTATGTACACAAACACCAAACACACAGGTATTATTATTTCAGTGAAGTTACAGTTAATTTGCATTCGTTTTAAAAGAAAATATTGGCCGTACTTTTTAGGGATGCACCGATAACCCATACCAATATCAATATATCCACTTTTTCCCTACCTAATTTTAGTGATTATGGTGATCAAGTCTCTTCAGTCGTGGAAATAACATCAGATTATGCATGCATACTCTTATTGTGATGGACCACTAGCAGATGGAGACATGAAGTAGAATATTTTTAAATGTATGTAATATCCATTCATTGTGCAAAATAAGAAAAAGCATGTTGGCTGATTCTAATAGTTCAATTTAAAACTGATATTGGCCGATGCATTTGATGTTATTTGTTTATTAAACATTTTGTTTTGTTTTTGTTACATTTGGTGTATAATGTTGATTTCTTTACGTACATATGTTGTATGTTGTAGTTTTATGGCTGCAGTATGGGTGAAAAGCCCAAGACAAATTTCCCACTTTGTAGGACAATAAAGTTAATTTTGATTTTGATCTTGATCTTGATAACATACCATTTAGCCCATACTATGTTCAGGGCATATTGGCATGGGACGGTAGGAGCAAACATTTGCTACCTTCCTGTCTGTGTTTGTCAGGACCCCAGTACATATAGAATTTAAAGCATACAGAATATACGACGCTGCAGCACCTTTGTCATAAATCCCAATAAAGAAATGCTTAGTATTAATAATGTTTTATATTTCTCTCTGTTCTCTTTTTCACCTGAAGAAAACATTTGAGCCAAATGTGCATGCTGTGAGGAAAAGCAGAGATGAGTAAGTGGCCATCAATCAGATAATTCAAGTCTCCTGATATAATGAATGTTTTAAGAATTTATTTGTGCTGTTAGTATGTAGTGTATAGCCTAATGTTAATAAATATCATGTCTGATTCTTCCCCAGGTTAAAGGAGGAGATCCATGTGGCTCCAAAGAAGGAGAGAAGAGAGAGGGATGAGAGGAGGAGAGAGAACAGAGGGAGGAGGAGAGAGAGGCCTCAGACCATTCAGTCTCACTCTATCTTTGAACAGGGTCCCGCCGACACCATACGTAAAACAGGTGCACAACTTCTTATGCTCCTTTCTAATCTTTCATATTCTTTCTTTTCAGCAGAATGCACAGCAGAGGTTTGTTACAGATGCAGTACAGGTGCACTTCTACCCTCAGAGTCAACCCGTGTTTCTTTTCAGGCTGGCGCGGGGCCACAGACCTGCACGACTCCACCACCTCTCCTGTGTGTAAACTGGTGAAGAAAGAGAGGAAAGACTCAGAGGAGGATGAAGATGAGATACTCAGTAAACTACAGAGGGATGATGTAAGTACTTTGTGCTCCAAATTTACAATTTCTCAATTCTGTCTTAAAACAACAGTCAGGTGCCCATACAAACAATTTACTTGCAGTTATTGTTCCTCCTGAAGTTTATATGAGGCAATCTTGTCAGGTACCATCCATAGTTGGTGTTTCTGTCCAAAGTCTTTTCCCTATGTTACCATCCCTCTAAAATAAATCAATAATTTAGTCCATTTATTTGTTACATGTGATGAGGGTTTGGCCGGTGTAAAACTTTTAAAACCAAGTTAATATTAAGCCAGTATACCGAATTTTACCATAGGGGGTTGCACTTACTTAATTCAGCAGAAACTTATGACATGGTGTCCTAACAGCAAACAATCATCTGACTTTCACCACCACCACCTGTCACATCACCTAACATCACAGCTCTCCATCCACGTTGAATACATTATATATGCACTTCTATCACATAATGTAAACAAACCACGTAACTAACAGCTGTGTGCTTCAGATCAGACTGGAGATGGGTGAGTAGCCTACTTGCTATCTTCCTATGTTTGTAGTTTTTAAACAGAAAACACATGTTTTATTTAATGATTTTTTACTGGAAATGACCTACAACATAGCCAACAGCAATCAGGTTGTTATTAGTGATGGTCATTTACCAGAAACTTTTCTGGTGATCTCCCTTCAGCCAGCTGCTACCTTATTTATTTTTTTGCGGTGAAATATGAAGGTATCATTTACATAACTCCTTATGTCAATATCATGAATCTGCTGTTCCTTGTCCATTGCAGCACTTTAAAGCAAGCAAAAGGAATAAATTTTAAAAAATTGGGTCCGAAAGGTCAGCTCAAAACGCTGCACTGCATCACTCACAGCGAGTTAGGACACCTCTTTCATTGGTTTCAAATCCAGAATGTTGCCATATTGGCACAATTTTAGTTTAAATGAGAGACTAACTCTACCATGCCTCATCTCATCATCCCAAAAAACACACAAACTTTCTAGTAAACACAGCGTGTGCCACTCTTCCCCTCTCCCATCTCGCCCATCAGACACTAGTGGATGCAATGCTGGTTCAGCCAGTTTGCATAAAACTAAACTGGTTAAACTTGTACACCGGATCAGCAAAACTGTTAATTGACCCAACTCTACATGCAGTCATATAAGGTAGTCATTGTTCTTGGATGGCATGGTCAAGAGGAACAATTACAGCAAACAAAAACTGTTCCAGTATTCATCAGTGGTCATAACTAATGCCATATGTTGCACCCACAGTTCATAGATGATCCAGGTCTGAGGAATGATGCCAAGCTGAAACCCATCCAGCTGCCCCTGTGTCAGTCCAGTAGCTTCAGTAAGAGTCAAACACTGATGACCACCACAGCATGTGAGAAAACTCCCTCTGACTACTACTGTACTACCGCAACTGTGTCAACACTAACAGTGTCACATTATATGTTATCAAAGAGCTCTGTTCAGTCAGGACACTCGAGTGAAGTGAGGTATTGCAGCAATATGCTTTTTTTTTTTTTTTTTGAAGGTGTGTCTCCACTGATAGATACCGTCTGTGTCTAGTCACCCTTACCGTGAGGGTGGAGTCTGCGAGGAGGAACAGTTCTTTCCCCCAGCCTGTAAATGCTGGGATAGCAAAGTTTATCAACTCACATAAGAAACACTATTACCGTAAAACTTAAATTAAAGGCCTAGTCCCAATTAAACACCCAGTCTCTTTTACCAGCCCAGCTACACATTTTGACAAATAAATCTCTGTCTCAATTAGACGCCTGGTCTGGTTGCCAAGCAGTTAATTTTTATAGAAGTTCTTTGGATATATAAACCAGATTATTGACCACCCACTTGAGCTAACGCAAGTTAGCTGTTAAGATCCTGCATATAAATATAGATGTCTAAACTTTTGTCAATATGGAGATGCTACATATCGTTAACTCGCTTCATTCCATTTTACTGACACCATGACCACCAGAGAAGACTGTAATTCATTCAGATTTAGTGGCATAATAAAAAGAAAATAAGTTGGGAGCTGTCATAACATCAGAATATGTGTCCTTTCCTCCATTATCCAGTAATTATATATATTCATTGGTCCGTAAGGGTCCACCGATCAAAAGAATCAAAAGTGTTTTTATAAAAATTAATCCAAGTTATGAATATTGTTTTAACAGGATAAAGTAATGTTGAATCAGTTTACCGGGTGCCCTTATCCTTGGGTGCCGTAAAACAAGTGTCATAACATAACACATAATTGAAATGAAGCCTAATTTTTATGCAAGTAATATTCATGCTGGTTCAAATGAACAATTTGATCATGTTTCCCATCTTTGCTGAGCAACAGTTTTGTTTAAAATGAATTAAAGGCCTCAGTTCAGTGATTTAAGCAAATGATTGTATAGGCTATTAATTGAAGTTTTACAGTACATGTATAATAGATGGGATTAATTAAACTCGCCATAATATCAGTGCTCTTCAGCCATTAAGTCTATGATGTAATAGATCAGCATGTTTTAGTGAATTCCATGCATGTTTTCAGAAAATATAGCAGCGCTAATGTTACTCAGCGCCATTAGTGATGAATGTGCTGTGCTGTTATCATGCAGTGAGTTTCAGCCTCAACAGCTACAGGTCCTTGGAGAATCACAACTTTTTTACCAGTGGCTTAACAATCTAACACTGTTTGGATAAAGCTTTAGATCCTTTTTGTTCGACCAGAAACATCCTCGAAATCACCAGCCAGCATATTTTCATATGTAACTGGGTGAATTAAGAGTAGGTTTTTTCAGCCTAACTAGAGTTTGTGATCATTGGAACAGTGGAAAGATGAAAAAAGATGGTTTTCTGTGAGTTTGATTTTGATTCTGTCAACTGAAGTTTGTTTTATGTTGATAAAATTACTGTGTATTTAAACATAGTCTGGTGGGTTTAACAATAGCAATTTCAGGGCTATTTCTAGTTAAACAAAAAGGATCTTACTCTTATACAAAAAGGTCGTCCTCTGTAGGGATCCTTTCAACAATCCTGTCAGACATTAGAATAACAATCTGAGCCTGTCAGTGGCAAAAAAACAAGCACTGTTAGTAGATCTAAACTGATGGCGCAAACATGCCCTGAATGTTTACATCGCAGCCTGGCCGCTGCTTTCAATACTGGACTTATTTTAAAAAAGGCGGTTCCTATTAATCACAAAAGCATTGGAAAGGAGTGTTCAGGTTAAAAAATACCCCTTAACCCTGGATTTCAAGTGTATTTGACATACAGAAAGCCACACAACACACAGCATGGTAGCGACTGCTTCATTTTTCCCCTCTGAGTAAAAGGATGTGATGTTTCCGAAAGCAGGCAGCAGTGTAGCAGCATGGATGCAGAACTCAGCATTGTTGCATGCAGACTAAATGAGCGCCAAATGTTTATATGGACATTAAATAAACATGCGACTTCCATACCTGCCTGAACTACCACACTGCTCCATGTCAGTGCATGATCAATAAGTGTTTATGGTTGTCATGTTGGCAGCTCCAGAGACCCCTCCTCTGTTCAGACCTCCGTCCTGCAGAGCTCAGAGCAGAGCAGGCCACGGCAGAGCAGAGCTGCCCAAACCAGAGCAGCCATCTGTGGTGGAGCTGCTGCAGGATCTCAGCCTGTCTGGCAGAGAGGAGCTCTTCTTCATGCAGTTACCTGACAGTATGCCGGGCACAGTGTCTGGACAGAAGGCTGACCCCCCTCTAGGATCTACAGCAGAGAAACCTGCCAAGAAGGAAGGCAAGTCTGAAGACAAGAGGCCTGCACATCTACAAGCACAAGTGAGTTAACAAGAAGGACACTGACACTGACGCTGTCATGGCAACATGTTGGGAGATGCTTTAGAGCACAATATGTGGCGTGATATGTATATTACATACATGCAAGTACGTGTTTTTATTTGTGCACATATTAAGCACATAAGATGGTGCATTCAATGGCTTCCCTCTTCGTGTTGTTACTGAGTCTGCTGGAAAACCTTTTCTACTGTAATTGGTGAAGTCCTGAATTATGCAGTATGTGGCATCTCTCCATGTAGAGAAATCTGGTGTTACCTGTTAAGGTTTTAAGACTTTTGTGTCAGAGGTTTCTGCTTAATACTAAGGGGGATGGGATTTTGTTTGCAGTACTTCCCAGCTCTACTCTACTCTGCACATCTCCTCTCATTAAAGCCCCATTTTCTACAAAACACTTTCGGTATAGTTTCGGTATAACCCTTTAGACATGGTACCTAGACCCTACTCTTACATGTGGGCGGGTTTGTCGTCAGCATTTGCTGTATTTCCTCTTCACTGGTGACAAAGAGGGGAGTGTGAACCTTATTTATCGTCCATAAAACGGGGTTGCACAGCAACATTTTCAGAACAAAATAGAACAGGCTGCAGTGAGAGTCTCTCTTGATGGGATATTTTAAAATAGCTTGTGAATTTAGTCAAGCACAGGGGTTTAGTATTGCAGAAGCCCACAGCAAAGATGCTCCACAACACTTTTGTTTTTCCGCAAAGTGAGAATTAGAATATATGCAGTTCACATAATCTGGCCCAAATTAATATATATATATTTAAAGGCTGGAAAATCCACTCATTACTAAAAGTTTGCCATCCAAGAGAAACAATAAAAACTAAGGGAATGGTCATAATTGTCATATTGAAATTTAAGGTGTACTGACGGATTCATGTTGTCAACTCATGCATTGAGTAACATTACAAGTAAATGTTCCACCTTAAAAGTTGCCAGTAGTTGGCCCAGTGAATTATATTATTTTTTCTCAGTCCACTGCTGCTGCGAGAGGCAGCAAAACGTAATTTCATTTTATAGTTTACTAACGTATGTAAAACTTGCCACAGTATGAACAGTGGTTACATAAGCCTCAGAATCAGCCACGGTTCAGCCCTGAATAAGAGTGACCGTGCTCTGTTGACCAGTCAATGGACTGCAGTGTTTCTAGCTCCACCTTTTAGTACCAGATATGTGTGCTGGGTGCCCTAACAGAGGGGTGACCAAAAATGGGGATGGAAGGAAACTGTTCCATTGATACCATCCACAACTTTTAACATTGGAAATGGAAAAAAATTGTGTACTGAACCGAACTGAACCGTACCAGACTGGTTGGTGGAAATGGGGCCTAACAGCTATTTAGCCAATAACCATTTGGTGCAAAAAAACCTTAAGGCACCATTAACAAGGTCTGCATAATGTGCCAGAGCAGAGCCCAAACATTATATCCAAAACATTTGAATAAGCTGTCATTAGAGAAGATTAATACTAGACAGTTTCAGACTTTTATAAATATATAGAGACATAAAAAATGTCAAACATATCAGCTGTTGGCCAGTGTCAGCCAGTTATTAACTGGTTGTGTATCGGCACCTGTCGTCAACAGGCTGCGGTGAAGGAGGGCTGTCCTGTGCTGTCACAGCTCCCAGAAGGATTTTTGGGTAAACTGCAGATCAGGAAGTCAGGAAAGGTGGAGCTGAAGCTGGGTCACATCGTCATGGACGTCTCTGAGGGAGCTGCATTCTCCTTCCTGCAGGTACTGTGACTGGACTGTGTGTGTGTGTGTGTGTGTGTGTGTGCGTGTGTGTGTGTGTGTGTGTGTGTGTGTGTGTGTGTGTGTGTGTGTGTGTGTGTGTGTGTGGGCCACTGACATATTTTACATACATTATAAGAGGTACAGTGAACTGTTACTATGAGAAGATGTGTCAGTCTCAGGGTGTTCTCTAAATATATTTCTCTTAGCATCCATGACTTTGCTCAAACATGTCACTTTGCTTATGCAAAATTGCAAACACATAGTATATATAGGCATTCACACATAGAGTGGCAGGAGAGTAGAGTGGCTTTTTAAAAGCCCTTAGTAGTGATATGGCTCCTTCATGAAGCAGCTTTTTTAAACAGAGGGTTTTAACCTTGGCAGATTTTATCAGGGTTCAGACAGAGAGTAGTTTCAGATGAAAAGACGGTTCCTGAGCCTGGCTTTTTATGCTTTTATTCAGGGGTATGTCCTTATTGGGTGATTAGGACAACACATGGGAGATCATGAGCATCATATAGAGACAAAATTTCACAAATTAAAAAAAAAACATGGGTATTGACTCAAATCAAACACCTCTTTTCTGTGTTAAATACATAGGAAACGAAGGACGAACAGTAGAGACATGTCTATATTGAATCTTCCCTACCAGGAATTTTGAGCAAATTTTTAATTTATAACCATATCTGCCATTGTCTACTCAATGGCACACAAAAGGTTAATAGACAAGGTTTTCTACAAGTCCCACCTCCCTTACCCAACATCCCTAATGGGATTGTCTTTGCTGTTTCTTGCTAATGTGTAAGAGGGTGTAGCTACATCTTCAAAACTGAACATTTAACTATTGCAATATCAGATGAGCTCAATAATATAATTATTATTTCTATCATAATATAAGAATAGATATAATCTTTGAGTTTGAAAGGCTGCATTACAGTAAAGTGATGTAATTTTCTGAACTGACCAGACTGTTCTAGTTCAAAGGTGGGTGGTGCTTTATTTAGTCACATATACAGTACAGTACAGTGAAATATGTTCTCTGCATTTAACCCATCCTAGTATTAGGAGCAGTGGGCAGCCACAGTGCAGCGCATGGGGAGCACCTCCAGTTGTTTTGCCAGTGTCACTGACAGGAGAAAACGCATAACAAACATGTCTTTAATGGTGGGAGGAAACCCACGCAAACAGGACATGCCCCGGGTCGGCTGGGTTCGAACCCGCGACCTTCTTGCTGTGAGGCAACCGTGCTGCTGTTCTATTATTTGCCTTTACCATTTTAGTCATTATATTCAACTCAATTCAGTTTTCTTTATAAAGCTCAATATCACAAAAACAACACAACATCCCTCTGTCCTCTGACACTCACAGCAGATAAAAAAAAACTTCAACAGGGAAAATCTCACAGTGTAAATATTTTGTTAAAGCACCAATAGTCAGCCCTTCAATATCTTCGTCACATCAATATTGACATACTTGGTCAAAAATATTGTGATATTTGATTTTCTCCATATCACCCGGCCCTTATGCTGAGTAAATATGTGATCAGAAAATCAGAGCCTCTCTGTCTGTATTCATAAAGAAGCCATCTCTTCTTCTTCCTTCTGCAGCAACTGGTGTCTGTGCGTCTGTCTGATGGTCGAACTGGAGACATGATGGTGTTGGGAAACATCCACCACAAACTGGTCTTATCTCCTGACTTCCAGGCTTTACTGAGAGAGGCTTCAACACAGCACCAACAGGAACCCTGATTATCTGTCATCTACTACATGGATACCTAACAGACCTGAAACCACACAACACAGACTCTATGACACAAGAAAGATTAGTTTGAATTGTGTAGGATTCCTGACCAGTTACCACACCTACAGATCACTGTGGAGGAAAGGTCTCTTCGCCATACCTCCGCTTTGAGGTTTTTAAGGCAGCTATGTATAGTAGGTACCCTTTTTTTTATCCTGTTTATGCTATTGTTTTGTTTTGTTTTGTTTTTTACATCATGTGATAGCAAAACAATCTGCTGGAATCTGAATGATTGTTTTTCTCAGATGTGAAGACACTGCCAGGGGGACATGTTTTTTAGAAAGATACAAATAATCATGAGATAAATACATGGTATCAAACTCAACCCACTGACCCATGAGGCCAGTTGTAGATGTTACCTGAGCACAGGCCACTATCTACACTCCATCAGTTCTGTACACCAGCAGAGCAGGCAATATGATTGCCAGCTTGAGACTGACTGAACACCAGCAAAAGTTGTTCCCAGCCACAGGCTGAGTTAGTCGATGTCCAAGGGAAGATCAACAAGTACGCTATGAGGCTATCTTTAAAAAAAGACAGATGATGTTATCATTTGGCTGAAGTTCCCGACTTTGGTCCATCAAAACCACTGAGTGAATGTATTGTTACCATACAGGTGTTTTGATAACTGAACTTTATGTGTGCACTGAGCTCCTTTATTACACGGCACTGTCAAATGCTCGATCCTGATTGGTCAATTACAACATTCTACGGTCTGTTATTTCTGAATAGCAGACCGTTGCTATGAATAGCAGACCGTTGTTAAGGACGCTTCTGATCGACTCGGGCGAATCACGTCCTGTCATATCAATCTGCAGAAAGACGGATTGATGCAGCGTCGGGGTCCTGCATCACCCTGTCGGGGTTTATTTCTCTATAGTGACCGGCTCGCTCTACATTATCCCTTACTTATTAACTCCCCTAGACCTGTCCCTGATTATGTGTGTAATGTTTTGTTTTAAATAGGCAAAATGGTGCAAAGCAGATTGCTCAACTGCCCACCCTTTTACTGCACTGATGTACAGTTACCGCACCGATGTACAGTTTCTGCACTGATGCACTGATGTACCGTTTCTACACTGATGTACAGCTGCAATTTGTAATTTATGTGGTATTAAGCAAAATCATATATATTAGTTTTCTCCAGTTTTATTATTAGATGTTTGTTTTATTTCCAACCAGCATGTATGTTTGTTTGTTTGTTTTTTGTATTTTGGTTTATTTTGCTACCTCAGCATCATTTACTGTTTCACTTCTCCTTATCAGACTCTTATGCATCAGCTTCATAGAGCAACTTCACAGCAGCTGTAAATCCAGGTGTTGCTCACCCCCAGCGGTCGAAGTCAGCAAAGTAAAACAATGTTGTATATAGGTCTTTCTTTTAAAGCTCCAGTGTGTAGGATTTAGATGTATGAATATTGTCAGAAATGGAATATAATATTCATTACTATGCTGCCATTAGTTTATAATCATCTGAAAGGAAGTGTAGTTGTGTTTTATTTACCTTAGAATGAGCCATTTATGTCTACATATGGAGCAGGTCCTCTTCCTCTGAGTCCATTGTGTTGTTTCTGCAGTAGCCCAGAAAGGACAACACTGGCTCTAGTTCTCCTACACACTTAGCACATGGGTGTAGTGTCAGTTTTGCAACCTCATTGCTAGATGCTACTAAATCCTACTAACTCTCAAAATCTCTTCATTACAGTTTCTGGAAGTCATTTCAGATAATCTATTTTTAAAAATATTAAGTCAAGCTGTCAGAACAATAACAGTAGCTAAACCTCAGAGTCTTGAAAGACCTCTGAATAAAGAGGCAGTGGGTTACTTTTAAGGTTATTCATGGCTCATCCATCCATTTTCTAACCGCTTATCCTGTAGAGGGTCGCGGCTGGAGCCTATCCCAGCTGACATTGGGCGCGAGGCAGGGTACACCCTGGGCAGGTCGCCAGACTATCGCAGGGCTGACATGAACCATTCACACTCACATTCACACCTATGGGCAATTTAGAGTCACCAATTAACCTATCCCCAACCTGCATGTCTTTGGACTGTGGGAGGAAGTCGGAGTACCCGGAGAGAACCCACGCTGACGCGGGGAGAACATGCAAACTCTGCACAGAAGGGCTCCCACACCCGGGATCAAACCAGGAACCCTCTTGCTGTGAGGTGACAGCCTTCAGTCAGGACACCCTGGCTCCAGAATGACCTGCTTTGAGATGGTCAGGCTCACTTTATTATAATTTTTGTTGACTAGTATAGCAATCATTTAATTTGAATGTGTTTTATACTGATATCTTATTAGGTTTCTATAAGCTGTACATTGTAGATTTTTATCTTATATCTGTTTGTCTGGGGTTTTGGGGTGGAGGGTTGTTTTCATTGTTTATGTGTAATGTGCTTTGTAACATTGTTTTTTTAGAGATGCTATAAAATAAACTTTATTTTAATTATACAGTAAGTGTACTCAGGATGTGGTCTGTACACCCTGTTGAGAGATGTGGACTGGAGTCACACAACTTGGACTTGAGTCAGACCTTTACAAATTTGATGACTTACAAAATCAAAAAAAGACTTGCAACTTCACTTGGTCACCAGTGACTCGTGACGTGACTTGGACTTCAGCCTTCTGACTTGAAAATACTTGATACCTTCCCCAAAGCCCAAATATTAAAAAGTATGTTATTCAAAAAGTGACCCACGAACCAGTTCATTCCCTGAATCAAAAAATGCTTTTCATTCCTCCATGTTGACACTTACTTCGCCAGATAATCTTTGTATAAACCAACGCAACAGCATCCATTGAAGCTGCAGGAGAGAACCATAAAGAACCAATGCTGCGTTATTGAACGCCAGTTGGAAAAAATTAGATCGAAGACAATTTTGTTTGTGTACAGTGCTATACAAAAATACTGCTGTATGTAAAACATGGGTCGGAAATTGAAGACTGAGACAAAACAACCTCCAACAAACTTGTTTTAACAAAAAAAAAAAACAAATTTCAAAAAGCATGAATGGATTTTTGTAGATTTAATATATTACATTGTGTATATGTTGACTGGGTTGAGAGGGAGTTACTGCCTCAAGCAAAGGAGTTCAAGTATCTCAGGGTCTTGTTCAAGAGAGAGGGTACAATGGAGCATGAGATGGATCAGCGGTTGGGCACAGCATCTGCAGTGATGTTGGCACTGCATGGACTGTCGTGGTGAAGAGAGAGCTGAGCCAGAAGGCAAAGCTTTCGATTTTTTGGCCCATCTTATGTCCAACCCCTTAACTATGTTCGTGAGCTTTGGGTAGTGACCGAAAGAATGATTGAGGATACAAGCTGTTGAAATGGGTGTCTTCTGCAGGTTGGCTGGGCTCAGTCTTAGAAATAGGATAAGGAGCTCAGACGTCTGGAGGGAGCTCGAGGTAGAGCCTCGTGCTTCTAAAGGGGCCAGTTTAGGCCGTTAGAGCATCTGATCAGGATGCCCCTTGGGCACCTCCCTCTAGAGGTGTTCCATGCACGTCCAACTGGTAGGAGGCCCTGGGGCAGACCCCGACCACACTGGGGTCATCTGGCCTGGGAACGCCTCCTCCTGGAAAGTGATGCTGGGGAGAGGGATGTTTGGGGTGCTTTGCTTGGCCTGCTGCCCCTGCGACCATTACATTTAGTAAAGAGCACATCATGGCTGATGACGTTCAGGACTTGAAACTCATGAAGTATAAAACTTGGGATCTAACATGGGACTTGCCTGTCTGGACTTAGAACTTGATTTAAGATTTACTCACAAACAACGACTTGTTCCCACCTGTCGATAATAATGTCAGCCTTATAGCATAATGGCCTCAGTCATATTTTAAGATGTTCAGGAAAAAAAGGAGAGAAAAAAAGGCAAAGAGACGACTTAGGCAGATTGTAATATTGGAATGTAACAAGCATTCTGATAAGCGGAGGACATAGGCAATAATGCACGGGGAATCAGCAGTGTTAGGAAAGTAGAGTTAGGCAGATATCACATTTGGCCAATATATGACTTAGGCAATTATGCTGTGAGGCCAAGGAGAAAGTTTCTACCAGAAGAGGTTAGTGAAAGCTTGCTGGTAATTACTCTTTAGTAAAAATGCTGTACTAATGGTACATTATAAATGAGGTTTAATTGGGATAACCAAAGTAAACACAAAGGTTAACAACTGACTTTCAGTTTCAGTATTTAACATTTCAGAGCAGTATACAGACATTTAATAAATGGCTTATAAGTTATTATACAGTGATGTAGTTGTAAGCAGATATAAGGACAGTTTTAGTGTAGTTATCTACAGCATTTGTCAATTATAATTTCTCGTATGAATACATTTTATATTAATGCAGCTGTCCCTTACTGTACTTATACTCATTATCTGTTCATACAGCAGCCTCTACTTCTGGGTGTTCACAGAGGGAGTTCTAGCTGACAACAAATGCACCAATCATCACTTAGATCTGCTTACATTTACATTACAGTCTGTTAAAAGCCATTTATCAAATATCTTATAGCAGTTTATATACTGCTTGTAAATTCAATTCAGTTCAATTCAGTTTTATTTATAAAGCCCAATATCACAAATCACAATTTGCCTCAAAGGGC
This sequence comes from Cephalopholis sonnerati, assembly GCA_019142605.1. Taxonomy (NCBI): domain Eukaryota; kingdom Metazoa; phylum Chordata; class Actinopteri; order Perciformes; family Serranidae; genus Cephalopholis; species Cephalopholis sonnerati. Next base: position 3,965,770 of record JAGQAX010000020.1, read on the forward strand.
TTTACAGCATACAACATCCCTCTGTCCTTTGGACATGTGAAGGCTTTTCCCCCTGAGATGGAAGACCTCATATTCTTTGTTCTTAAACAAAGAAGTTATCTGACACCCATTTCAGCAGGATGCCCACCTCACACCTCTTTGAGAAACAAGTCTCAAAAGTGATTGGTCAGTACTTTTACAGTGTCATGTGACTCTGTGATGTCATCAGACACACTGTAGGAGTTCTCCTCCATTCACTACAGTCTCTCTCTTAGCTCTTGGGCAGCAAGCCGCTCACACCTCTTCCCTTCTGGGCCCAGGACCAGCCCAGAGGTGCTCTTCATCCCGAACCATCAACGGGGGGAGCAATTGCTCTACAGACTTTTGTTCCCTTTTCTCCTGAGACTCTCATGCCCTTGCTCAAGACAGGAGCATAACTTCTACCAGAGAGGTTAGAAGGGCAAACACAAGGTTTGCAACTAACCTCCCAGCAATAAGGAGAATCAAGTTGAGTTAGCACCCCAACGTCTAACTCTGCAAGGACCCAGAGCGACCGGCTTCCTCGGATCTGAACCTTTGGAACAAGGACACAACAAAGACTGCTTCTAGAGCCACAGCTCTTTCCAGCCTTCTTCACCGGCTAACAAGGACAGCATGCCTCAAACCAACTCTTCCCTCCATCCATACAGGATGTGGTAACGTAACAACTGGGCATAGCTTTATCACAGCTGTACAGCCTAAGCAAGACTGTTTAACTTGTTGTTTGTGATTTAATGCTGTTTATTGAGTTATTGTTGTGATTGTCTGCAATTGGGTTATTGATTAGTTGGTTTTACCAAAGTAAGGTCATGCTTAGTTTGCTAATGCTGTTCACAGACACCGTCTTGCATGCAACTAAACATCCTCTGCCCTAATCCAGACCCTTTGCAACAAATCGCATTCACATAGACTCACTTACAAATAGGCTTTCAACAGAGCTACACCCAAGCAGGCAGCTTAAAGTTCCCGCTTCTTTTCTTTTGTCTTTGTCCTGACCACACAGGTCAGACAAACACCTCCCCCGATCTGAAGCTAGCTTTGATCCGGCCATCTTGTAGTTTTCTGTTGTCAGCCATTTTGTTTTGTAGGCCAAACGGCCCTTCAATTACCACACCAGCCTTTGTCTTTCTCTCTCTTTCGCACACACACACACACACACACAGGCTTGTATATAGTTAGTTAGGATTTGTGTGTTTTGGTTTTGCTTTGCTTTGCTTTATGAATAAATATAATTTTGGAATCATACCTGCTGTCTGCTTAATGTTGTACAAGAGTGAATGAATAGTTAATCTCTGCTACGTCAAGAACTCCAAAATCCTTCAGGCTTTATTATTAATTTGGTTATGGTTATTAATTTAATTATTAGTCAAATTCCCAAATTAATAGTTTAATGAACTTTATGAGACTGATATCCTTAACTGGCTATCATTTTTCCCTTTTTGGGGAATGGTGTCCCACAAGGTGATTTGATGTTAATTAAGTCACGTTATTTAACATAATTAATAATTATTACTAATTATTTCTGATAGCCAATTTGATACTTAAATTGTAGATTCCCTACATTTATGGTGCCGCCTTACAAAGCCTATAAGCGTGGATTTTCAACATTTTGGTTTCCCTTGATGAGGCCTAGAATTATAATTCCCAACAACAGTAATCCATATGACACAATGAGACATAAAGAGAGACAGATATTATATGAATAATATGATTATATATGTATGTGACAATAATCATATGTGTATAATAATAGTACAAGTATGACTAATAGTAACAGCAGCAGTAGGAGGCATCAGGCAGGACCACAGCAGCAGCACAACCACAACACATCATCCAGGCACAGCTGCGGTACAAGTTAACCTGCGAGACAGTGGAGCACAAAGGCTCCGGAGAACAAGCCGAGTTAGTGACATGCGGTAGAGCTGAGTTAGGGAGATGCGGTAACAGGACATGAATGTTAGCAAAGGAGAAAGAGAGAGTGAGAGAGAGAGAGAGAGAGAAGGAGAGAAGGGGCTCAGTGTAAGCTTTATCAAAAAGGAAAGTCTTAAGTCTAGTTTTAAAAGTGGAGACGGTGTCTGCCTCCCGGACAGAAACAGGAAGGTGATTCCACAAAATAGGAGCCTGATTGCTGAAGGCTCTGGCTCCTGTTCTACTTTTGGAGACTTTAGGGACCACGAGTAACCCTGCATTCTCAGAGTGCAGTGTTCTGGTGGGATAATAGGGCACTATGAGCTCTCTGAGATATGTTGGAGCCTGATCATTTAGAGCTAGGAGAAGGATTTTAAATTCAATTCTGGATTTTACAGTGAGCCAGTGCAGAGAAGCTAAAACAGGAGAAATGTGATCTCATTTGTTAGTTCCTGTCAGTACACGTGCCGCCGCAGTCTGGATTAGCTGGAGAGTTTTCAGGCACTTATTAGAGCTACCTGATAATAGGGAAATACAGTAATCCAGCCTCGAGGTAACAAACGCGTGGACCAATTTTTCTGCATCTTTTAGTGACAGGATAGGCCTAATTTTCGCAATATTATGCAGATGAAAAAAACGCAGTCAGAGAGGTTTGTTGTAAATGGTAATTAAAAGACAAATCTTGATCAAATATTACGCAGAGGTTTCTTACGGTGGTGCTAGAGGCCAGAGCAATGCCATCCAGAGAAACTATATCAACAGATAAAGAGTTTCTGAGCTGTTTGGGGCCAAGAACAATAACTTCAGTTTTGTCTGAATTTAACATCAGAAAGTTGGAGCTCATCCAGGTTTTTATATCTTTAAGGCATTTCTGAAGTTTAGTTAATTGATCCGTTTCTTCTGGCTTTATTGATAAATACAACTGTGTATCATCCGCATAACAATAGAAATTGTTTTCTAATGATATTACCTATGGGAAGCATATATAGAGTGAATAGAATTGGTCTGAGCACTGAACCTTCAGGTACTCCAAAACAAACTTTAATACGTGAAGATGATTCATTATGAACGTGAACAAACTGAAAACGATCGGACAAATAAGATTTAGACCAGCTTAGTGCAGAACCTTTAAGGCCAATTGAATGTTCCAGTCTCTGTAGCAGAATTTGATGGTCAATTGTGTCAAATGTGGCACTAAGATCTAGTAAAACAAGTACAGAGATGAGTCCTTGGTCTGAAGCAATCAGAAGATCATTTGTAATTTTAACTAAGTGCTGTCTCGGTGCTGTGATGCACTATAAACCCTGACTGAAATTCCTCAAAGAAATTATTATCATGGAGAAAGTCACACAGCTGGTCTGCGACTACTTTCTCAAGGATCTTTGAGAGAAAGGGAAGGTTGGATATAGGTCTATGATTGGCTAACACCTCTGGATCCAATGTGGGCTTTTTTAAAAGAGGTTTGATTACAGCTACCTTAAAAGACTGTGGTACATAGCCTGTTAATATAGATATATTGATCATGTCTAGTATGTAAGTGTTAACTAAAGGTAAGACTTCCTTAAGTAGCCTAGTTGGTATGGGGTCTAAGAGACACGTTGATGACTTGGATGAAGAAATCATTGAGGTCAATTGATGAAGAAAAATCGGGGAAAAGCAATCTAAATATGTATCAGGTCTTATAGCTGTGTTTGAAGGCAGATTAGTACTGTTAGAGGGCAGGAGCAGGAGGTCATGAATTTTGCCTCTAATAGTTACGATTTTGTCATTAAAAAAGCTCATAAAATCATTACTGCTAAGGGCTAAAGGAATACAAGGCTCAATAGAGCTGTGACTCTCTGTCAGCCTGGCTACAGTGCTGAAAAGAAACCTGGGGTTGTTCTTATTTTCTTCTATTAATGATGAGTAATAGTTTGCTCTGGCATTGCGGAGGGCTCTCCTATATGTTTTTAGACTATCTAACCAGATTAAACGAGAACCTTCCAGTTTGGTTAATCGCCAATTACTTTCAAATTTTCGCTATATTTGTTTTAATTTTCGGGTTTGAGAGTTGTACCAAGGAGCGAACTTTCTTTGCTTTGTGAACTTCTTTTTAAGAGGTGCTACAGAGTCGAGTGTTGTTCGCAGCGAGCCTGCAGCGCTATCGACAAGATTATCAATTGGGAGACTTTAAAATCGGTATGGGAAACCTCAGTTACAGAGGGACATGGTATTAAATTTAATGCCGATGGAATCATTTCCTTAAATTTTGCTACAGCACTATCAGATAAACACCTAGTATAGTAACTGTTACTGAGTGGCGCATAATCGAGTAGACAGAAATCAAAAGTTATTAAGTAATGATCTGATAGAGAGGGATTCTCTGGAAAGACCATTAAGTTATTAATCTCAATTCCATATGCCAGAACTAGATCGAGGGTGTGGTTAAAACGGTGAGTGGGCTTATGTACACTTTGACTGAAGCCAGTGGAGTCTGATAATGTGATAAACGCAGTAGGATGGGAGTCATTATCAACGTCCACGTGAATGCTGAAATCGCCTACAATAATGACTTTATCTGATTTCAGGACTAAACTGGATAAAAACTCGGAGAATTCAGATAAGAATTCTGAATACGGGCCAGGAGCATGGTACACTATAACAAATAGAAGTGGCTGTGAGGTTTTCCAGGTCGGATGTAAAAGACTAAGGACAAGGCTTTCAAAGGATTTATAATCCAGTTTAGGTTTAGCACTGATTAGTAGACTAGAGTCAAAAATGGCTGCAACTCCCCCTCCTCGGCCGCTGTCTCGAGGAATGTGGATATTATTATGACTGGGAGGAGTGGATTCATTTAGACTGACATATTCATCTTGACACAGCCAGGTTTCAGTGAGGCTAAGTAAATCAGTATGAGTATCTGATAATAATTCGTTTACTAACACTGCTTTGTAAGATAGAGATCTGACATTTAGCAGTCCGCATTTAATTCTCCTGTTTTGCCTTTCTGTCATGGAAGAGGTTTTAATTTTTATCAGGTTGTTATGTACAACTCCTCCTTGTTTGACTCTAGATTTAAATAATTTAGGTGGTCGGGGGACAGACACCATTTGTATAACACTATGGGTGGGTAACTGCACTAGAAGCTCAGAGAAGCATTTCAGACTGCGACTCTGATTCCTGGTCTCAACTCTGTGTTGTCATGGTTTTAAAATCACTAATAAACTTGTCCAGGTTTCTAGATATGAGAGCGGCTCCATCCAAAGTGGGATGAATGCCATCTCTCCTAATCAGACCAGGTTTTCCCAAAAAAGTTTCCAATTATAAACGAAGCCCACATCATTTGCTGGACACCACCTGGATAGCCAGCGATTGAATGATGACATGCGGCTAAACATATCATCAGTGGTCAGATTTGGCAGGGGTCCAGAGAAAACTACAGAGTCCGACATAGTTTTAACGTATTGACACACCAAGGCAACATTAATTTTAGTGACCTTCGATTGGCGTAACCGGGTATCATTAAAGCCGACGTGAATAACAGTTTTACTAAATTTACGTTTAGCCTTAGCCAGCAGTTTTAAATTTGATTCAGTGTCGCCCACTCTGGCCCCACATATACATTTGACTATGGTCGCTGGTGTTGCTAACTTCACGTTTCTCAGAATAGAGCTGCCAATTACCAGAGTTTTCTCCTCAGCGGATGTGTCGCTGAGTGGGGAAAAACGGTTGTAAACGTGAATGGGCTGGTGGTGAACCGTAGGCTTCGGCTTGGTACTACGCTTCTCTCATAGTCACCCAGCCTCCCGGCTGCACGGGGGTTACCGGAGGACCACTAGCAGAGGCTATGCTACATGGCTCCACACCGGCTACAGGGGGCTAGCAAACAATTGCAGCTACAGTGTGACTCTCCATGGTGCGGAGCCGAGCTTCTAACTCAATGAGCCTCGCCTCCAAAGCAGCAAATAAACTACATTTCACACACATACCACTGTCGCTAAAGGAGGCAGAGGAATAGCTAAATATCTGGCACACCGAGCAAGAGAGAGCAGAAGCCATCACTAAGTGTTAAGCTAATGTAGCTAACAAGGCTAATTGTGTGTAAACAAGCAAAGATTAACAAGAAAGTCGTTTAAAGAAGTGGAGTGAGTGATTAACAGAACTACTGTGGGTTAAGATGTGAAGTAGATATTTAACAGCTGTAGTGAGGAGAGTAAGAGAAGCAGCTGGTAAGAGTTCACTAGAGCAGCAGAGAAACGCTAACACAGAAACACCAGAAATGACACAACACGCTTACCACAGTACGTCTGCACGTCGTCGCATAAATGATAAATAAAGAAGCCCAAAGTGTTAACACATAAATGTGAAGTGTCTGTTTCATCCTAAATCTAGAATTACAGCCCCGCAGTTGTACACCACCGCAAACCCATCAAGTTTCTTACAGTATACAGTACAGGCCAAAAGTTTGGACACACCTTCTCATTCAATGCGTTTTCTTTATTTTCATGACTATTTACATTGTAGATTCTCACTGAAGGCATCAAAACTATGAATGAACACATGTGGAGTTATGTACTTAACAAAAAAAGGTGAAATAACTGAAAACATGTTTCATATTCTAGTTTCTTCAAAATAGCCACCCTTTGCTCTGATTACTGCTTTGCACACTCTTGGCATTCTCTCCATGAGCTTCAAGAGGTAGTCACCTGAAATGGTTTTCCAACAGTCTTGAAGGAGTTCCCAGAGGTGTTTAGCATTTGTTGGCCCCTTTGCCTTCACTCTGCGGTCCAGCTCACCCCAAGCCATCTCGATTGGGTTCATCTGCCGCAGCACTCCATCACTCTCCTTCTTGGTCAAATAGCCCTTACACAGCCTGGAGGTGTGTTTGGGGTCATTGTCCTGTTGAAAAATAAATGATCGTCCAACTAAACGCAATATGGATGGGATGGAATGTCGCTGCAGGATGCTGTGGTCGCCATGCTGGTTCAGTGTGCCTTCAATTTTGAATAAATCCCCAACAGTGTCACCAGCAAAACACCCCCACACCATCACACCTCCTCCTCCATGCTTCACAGTGGGAACCAGGCATGTGGAATCCATCCGTTCACCTTTTCTGCGTCTCACAAAGACACGGCGGTTGGAACCAAAGATCTCAAATTTGGACTCATCAGACCAAAGCACAGATTTCCACTGGTCTAATGTCCATTCCTTGTGTTTCTTGGCCCAAACAAATCTCTTCTGCTTGTTGCCTCTCCTTAGCAGTGGTTTCCTAGCAGCTATTTGACCATGAAGGCCTGATTCGCGCAGTCTCCTCTTAACAGTTGTTCTAGAGATGGGTCTGCTGCTAGAACTCTGTGTGGCATTCATCTGGTCTCTGATCTGAGATGCTGTTAACTTGCGATTTCTGAGGCTGGTGACTCGGATGAACTTATCCTCAGAAGCAGAGGTGACTCTTGGTCTTCCTTTCCTGGGTCGGTCCTCATGTGTGCCACTTGATGGTTTTTGCGACTCCACTTGGGGACACATTTAAAGTTTTTGCAATTTTCCGGACTGACTGACCTTCATTTCTTAAAGTAATGATGGCCACTCGTTTTTCTTTAGTTAGCTGATTGGTTCTTGCCATAATATGAATTTTAACAGTTGTCCAATAGGGCTGTCGGCTGTGTATTAACCTGACTTCTGCATAACACAACTGATGGTCCCAACTCCATTGATAAAGCAAGAAATTCCACTAATTAACCCTGATAAGGCACACCTGTGAAGTGAAAACCATTTCAGGTGACTACCTCTTGAAGCTCATCGAGACAATGCCAAGAGTGTACAAAGCAGTAATCAGAGCAAAGGGTGGCTATTTTGAAGAAACTAGAATATAAAATATGTTTTCAGTTATTTCACCTTTTTTTGTTAAGTACATAACTCCACATGTGTTCATTCCTAGTTTTGATGCCTTCAGTGAGAATCTACAATGTAAATAGTCATGAAAATAAAGAAAACGCATTGAATGAGCAGGTGTGTCCAAACCTTTGGCCTGTACTGTATATCCATGTCTTTGAAAACATGGATGCTTCACACCCATCGCCCCCCAGCATCACAGATCTATATAATCAGCAGTTTCAAGATGGGCAACCAATATTAGTGTCACCAGTTCATTATCTAACCAAATATTTCCCCTTCTGTTCCTGAGATATGATGTTGAGTAATAGCCAATAAAAATGTTTTATCCAGAAGATTATGATGTCACAGTAAAGTTAACCTCTGACATTTTGGATGTTTGTGATTTTATCCTAGTACACATTTGTGTGAAATTTCACCGTAATTAGGCTAAAAACATATTTTAAGAGGTCACAGTAACCTTGACCTTTGACCACCACATTCTAATAGGTTCATCCTTCAGTCCAGGTGGATGTTTGCACCAAATTTGAAGAAATTTATTCCAGATGTTATGGAGATATTGTGCTCACAAGAATGAGATGGATGCCTTCGAAAACCGAAAATCTAAACAGTTCATCAGAGTCCAAGTGCACGTTTGTGCCAAAAAAATTTTTCAAAAAATCCCTCAAGGCATTCTTGAGATAATTACATTCACAAGAATGAGACAAGGTCACAGTGACTTTGACGCTTGACCATCACATTGAGAGTGAGATTAAGAGATGGACAACCTGAAAACAAAATGCCTCTGGTCTACCACTGGCGCTGAGGCAACTTGTTCTGTTGTATCTGCACTGATGCAGGCCAACAATTCAGTTGTCATTTATTGAATTTTAGCAAAATCATACTGTGATGATGTATCAGAGAAATGGAACTTCTAGGCCTCCCAAATATAGAGACATTTAAAATTCATTTTCATGTGTCATGTTTTAGGTATCATTAAAGGTCATTTTTGTAGAACGGTCTATGTACATTTTTATTGAGTGAATACACAACACAAAGGAAACTGAGACAAAGGCTGTCTGAATATGATAGAACTAAAAATATTCTACAAGCCAAATAAACTGTAAAAACTCAAAGTATGTTCTTCATAATTGACAGGTGTGTGAATTTAAAAACATCACCAGAAAGAATCTGGATTTTAGGACCAAGGGAGGAATGATGCGTTACGCCACCATACATAATCATTGAAGGTGCTATGGGGAAAAAAGCTCATTTTATTAGGAACCCTAACAGCTTTTTACAGCAGTTATCAGAACAAAAAGCAACTCATATAAAGCTCATCTGGAACAATGCATGGAACTTTTGTGTTTAAAACACAAAATGTCAGTCAGTAATGTTAGGCTAGAAACGACAAATGGCAGGATTTCACAGTTTGAAGTTGCAACTGTACAAAGGTATGCTACACCAAAAACAGTGGTGAAACCAAGACTTCAGTCAGGTTGCATCATGGGTACCATGGTACAGTCTGATTTACAGAGGGAGGGGTGTCTGTACATTTGCAACCAATGGCACTTGTCTCAGAGTAGAAACTTACTGAGATCTGGCCAACAAGCTGCACCGAGGAGCGCACACATCCACAGCTGACATACACTGTGTTTAAGATAAGTCGGCAGTCACTCCGGTTTTCTTTTCATCAATAAATCCTGTGAAAATACCAAAAACCAACAATGTATTAGTTTGTCTTCAGTTTAGTTTAGTTTAGCTGAAAATAGTCCCTTGCTAATGCACCATTTCCTCCTGTTTGCTAAAAATGACAGTACTTTGGAAACTTTGAGGTTTTTTAAAACAAATATATATACTTGATATATACTTGTGCAGTGCTTTTAAAGACCTTCAATAGGAGCCAGGGGCTTGGGGAAGAGAGCCACAGACAGTGTAGGTATACAGAGACCAACTAACATATTGTTGGTTTGGGATTTTCATGGATTTGTTGATAAGACAAATACAGAATAACTGCAGACATTTATATTTCCATCAGTATGTGGTTACACTCAGGGCTATGGAACCATTTGAACACTGCAGACAGAAAAGTATAAACAATACCTGTGCCTCCTATGATGACGTTAATGCTTCACTCACACGTCTGACCTTCTGAAATCATTACATTTCATTTAGTAACTCACTTTCTAAGCCTGAAACAATCCCACTCTACATCATATGGATGGATTCAACTGACCAATTACAGCCAGGATGTGCATTTTTCTGCTTTTGGGGTTTATTTTATGATTTTCTTTTTTTTTTTACTGAAAAGAGGTGATACTTGGTTATTGCAAAATGATCTTGCTGTGTCTGAATGCAGGGAAGGCTTTGCCCTGTTGAACCTTGAAAACATTCATGACAACTGGGAACTTAGTGCTTTTTAAGTTAGAGGAGAAACCAAGCAGAGCAGTCCTGGGTCATCAGAGCTTCAGTCTTCAGTTGTCGTAAACACTTTTTTTCCCCCTCTAAACTCTGTAGAAAAACACATCTTATGTCTTCTTCGTAGTCCTGGCAGTTTTCATAGAGCTGCTTTTCGTTGTCTTCCTGGTTGCTTTGGCCTGTCCTTTGGCGGTGACCTTCTTCACTGTTTTAGCCTTCTTTGTTCCCTTCTTTGCTGCTGACTTTCTAGCAGCAGGTTTTTTCTTCTTGGTAGAAAGGGTCTGCTCTCGAACCAGGTCTTCTCGTCCAATCTCCATCATGTGGTCCTCCCACGACTTTATCTCATTCTTGTAGCGAATTTTGTCATCCTCAGCCAGCTGTGTGTAGACCTGAGATGAGGAATAAGCAGAGTAGATCTGAGTGCTGTACAGCACTGAATTTACTATTTCATGTGTGCAGCATCATGAAGGCCTAAACTCTAAAAATAAATGATGTGTTATTATGTGGCCAACCTTTTTCTGATGACTAAACAGATTCCTCCAGTCCTCCAACAGTGACTTCATTTTTGCCTAAATGAACAACATTGATGGAAAAATATGAGTAACTATTGTGCAGAACCATGGAAATTCTCTTTGCAACATGAGAACATAACCATATGTATTCCAGCTGCATGTTACATTCTCCTTTTACCATGTAAAGGTCCAGTGTAAAGATTCAGGGGAATATATTGGCAGAGACGGAATATAATATCCATAACTATGTTTTCATTAGTGTGGAATCACCTGAAACCTGAAGAACTGTTGTGTTTTTATTACCTTAGAATGAGCCGTTTCTATCAACATACAGAGTGGGTCCTTTTCCACACAGTCCCCCATGTTGTTACTACAGTAGCCCAGTACAGACAAAATAAATACTGGCTCTAGCTTGGGCTAGGATCCTGTTTTGGCATCAGTCACCGTAGTTCTCTACACACCTGGCACACAGAGAAGTTTCATTTGGTTGTAATCTGCAATATTACCACTAGATGGCACTCAATGCTACACACTAGACCTTTTAAGCAGGAAACACCAGTTTGATACCAACTGGGGACCTTTGTTGCATGTCAAACCCCTCTCTCCCCTTGTTTCCAGTCTGCCTCTTCTAAACAGCATCCTGCTTTAACTGTATAGTACGGTGGCCGAGAAATGTTACAACACACGCAAACTCCACAACACGCGCACATTAAGAAAACACCCCCAAATTCAGAAAACACATTCACCGATTTTGCAACACAAACGCTGCAAATCCTCACAACACAAGCAAATGAGATAACGCGATGCAAATGCTTACAACACAAGCAAGAAGCTAAACGCTCCGCAAAAACGAAAACACACACCAAAATGAAAACGACAACGGAAGTGTTTCCAGGGGGACCGTAATCAGTGACAAACTTACTGGTTGTTGACATTTCCAGACTTTCCTCAAGATGCTGCACTGCATGAAAACTGGGATTTTCGTCCCCGTAAACGCCCAGAAATCTCACTAATTTTCGGCAGTTAAAGACAATTTACAGCCTGTGAACATCGCATTCGCCTGTGCCACAAATTGTCGGAAACGAAACATGACGTATGTGGAGAGCTCCCGGGAGGTGCTAATGGCTCCAATTAGCATATGAATAGCAGCAAAACCCTGTCTGGCTTGAATTTCCTCACTCCAGTATTGGATGAAACCACTACTTTGAAACAAAAAAAATCACTCATGATTGGTTGGCAGATCTGTCACTATTGGTCACCCTGGGTCATTATAAATGTAAACCCCTCCCTTACAATAATAAAAAATTTTAAAATTATTATTATTATGTTATGTTATTATGTTGTATATTCATGTCATTGTTATCCTATGGGCTACACTATTATTACCATCAAGGACATGAATGAATTTATTACCTTATCATTAGCAATGGTCAATGTTCAATAAAATCGATACACAAAACAATTTATTTCAACAATTAGTTTTAATCAGGCTTTGCCACAAAGGTCAAAGGTGCATTCCATCCTCGCATGTGATTAGAGGAGCCTGACGAGCCTTCTAGCCCTCGTCCAATCACATCCGAGCTCGGCATGATTCAAACGGAAGACCTCGCAAGACGAGCATATCAACAGTCATGTTTTTACTCCTGTATATTCAGACATTCTCTTCCATTTCGCGTGTTTTTCACTGCTTTGCTGTTTCATGAACTACAATGTCTGGACGGCGTCTCTCCTTCAACACCCCAGAAACTCTTCAGCATTGACGCGATCAAGCCCTTTCAGCCAGTCCACAGACCAGCGCGAGGAAACTGCTGAACGCTATCAGTGGGCTGTCTCGCCAGCTTGCTATGTGAATCAAAAAACCGTGTGGAGGAGAATAACTGTAACAAGAGAAGACGGGTGCACAATCCCAAAATTGCGGTAAGAATATATTCGGTGACTGCTAGCTTAGCTAAAAGTAAAAGAACAAATGAAGAAGCAGAGCCAGTCTAAGTTTGTTTATTAAAGTGTTTTTTGGTCTTGTAATTTACAGGAAGCAGTACGCCAACTCTGAGACAAATTGTCAGCACTACGAACCGGAGCAAGGGTAATGTTTACAGAAAATAAACGACCTCCGTGGTTCCGCAGCCAGGAGCTGAGCGAACTCTGTGCCACTCTGCAGTCGAGATTGGAGGCGAACCCGAAGTACAGAGCAGCACCACAGACCTCTGCAAAATAGACCACATTCGGACAGATCGCTGTCAGATGCCTACAGCTCTGAGGCAGCAAATACACACTTGACTGCACTGTAGGATTTTGATTTGTTGTTGGCAGCGGCTACTTTTTTGTACATAGCTGTGTGTTTGCGTGTGTCAATAAAGCTCTTTCTTTGAATAAACATTTTCCTCGCCAGTTTTCCTTTCCTCAATAAATTCATTCATGTCCTTGATGGTAATAATAGTGTAGCACATAGGATAACAGTGACATGAATATACAACATAATAGCATAACATAATAATAATAATTTTATTTTATTATTGTAAGGGAGGGGTTTACATTTATTATTATTTATTTATTATTTATTTACCCAGGGTGACCAATAGCGACAGATCTGCCAACCAATCACGAGTGATTTTTCTTGTTTCAAAGTAGTGGTTTCATCCAATACTGGAGTGAGGAAATTCAAGCCAGACAGGGTTTCGCTGCTATTCATATGCTAATTGAGGCCATTAGCACCTCCCGGGAGCTCTCCACATACGTCATGGTTCGTTTCCGACAATTTGTGACACAGGCAAACGCGACGTTCGCAGGCTGTAAATTGTCTTTAGCTGCTGAAAATTAGTGAGATTTCCGGGAGTTTATGGGGACGAAAATCCCAGTTTTCATGCAGTGCAGCATCTTGAGGAAAGTCTGGAAATGTCAACAACCAGTAAGTTCGATCACTGACTACGGTCCCCCTGGAAACACTTCCGTTGTCGTTTTCATTTTGGCGTGTGTTTTCGTTTTTGCGGAGCGTTTAGCTTCTTGCTTGTGTTGTGAGTATTTGCATCGCTTTATCACATTTGCTTGTGTTGTGAGGATTTGCAGCGTTTGTGTTGCAAAATTGGTGAATGTGTTTTCTGAATTTGGGGGTGTTTTCTTAATGTGTGTGTGTTGTGGAGTTTGCGTGTGTTGTGACATTTCTCGGCCACCGTAGTATAGCCATGTTTCCACCAAGCAGTCCAGTTAGGTTCCCACTGTGAAAAGTTGTGGATGGTAGCAGTACAACTGTTCCTTACTGTCCCCATTTTTTGTCACCCCTCCGTTGGAGTACCTAGCACACAGATCTGGTACTAAAAGGTGGAGCTAGAAACACTGCAGTCTGTTGACTGGTCAGTAGCGGACAGTCACCATTGCTCAGGGCTGACTTGTGGCTGGTTCTGAAGCTTATGTAACCACTGTTCATACCATGGAGTGTTCTACATACATTAGTAAATTATAACTATAAAATGAAATGTTTTGCTGCCTCTCGCAGCAGCTGTAGACTGAGGAAAAAATAACTTAATTCACTAGGTCAACTTTCAGCAACTTTTAGGTGAACCGTTTACCTGCAATATCAATCAGTGCATGAGTTGACAACGTGAATCCATCAGTACACCTTAAATTTCAAAATGACAACTGTGACCATATCATCAGTTTTTATTGTCTCTCTTGGATGACATACACTTGTAGTAATGAGTGGATTTTTAAGAGTTTAAAAATATATATTGTAGGAGGAACAGCCTTGTGAACACATTCTAAACAGGAACTGCAAATATATAGACCAGAGGTCTGGGTGTCAGTTCCACAACCTTTCAGGCTCCAGGTCACTGACCTGCTGAGATCAAAAGCAGCAGGGACACCAATTCACACAGACTGTTTTCTCCAGGACCAAATACCACCCCCATCCTCTCTCCTCTCTTCTGAGTTCTTTGCCTTTGTCTGTTACTTCACACCTTTATGGGAGGCAAAAGCTCCAGACACACTCCTAAGCAAAGAATAAGCTATGTGGTTAACCAAAAGTAATATGTCTCCTAAATGTGAAGTATATATGTTACTCATGTTATAACATTGTAACCCCTCATTTACAAGTAGCGTCATACTGCTATCCTATGACGATAGTTAAGCAAGAATCCTGTAGGAATTGCTATCATAGTTTGAGTTGAAGAACAGTAACTTGATTAATCAACCAATTTTATTAGTATATGCTATCCCACTTAGTATGTTAATGCACCTGCAAACTAATTGGTAATGTTTGTGCTCAAAACATTTTTTTTTTCTTTCTTCTTCTTCTTGTTCTTTTGTTGTTGATTCAAGGATATATATGTATGTCATAGAATGAATATATGATGTCTAAATGTGATGGTATGAAGCCGATTTGTATGTGGCTATCGCATGTAAAATGTTTAAGTATATGATCTGGAAAAATCAAGTCATGCTTAAACTGAGAGACCCACCTTGCGTGAAACACGCCCACTCAATTCTAGATAAAACTCAATAGCTCGGCAGTTTTTAGGCTCTTCTCTTTTCTTCTCTTCTTTTTCTCCAGCTCCTGTTTCTTTTTGTTTGTTTTCTTGTTTTTCTTTTTTGTTTTTCCGAATTTTCTTTTTGTAAGACTTTTTATGCTTTACCCGTTACGCTCTTAGTCTCGGTCTCCGCGTAACTTTTCCCACTCCGTGTGATTGACAACATTAAGCTCCGTGTACCAGGATTGCTTGCCAGTCCTGAGTTTCTCCCTTTTTTTTCTTTTCTTTGGGCCTCCAGTAATATCACACCTGAGGTGATGAAGCCCACCGATCGCATTAATTTTATTTTTGAGCATTAATGATAACTTTAGTAATAATCTCGTACGGACGAGATTGTTCCAACTTAATCATAAGCGGGTAGCTACGCTCCCATAACGGAGCTTCTATTCGACCTGCAACTCCATCCAAGATCCTTCCGGTCCAGCGGCCAGCCACCTGCTGGAATTATTCCTAAGGCAGGGACTCTTTTGCCAAACTAAGACTTTCAGCAGCTCAAGATAACGGACGTTTGAGGACTACCAGAAGAACTTTGCCGTCAGACCGTCACCCCGTCACTGGTTCCTGTTGGCACCATCCCGCAGGGAGACTGTGAAGTGAAGCCGAGTGGCAAGCGACGACTGGGGTCCCCTGAGACACGTCCGATAGGATCAACGCTGCAAAGAAAGTAGGCAAGCCTTCCCTCACCTGATGCAGCCGCTGTGTTGTGATAAGAGTTAATGTTGAATAGGAGACTTAATTATTCAGATCTTAATTTAGGTTTCGTTAGATACATAGTTTTCCGTCTGCAGTTTATCCAAAGTTACACACTCTTCTCACTATCGCCAAACTAAATAACCGCCAAAGTGTTTTCTATTGCTTCCACCTATTTACACTTCCTGTGATTTTACAGAATTTCATCCCATCTCCATTTAAGATTAATTTCCTCAGTCGTTAAACATTTCATCAAATAAACTTTCATTTATCGCCAAGCCGTTGTCCATGTATGTCCTTGAACTGAAACTATGATCACTGTATAGAGAACTCATAACTTAGATACTGAGACTGATTTATAATTGATAAGTGTACGGACAAATTAATGATTGATTTACATAGCTATTAATTTGATAATGGTCACTTTCCGTTGAGAGGGTGGTGCCCAAACGAGTGCAAAATTAACCTACAGGTAATTTTCCTACAATATTAATTTTGATCAGATTATGTGAACTGCATATATTCTAGTAGTGTGTCGTTCCTGTGGGCTCTGGCAACGCTAAACCCCTGTGCTTGCCTGAGAAGGACTAAATGCACAAACCCACTATTTTTAAATATCCCATGGAGAGAGACTCTCACTGCCGCCTCTTCTATTTTGTTCCAAAAATGTCGGCGTACATCCCCGTTCTGTGGACAATAAATTAGGTGCCGACTTCCCTCCCTTTATTACCGGTGATGCGGAAATACAGCGAGCACTGGACGGAGGAGTGAGTAACAACAATCCTGCCCACACGTAAGAGTACTTTTTGCGGTGGAAACGCTAAACGGACCTAGGGTCTGCGTACCATATCTGAAGGATTACCAAAGGTGCCATAGTGGAAGTGTTTGGTGGAAACGGGGCCTAGGACAAATACTCATGCCAATAAAATTAAACCTCTCTTTATATTGACTGCCATGATTAGGCCTGTCATGAAAATAAATTATCAGCTTTTCTTACGATATATGGACATGACCATCGATATCGCCTGCTGTGTTTACATGTGTATTTGTTTACATCAGAATTTTAGCCAACATGATGCCAGAATAAACAGCAGGGTTTTCCAGACCATCATAAGACTTGGGGCAGCAATTCTCCTTTTCTTTTCTCTCCACCCTCACCTACTTGGACAAGGCCAAAGAAAAAGACCACACATTGTAGCTTAGCCTAAAGCTGCACTTTTGGAGTGGAAGAGACACAGGCCTGATAGCTGTTAGCTTGCAAAGCCGTAGCAAAGAGTAAAAAAGTTTCCTGTTTGCAGTTTTACCCTCCAACAACTTCACCGTCCATTCTGTAAATCCACCCAGCAAACAAACCAGCTCCTAGAATTCCCAGGAGCCAACTGCAGCACACCAACCAAATTATGGAGATAAACGCAATGTTCCCAGAGCTTCTCTAGCTTGTCACAAGAGGCGTCAGTTGGTTTTGTTTTTGTTGGCACAATTTTGTATGAAGTCCCAAAATGAGTAATATAGAACTATTTCTATAAAGATACTGTAATTTTATATACTATTTTTACATGTGAAATATTTTTTCATATCCAATTTCAATGTCTGAATGTTCTTAAGAAATAAAACATTTCTTTTGATTCATTGCTCTTTAAAAGGGTGCGCCTCTATTATGCTATTCCATTATCATATCAGTAGCGTTGGGAATCGACAAGAACATGTCGGTTTTGGGTACCCAAGGTTTTTTTTTCATATTTCGGTTCTGCTTATCAGTTCCAAAGCATCAAATTCGCAAGCTCCCTTGCTGACGCACGCATCCGGCCCATACTATAAACACATCGAACAAACAAGCGGCGGTTTCACGCATCAATTCGAACAGACAATGTTTTTGTCTCCAGACAGCCGGCGTGCAGTTTCATACAGTTGACAATGAGGCGTGGAGTTGCACGCATCAATTCAGTTAGCACACAACAGTTTGCTCCTCAGTCAGTTAAACAAACGTGTGTCAGAATCAAAGGCAGAGAAACGTGACAGTGATGACGACCGTATATACTCGCTGAAAATTATTCTGGTCGCTATGTTCGCTGATATGGCATACATAGCCTTCTTTGATGAAAACTATGTAGCCTGTGAGATGTGCAAACTGGCTGCTCACCGGTGAAGTACTACCCGATTTGGGTCCCCTGCAGTGTTGCCAGATCTTGGGAGAGAAACAAGCAACCAGGGCTATGGAAACAAGCCCAAAAGAAGCAGACTCCCACTTGTCAGCAAAATAGTTAAAGAACCTGCATTACTGACTGGCCGTCACCTGTGTGTATGCGGAGGAGGAAGGGCGGGCAGAGGAAGCGAGCTGTGGAAACATCCTGCAGTCCGACATGCTATCATGCGTTTAAATAACTTATTAGACGGATATATATAGAGAAAGGCGACGTTTAGAGAGCAAGCCCAAATAAGCAACTCCACTTTAGAAACAAGCCCAAAAAACAGCAACCCGTGACTACCAATATTTGTAAGCGACTTTACAAAAAAACAAGCCCAAAGCCATAGCTAACAAGCGGACCTGGCAACCCTGTTCCCCTTTACGCCACTAAACTGAAATCCTTGCGTTGCTGCTAGGTCACAGTGCGTAAACACCCACGCTGCTTTGTGACATCTGCGTAACAGTTACATAAACCGACTAAGGCTGCCATGTAAGAATACAGGTGGAACAGGAATTCCATTGGGTAACCAAATCGGGCAACGTTACCGCTAGGAGCACTAGTTTTTACTCCCCAATACAGTAGGCAAGCAGCGAGGAAGAGTTACCATCTCCCGGCTGTGTTTTTTCATTGAGTGTTAGGCATGCATGGAGCGTATAAAACAATCAGAAGTGTGGGGCCACTTCGCTCCTAAGGATAAGGAGACAAGGTAGAGTGCAACATCTGTTCAAAGGTGATCAGCTCAGCCTAAGGATGCACGTCAAATATGAGCAAACATTTACGAATGCATGGGATTGTTCTCAACAAGTGCTCAGTGTTCGATGCTTGGCGGTCGTCTCCGTCTCCTACTAGTCATGCTCCTAGCCCAAATGAGCAAGTTGAAGGCCAAGTGCAAGTACCTCGGAGGAGGCGACAGCAACACTTGGCCGTGACACACCGTTCACGTTGGCCTTAAAGCGTATAATTAGCAAAGAAAAGAGAGAGGAGTGCCACAGAGTGGTAACAAAATTTATAGTGAAAGGACTACACCCGATCTCAATTGTGGAAGCCCTCGAATTTAGGTATGCCTATGCTATGCAATGTTTTAAAATGCTTTAATAGAGAACTTTTTAAAATAAACTTTTAAGTAGAATTAGGCTATTTTTAAATGGTGATTGGGTAGGCTAACCAATTTAATATTTAACTGCAGAGAAATGCTGGAGGTCCTAAATCCTAAATACACCCCACCCTCCAGGCACAACCTGCCCAATGTACTGATACCAGCCTGGTACAAAGTTGAAAAGGACAAGATGATGACTGAGCTGAGTAATGTCCACAAAGTTGCACTGACCAGTGATGCCTGGACAAGCATAGCCCAAGACCACTATCTTACAGTTACAGTGCACTATATCACTGAGGGAAAGATGAAGCAATATGTGCTCAAAACACAGGCAGTCTACACAGCACAGACAGGAACCGCTGTGGCTGAAGAAATAACTGAGATTCTAGAAGAGTTTGCCATAATCACTAAGGTAGTGGCTGTGACAGTTGACAATGCCTACAATATGGACGCTGCAATAAAAAGGCTACAGTACACCAAGCTAGGATGCTTTGCCCACACATTAAACCTTGGAGCACAGAGTGTGTACTCCGTGACATCTGTGGCAAATTGGACAGCTAGGATCCGGATGAAGAAGTTGGCCATGGCAAAGGCTGTGCTCAAAGAGAAACAAAAAGCCCTGAGTAAGCACCAGTTTCATGTCATTTCCCAAATGGGCAAAAACAAATCATGAATGCCTTAGGGCATGTCTTGAATTAACAGTGTGCTTATGATAAATAGCACAATTTCAAATTGTAAATTCATCTTAATCACATAATGTATATAATGTTAAAATATAAAAGCTGTATTTAGCTGAAAGAAGCTTTCATTTGACAAAGATTCAAATAGAAAGAAAGGAGCCTAATGTACAATGAAAATCATTATCAAGTATAATATAAAATATAAAAAAATAGGATAAGTGTAAAAACTGTTTTTTTTTCTATACATAATATTCTAATTTCGTATGATTTTCGTGTTTGTGTCTTAGGTCTGCCTCAGCACTCTTGATTCTTGACGTGAAAACTCGCTGGAATTCTCTCTACATGATGGTCGAACGGTTTATTGACAATGTCCAGCCATTCAAGCAGCCAGCTTGGATCCACGTGTTAGAAAGCCGATGGAAAGGAACCGTCTTGCTCGACTGTCTGATGATGATTTTCAAAAGGGCGAGATGTTCATCCAGCTAATGAGTGTGCTGTACACATCCACACTCTGTGTTTCTTCCGAAAACAGTGCCACTTG
The DNA here is from genome assembly GCA_019142605.1 of Cephalopholis sonnerati. Classification (NCBI taxonomy): domain Eukaryota; kingdom Metazoa; phylum Chordata; class Actinopteri; order Perciformes; family Serranidae; genus Cephalopholis; species Cephalopholis sonnerati. The sequence goes on from JAGQAX010000020.1 coordinate 3,986,189, forward strand.
CAGCCAAATCTTACCCATCCTTCAAAAGCTGGAAAAGCATTTCAGTGTTCTAGATAAGGACACTGTGTTTGTCAAGCACATCAAGAACGCCATCTGGGACAACCTCTCCCAGCGGTACCAGAGTGAGGACGTCAAAAACTTTCTAGAGGAGGCTACTGCATTTGACCCATGGTTTAAACACCATGCACAAGGCAATGCTGTCTGGGACCAGCTCAAGGAGAAAGTGATATCAGAGCAGCTGACAGTGTCTGGGCAGCATGAGGAGGATACTTTGATTCAGTCAGAGCAGAAAATACAGAGTGAGGAGGAAAGAGAGCAGAGTGAGGAAGAGGAGAAGCCACCTCCCAAGAGGCCTCTGAGGTCTCCTCTTGAGGAGCTTTTTGCAGATGAGGATGACCTCAAGGCACAGGCTTTGGCAGATCAAGTACAACAGCCATCCATCTTTGACCAAGCTGAAAAAGAGCTGCTAATGTATACAATGGTACCACCAATCCTTACAGCTGATGATCCTGCAGCTTGGTGATGGGATAGGAGAGGAACCTATCCTTTACTGTCAGAGGCAGCGTTCTCTACTTATGTGTACAGGGCTCCTCAACCCCAAGTGAGAGAGTCTTCTCGACTGCGGGGAACACACTGAGCTCAGAACGATCTTGCATATTACCAGATAAGGCAGATATGCTTGTGTTCCTAAGCAAGAACAGTTGATGCATTCATCTTTAACAAAGGCTACAAAGCCTATCCACTTGCTTTGATGACAGTGTTGCGGGAAGTTACTCCAAAAAATACTCAGTTACAAGTTACCAGTACTTCTTTAAATTGTAATGAAATTACTTTACTGGTTAGTCATTTAGGAAAGTAACTTTGTTACTTTACCCTTTACTTTTGATTTGGCCTTTTAACCTTGTATACAAAACGTTGGTCCTTTAAAAACAATTTTGTGTGGAACTTTTTTTATTTTGTGTCCTTTCATTTAGAGGGAATGAGTGAAGCAGTGTAGGAGCTATGTTGGCTGTCCTTATAGGCTACCCCCAGTTACCCCCAACACCGTTTGATGACTTGTGTGTGTTCTCAGGGAGGGTGTTCTCAGGGCAGGTCTCAGGGGGGTGTTATACTCTGCCGTGGAATTTGGAATGCAGTTTGAACACTATGCAAATTACTACTGAGATGTTCTTAACATAAAAATAACTGGGTTTTTTTGTTATGCAAACATTTGCCCTCATTTTTTCACGTTTTGTGGAACCGATAAGAACCGGAATCAATAGGCAGAACCGGAACCGGAACCAAAACCAACAAAATCTTAACGATACCCAACCCTACATATCAGTGGCTTTAAATGGTCTCAGAATGACAATATCATTCATCACAACTATTAAGGCAACGTCTGATTTTTGAATACAAGAAATTCTCTAACTCCATAACAGACTAATGTTTTTATGCAAGTCATTTTTGAAGTCTTTATTATGTTGTGTCACAGATTTAAATGTTTTTGACATCTTGTGCAATTCATTTTGGTCTGACCAGTACTATGATAATACTACCACAATATTACAACCACTAAGTATCTCACACGACTTTATGTCAAAAAATCTCAACTGTCCCTTTAAAAGTCATATCATGATGATGTGGTTACTGACCTGTGTGGTGGTTCCTCTGGCCTCCTCAAAGTGCTCCGACATGAAAATATTGAACGGAGAGCGAGGACGCTTGGGTTTCCCCAGGCTGGTTAACTCCTGGACCACACACACAGAAGGGGCATAGGTATATGTATCAATACATATGTTCAACAACAGGACAACAGTTAATGAAACAGGGTTTCAGTTTGCTGACTGGGGCTATTTCAGATTCATGTTCAACTCCCACAGTCAGCCCTAAACTCAAACCTGTTGTTGTGTGCACCATGCAGTGCTCTGTCCTGCCACACTGCTTGTTTCAGTGTGGGGGGCTGGCGTGACACAGGACAGAATACTGTCAGCAAAGTCACACCTCCAGATAGTTTCAATATCAAGTCTATGATGTGTTCCTAAAACCACATGAATGAAAATCTATCTTGAAACTTCTGACAAAGGAGCACTCCAGCCTTCCCCTCTTCCCCGTCTACTACTATCACTCTTACCCTTTTTTTGCGAATGGCCTTCCTCTTGGCCATCCTCTGCCTCTTTTCTGAGGCTTGTTGCTGGACCTGTGCTGGGGTCAGTTGGGCTTCGTAGCGCTGGAGGTCCATCTTAAACTGCTCCCTGGCCCTCAGAGAGGCTTCTTCAAAGGGCTACAGGAGTAAGAGATACCAAAAAGAAAACACTTTGGTCACAACAACAGACTGACAAAACCCATAAAGAGACGTCATGACAACAGGAGATGTGTTTTACACTTAATCAGCATCACAGAGTTGATTTGCCCCTTGCAACCACTGTCTTACCCTACATTGTCTGGACTCATGGCACAATAAAAAACTTGAATGACTTGACTTTATAATGTTCAACAAGTAAAGGACAGGGATGCAAACAGGTGCATGGTCAAGAAAGAGAGAGCTTGTCGAAGCGAAATTCTTAATATTAAAATACACTAACACTTATTTGGAAGAATATTGTGTATTCCAACACAGAACATATCCATTGAGCCATCATGACCATCTTGCTAGAGTTCTAAATCTTTATACATTTCTTCATGCTCTTTACATTGAACAAAGCGGGCAGATTGGCCTACAACAAATAACATGTCAGTTTCAAACTAAGACCCATCTGAATATTCTGAGGCAAGTGCCCTTAAGTGTTGGATAATAGTTTTTACATCTGGACTGTATGATAAAACAAATCTGAATATTAAAATACACTAACACTAATTTGAAAGAAATACCAGCTACAAGGTACTTGCTCACTCTGGAACTGATATAAAATGTTGAATGTTTATGGAATGTTTGCGTTGTTTGGCATGAAAATGACAACCTTAAAAATAGACAGATGATGCCGATTTTTTAATAAGTCAAACCCTCAGCAGGTTAGCCTCTAACAACCTAAGATACAGAGCAGAGTAGAGCAGAGAGAGTTTGTGTTTTAGACTGTATAAAAAGCTAGAATCTACAGCCATCCGAGCTGTCATCCAGCTAGCCATACAAGCTAGTGCTGGCTAGAGGCAGATCTTACACAAGTTAACTACAACTGAAACGTAATGATCTCACACAATAAATTGCATACAACTTATGCCTGGTTCACACTACACGATATCAGCCTGATTCTAGCCCGCTGCAGCGACGTACAGTGTTGGCACAGATCGTGAACGACAATAAGTGTCGTATACGATAATCCATCATTTCATCTCGTGTAGTGTGTCATAGTAGACGACAACCGACGCCACATCTGGGATGCCTCACGACGTCCCAACAGAAAGTCTAGCATGTTTGATATTCTTTCTGTCGTTCACGAGTTCTCCCGCCACAGCCATCACTTTGACCAATAGGAACACTGAGCCGTCTGGTTCTGTAGAAACTGTACAACACCGCAGCCTTTATGATATTTCCACTGGGGATAAAAACACAATTTAATAAAAACAATTTAGCAACCCCCTGAATACTGCAATTAGCATCAAGCTAGTAAACAGTGTTATTTCTTCATAATGGAGACGCACACAAAGTAACTAAATTAAAAAATTGTGGCAGAGTTTTTACTTACCACAACTGCAGAGGCTACCAGCTTCATGTGAAACAGACTACATTATAAACAGGCCGTTATTTATTCCCTCTGTAATTATTTATATTCATACTTTTAATCCGCTCCCACTTGCCTTAATAAAGTCAATGCATCGTGTCATCATTTCAAACTCAACATTACCTGTGTGTGTTTCAAATTAAAAGCCCATCATAACTTTGGTTGAGAGAATCTCTTTATTTTCTAAATAGGCTTTTATTGTGAAACATTTGCAAGTACATGTAGCTCCTGACATGCGGTGACGCACAACTTTTTGGCTGGGACATGAACAGACACAGTGACTGGAATAATATCAGTAATAATAATATAAATAACTCCTCGGATCTACACAAGTCACACAAGTCACCCAAATTGACATGAAAAAAAGCGAGAGTCGACAAAAAGCGAGCTATTTGCATCACTGAAAGGAGTGAAATACCCGTTTCTGGTCTGGGCTCATCGCTCTCCACTGCTGGGCGATCATCCTGATGATATCCACTGCTCTGATTTCTGAGGGCAACAATTGTAAGATGATTATAAACAACAGAACTGGAGCATTTGAGTAATTAAGTTAAGACAGAGAAATCTCAGACTGATCTAGCTTAGCTATGTGCTCTGACATTACATTTCATTGTGATTTAATGAGTTTCTTTCACACTGCATATTGTACTACATGCTCTTCCAGCTACTTCAGTGCAGCAAGTTTATGGAATCAATAACATAAGCTACCTCTGAAGAAGTCTTGGGTGTGCAGATTTACCTGGGTTGTTTTTGGTCACGAGAGGCTTCTGCTGCACTACATATCTCATGTACCCGTTCAGAGGTCTCTTTGGGGGACCACTTGCCTGAGAGCTCAGACATTTCACTGGGTTGACGTATGTAGCTGGGAGGACACTGGTACACCTACAGTACACACGTGCAAATACACATACACACACGTGCGTGCATGTAAACACACACACACACACACACACACACACACACACACACACACACACAAATATGATATAATGCAAACATCCTTGCATCCATTCTTTCTAATGGAGAGAACTTTACACAAAACATGCATAAAACTGGCAATTTAGGCTACCTATTCAAGAGTAACAGAACACACTAGTTTGAAGGTCTCTAGGGTTGAAATGATTAGTCAATCAGTTTATAGATCAATTGATACTAACAAAAAAAATCTGCGACTATTTTGATATAGTATTATTTCCAGGGTTCCCACACATTTTCATGGACAAAATTTCCAAACTTTTTCATGACTTTTCAAGGAGCCTTAATTTTTTTTTCCACACTTGCCCAGCTTTGTTAGACCAAATCAGATTCAAACTCTGTTCAAACATAATTTCAGCTAGCTGGCACACAGAAAGAGAGAGACAAACCCAGGGAGAAAACACTGTCACAAATCAACTCATATCAACAGTTATGCTGCATTATGTGGAAGGTTATCCATGGAAGTTTATTGTAACTATTTCATTATACAAAACAAAATTCCTAGGGATGCACAATATTGGATTTTTTTTTTTTGCCAATACCCAGTATGCCATTACATAACAACTTATTCGGCCGATAACTGATACCAATATCCACATCGATATAGCCACTTTTTTTTCCGCACCCAATTTTAGTGATCATCAAGTCTCCTCTGTAGTGGATTTAACATATTATGCATGCATACTCTTATCCTGATGGCAGATGGAGACATGAAGTGGCACATTTTTCAGTGTATGTAATATTCATTCATTGTGCAAAATAAGAAAAAGCATGTTGGCTGATTCTGATAGTTCATTTTAAAGCCAATATTGGCCGATAGCAATATTAGCGTGCATTCCCAGAAATTCCATGACTTTTCCACAACAATGATTTTTACTAATTCCATGACTTTTCCAGGCCTGGAAAATGTGTTTGTGAAATTCTAAGACTTCTGGGGGTTTTCCATGACAGTGGGAACTTGTTGTTAGATCATATAAAATAACTTTATCTGGCTGGCGTACGTGAAGAGACAGACTGAACCCATGCACAAAATGAAGAAACACACATGATGATAAACAAAATTTCACACTTTGACTCATATTAGAGCTACTTTATGTCAACAGCTTCAGAAAATAAATTTGCTGTTATGTTACATTAAGTGGAAGGTTATCCGCAGAGGATTACTGTAACAAATTAACTTTCAACGATTTTAACTAATTTCATGACTTATCCAGGCCTTAAAAAGGTGATTGTGAAATTCCTAGACTTTTCCAGGTTTTCCATGACTGTGGGAACCCTGTTGTTAACTAATTATTTCAGCATATAGCGCTCATATCGAAGCAGCACTTCTTTCAATGTGGATGGAGACGTACATCAGTTTTCTAAACGTAAATTTTTATGCTGTATGTACATTATGACCTCAAGATATACTCTATTACAAAAAAGCCACAGCATCAAACTGCAAGAGGCTTAAACTGTTGCACTTGTTGAATAAAGTTATTCCACCCCGAGCCCTAACCTAACCACATGCTCACTACTTTCAATGTAATGAGTCCATTTTGGATTTGGCTTGACAAGCCGTCTTCACTACTACCAAACGTTCAGTATTTCTTGTTAGTTGTTAACACCCCTCACATCCAAAGCCTGACCACTCTTAATCAGTGGGGTGCACAGGTAGACACTAGGTGGTGCTAAAGCACCTGCCCTTTGCCCTCTGGACCAAGCAAGTGCCCTTTTGAAAGTTCGTTGTTTTTTTTGTGTATGTGGCCCATGCTGACATGATCATCTATAAATGCTCGGCGATTGAAAGCGTGTGATAATAATGCCCCAATTAATATTCCCTCCGCAGAGCGGACACAAACGGAGGCGCGTTGTAGCAGCAGACAGTGCACAGCTGCAACACCTCCCCCCACCCCCCGTGCCCCACGAGCCAGGTAACACATAAATGAATCGAGTCGAGTGTATTGTTTGCCCCCTCTGTTGCCAAGCTGTAACTTGCATTTATTTGTCTCTGTTGTGAAGTAGCCTGTCATACAGTGCCACACAGCTGAGCATAAATTAGCCGACTGCTCACCTGCTTAACAAGTTAGATGCTAGCCAAAATCAGTAATAGATATGACGTGATGACCACCGGTAGAGTTTGTCATTGGTACAGCATGTGAATCTATCAGTATACTTAAGCTGAATATTTAGTAGGCTATTGTGTAGGTTTACATAAGGCTACACAATAGGCTAATTAACACTTGCAGTAATTTATTTGCTAAATGACAAACAGGCAATTGCCTGCAGAAAAAGTAGCCTTGTGCCTTGTTGTAATGTAACCAAGCAGTCTTATTCATACTGTTGGTCTCTTTTTATTTACCAATTGCAGCATAATGCCTAGAAAGGAGAGGATAAGACTTCAAAATGACACTTTGTACACTTCTTTTGTTCTGATGGGGAAAAAAAGTACACTGATCTATCATTGTAGCTGCCTAACTTGCTAAAAACCTCTCCATGTGTTTATTCCAGAGAAATAAAACAACAGTGATTGACTGATCAGTACTATAGTGTGAAACTGTACCAGTTCTAAGGTCAAGTAATTTTGTTAACATATTGACATAAATAAATATGCAATTACATTCAACATGTGCCTATCATGTTTATTTATTTATTTCTAAATCTTACACTGCTAATAATAAGGCAGCCGGCAGTTCCACATGCTGCACAATGTGCCCTTATCTTTCACTGAGCACCTGCCCCCCAAAATGTCTGTGCACGCCACTGCTCTTAATGATAAGAATGATCTAAATTGACGCTCCAAAGAGTGGCTATTCAATAACAGTATTAGCTATAACGTTGTTTACTGAGGGTCACAGAGTAATTAAATTATCCTAATACTAGCTAATGCTTCTCTTTCCACACCACATTTTCCGTTACAGTATCTCATTTCAATAATAAAAAAAATGTGCCAATAGTACGCGGACTGCCAAGAGAGCAAGCTAAAGCTAGCCTGCTAACTTAGCTCAGCCACAAAATGAGCAAGCTCACACAGTAAAATAACTTAAGGTTAGCTACCTTGCCAAGGTGCTTGTGCAGGAGAAAACACTGAAGGACTTAGCCAGCCAGCTAACACCTGCTGTCATTAAGCTGAACGGAGCCATGACGGTGTGAACAGACGTTGAAAGACGCTAAGCAGAGGGATGAAAGACAAACGTATTGTCCCACAAAACCAGCGTGCTGTTAATTTCACGCATTAGACGGTTTAACTGAAGCTGAGCCTCTTCCCCTTCTCCTTGTTGACATGTATGTGCTGCAAACTTGATGCAAAAGGCGCCTTCAGACTCTCCTGGTGCATTGTGGGAAAAGGTCAAGACGACTTACTTCCGTTTCCGCTTTAATCATTTTTTTCCCCCACTCCTCGATATGGTTCCTCCAGTGGCATAAGGAAGTCACGACGGGCTCTCGTGCACGTGTATTGTCTTGACACAAATAGAAATTTGACATTGGACAACAAATTACCCAGCAATCGTCATTGCATAGCTAACAAAATACCAAAGAAAATAAGAAATTAATCATTTAATGAATAGTTTTTATAGTATGTTTGTAGATTTTTTTTAGCTTGTATAGAAAAAGCACGTTGTTGTAGACAGCTACTATTTCAAAAAAGAAAAAAAGAGGAAACCATGACACAGATAGGTTTCCCTTTTTGATGACACATATAGCAAAAGGCACCACT